>JAMJXE010000008.1:600000-1082653 GCA_023634365.1 Tilletia setariae
TGATTTCAGACTTATACACTGGAGCATTGTCCTGCATGAAGACCGCCCCCAGGTCTAGTGTGTTGATCCAGGGTAAACCGTGCTCCCGAATCATGGCGCAGTATTTTTCACTGTTGATCTTCCCACCCGGGCACTGCACCAGTGGACCCTTGTTGTTGCCCTGGAATGCGCCTCACATCATAGTGGAGACCGCCCCTGACTTGTATGTAGGTCGAATACAGCCTGGCATAAGTCTTTGGTCGGGTCGCCTTATGACCCAGACAGGCCTAGTGCCGCCGCTGGTAGAGATCGAAGTTTCATCCGTCCATATGACCTTTCGCCAGTCATCAACGGTCCAGTGCCGGTGCTCGCGGGCAGACTGTAGCCGCAAAAGTCTATTAGAGGCCTTTAAACCAGGTTTATTCGCGGCTTTGTACCTGTAGAGGCCGAGACCTGAGAGGGTGCGCCGCGCCGCCGCTGCCGAGATCGAATCCATTTTCCGCGCCAGCGTGCTTAATGAGTCGCCCCGATTTTTCTGAGCTAAGCGGCCTAGTGTCCGTGCGCCACGGGGTCCAAGTTTTGGGGGCCTGCCTTCTCTAGGGAATGTCTGACACCCTTTGCCGTCTGAGGCACGTCTGAGAGTAGATTGCACCGCCCCCCGCTTGAGTCCTAATTCATCCGCAATCTCTTGCTGTTTCATCCCTCCCTTTGACATGCCTATGATTTGTGCCCTAACCAACGGACTGAGCTCGTTCCCGCGCATGTTGTGTTGTGACTATGAGGTGGATGCTTCGAGTACATAGATGTCATGCTTCAAAAATGTTGATTTTATTTCAAGGTGTTTGGTACAGACTTAAGGAACTGAACTGTACATTCAACAGAACTCTAGGGAAGTAAGAAGGAAGAGGAAGAATTCCTAGAGAAGAGGGGGAATGGTTCTGGCAGCGTCTGGAAGCTACTGTGGTCACCTGGTGCCGAAATGACACGTGCTAGATCCTGCCCCATTGGATTGACCTTGATACTGAGTGTGATGAGTGAGGACGAGGTTTGGCTGAATTCGCTCAACTCAACGCAACTCAAGCTCGGGGTTTCAGCGAGGTAAATCAGATTTTGGCCAAACAGTTGAAGTGGAGGGAGATATTTTGAAAAACACAAAGTCACTAGAGAGAGATAAGACACGACATCAGGGGATGGAGTGATAGGCACGAAGACACGCTCGGTAGACAGGAATTTGGCGAATGATAAGGTGAGACTCGTTGTAGTTGGCGGCCCGAAGGAGCTGCTCCGCCAGAGCGCGTACTTGAGAGGCGGGCATCACTTGGAACCTTGAGGTGTTGTATCGGTGTCGGTGCCAGAGAGAGCCGTTGTCGTAGTCGAAGCGCCGAGATGCGTCTGGCAGTCGAGACATGACGCGTCGAAGCGTGATCGTGTCTTGCGTGGCGGTCTGTAGTCGAGCTCGAGAGCGCTTGTACGCTGGTTGACTTCTTGTTCGACCTCATCGTTGAAGTATCGACGAATGTAGTCGAACCAGTGTTGGCGTTGTGTCGGAGGCATCACCGAGAAGACCTGCAGCCACTGGTCGACGCGGTCGCTGTAGCTTGGTTCCGTGTAAGCGGGAGGCTGACCATCTCGTCCGCCTTCGATGATGTGGTCGGCCGCGTTGGCGATGGCGGCGGCACTCACCGAGTTGATGATCTCGTTCATCGTTGCGTCGTCGGAGTCGGAGTCGCTGACTTGGACGATTCAACTCTCGTCGTCGGAGTCGATGACCCGGATGGGGTTGCTGATGATTCTATCGACGCTGAAGTATTGAAAGAGCGTGTCGGTGCTGTTGTTCGGAGTGGAATCGGAAAGGGAGATCCTCGACGCGAGTGATCAGGAAGAAAAAAAGAGGTTCTGAGGGGGCTGCCTCAGTGAGAAGTGTGATTCGAATAGTGAAAAACAAAATGCCCCAAGGTGGGCTCGAAAACGCGCCAATACAGCAACCCAAAACTAGGTTCTCCTGTGGCAAATGTTTCAGGAGAGTCGCGACCACTTCGCTGTTGGGCCCTCTAGCTGTATGTTGAGTGTCCCTGAGAGGCAGATACATACTGAAGATGTGGATAGAACTGGGTGGTGATCTTTCGGCCGAGAGAAAGGCTGCTGTCGGTTGATCCAAATCCAACGCCGCCTCTCAGAAATTAAATTCACCCAATGCTCGTCAATCCATTTATCAACCTGTGCCCAAACTTGGACAGCAGGTGGATGCAATCTTGGACTACAGTCTCTTCCATGCGCACAAATCTTGAAAGTGCGATGCTGAGGAGTTGAGTTAGGTGAATTGTGCTTTTCCCTGAGTTCCACAGTGTTGATTGACCCAACACTGACGTGTCACTCAGAGCAGGTTTTGACCACAAATTTCGGCACTTTACTGATCGATATGACCTGGTCTTTCATACGGGTAGAATGATACGCAGTGCCATATGTGTACAGCGCTCAACATGTTGCCGTGTCCGACTCTCGTGCCGACGAGGATCTTGCGTTCGGGCACGTGGAGGCCCTGGGCATGGCGTGCCCCTGGAATTTTTTAGTCGCAGCTTCCTGCAGTTTTTTTGTTTGATTCCCTTGTTGCAATGCATATAACTGCCTTTTTTTGGAGACGCATGGACTGAAATTGCATAGTTGAGAGTCTTTTCCTAGCTTTGCGCGTGTTGTATCACTTCTTTGGAGTTGCAAAAGGTGTGTATGCCCTCAGTGGGACATTTCATCTTGTTGGATTGATGTACGGAATGAGACGAGATTGTGAATGAGTTGAGGTAATTTATGCAGACTTACAAGCGCTGACCATGCAGTTCTGCCCACACCCAAAAGTCTTGGCACCAGCCAAAACAGGTTTTGCCCCTAGCAGAGCCCTGTGGTAGCGACGCTACACTGTGTAGACGTTTCATAACCACAAGAATCTGCGTTGGAGGGCAGTTCAGACTGTTTGAGAGGGTACTGTCATGCCCTTTGGATTGTACTGTGACCTGTTGAGTATGATGAAGACATGGAGGAGGAAGCTGCAGAGCTGTAAACTGAGCGCACACGCTCGCATCAGTCTCGTACGTACGAAAACTGTGACATTGAAGACGAACCCAAGTACCCTACTCCAGGTACAGCCCATGTATAGTGAGTGTGCTGAAGATCATGTGGGACACGCCTATGGGATGCAGCGGTTTTGAATTCGACTGTTATCATTGAGGTCCAAGCGTGTCCTGAATATCTGTGCTTACCACCAGATCATGGAGGCAGCGGAGTTTGTTCGCACCGCGGCAGATTATGAGACCTATGTGGGGTCTCCCAGGGCCCTGGAACGCCTCGATCACGCGAGTTTCGATGATCGTGGGCGTTTCTGGGTGAAAAAAAGTGAGTTTGCTGGTCGAAAGCATGCATCACAACCACAGCACCTGTTAAGCTAGACTGTGCTCCTCAACAGACATGTGAAGTTGAAGAACTGAGGTGGACCCATGCCGCCCGTGGGAGCACGCCGTTTAGATTCACCCACAGGAAAACAGGGAGCGCCTTTCCCGCGCAGCGGACAGCCGAGGCAACTGAGCTGATCACCATCACCGTCGAGACGACGCCTGCGAACAGCAGCATGCGTCGCAAAAGCACTGTGGAAGGCAAGCGTGAATACCTTCAAAACGTGTGAGCATGTTTACTCAGGAGAAACGGCCAGGAACCTTCTGACAGCTGTCCGCTTTGCGTTCCTTTCAGCTTCAGCAATGCCCAAGCTCCTCGCCCGTGGAACATGGCATGCTCGCTTCCGCCCGTGAATGACAACTGAAATGCTTTATGTACGACATCAGCAGCCGGGCCGCGAGTATGATTTTTGCCGCCTCGTCGGTGAAGATCAAGGTTACCAATACAGTCCTCCCTCCCTAAAGTTATACCCCGTAAGGTTATAACCTCCTTATGGTTATGAGAGCTGTCCAGTCCCACGACGGGCCCTATGTAAAACCATGGAAACCCTTATGAAGTTATACTATAACCTCAGGAGGACCCTGTATAATCTTAGGAAGGTCAGGGAAACTGACCGAAGGGCCCCGAGAGTGCTAAATTGGGATGCCTGTGCGGCGGTGGCAACTCTTGCAAATACATAAGAGCAAGCCTTGGCTGCAGGCTATGGTCTGGAGCACTTCAACCACAGTCGAGACATCATTGGGCATTGCTAGTTGCACGGTCTTCGTGCGAGGACGTAATTCCATTGATTCAAGAACCTCTCCTGTGTATTCCAGCTCTGCCGAAGTGCCAACATGCCTGCCCAACGCACCGGAGAATGGACCAACGCTCTCAAACATCAACTCTGTGTGCATGCCGCTGCCAATCCCCAGCTCAAACAGGGGGATATGGTCCGCCGGCTCAAAGATGTGCACCACGTCACTGTCTCTCAGGTTACTGTCTCTAAGACACTGAAGAAAGGCAAGTCTGCATTCAAAGCAGATGATGACAGCCGCCGACGCCGCGAGGCTAAGTGGACAGATGTTGAAAAGGCACTGGCCCAGTGAGTGGTTATCCGCCAGTCTGCCATCTCCATCTCAGGAGACATGGTGAAGACCAAGGCAGCAGAGTTTTACATGCAGATGGTGACAGACGCCCCTTCCAATGACAAAAAGCTCTCTATGCATGGCTGGTCTAATGGCTGGCTAGAGGGTTTCCAAGCTCGCCATGGGATCAAATCCTGGCGCCGCTTTGGGGAAGCGGGCTCTCTGAACATGACCACTGTACAGGAGCAGCGCACAGTATTGCAGAAGGCACTGGCCGAGTACACTGCAGACAACATTTTCAATATGGACGAGACGAGACTGTTCTTTCGCCTGCAGCCTAACACTGGCCTAGCCACGCAGCAGCTGGCGGGCAAGAAGAAGGACAAGACCAGGCTCACTCCGGTGGCTTGCACCAACATGACTGGCACTGCCAAACTGCCCCTCTGGGTGGTGGGCAAGCTCAAGTCCCCTCGTCCATTTAAGAATTTTAACATGCAGACACTTGGCTGACAGTATAGGGCCACTTCTAAGGCATGGATAAACGCCGTGCTCTTTGAAGAGTGGCTCCTTTGGTTTGATGCCCAGACGTCAGGCCGCGAGGTCCTTCTGCTGCTAGACAATGCGTCCTCCCACAAGGGCGCAGTGCAGGACAAGCTCAAGCACAACACTCTGCACTTCCTTCCCCCAACACAACTGCAGTGCTGCAGCCCCTTGATCAGGGCATCATTCGCACATTGAAAGCGCACTATCGCAAGCACTACTACACTGAGTTGCTGCGACGCATGCAGGGGGACAATAGGGAGGAAGTGGTGAAGACTTGGGATATTCTTGATGCTGTCTTAGCAACTGTGCGGGCTTGGGACGAGGGGGTTTTCCAGGACACAGTGCTCAGCTGCTGGAAGCACGCCCAGATCAAGGTGCTTCCTGGCTGCATGCCCCGTCCGGAAGGCACCAGCCCTGTCTCCCTGCCTCCTGCAGATTCTCTGCAGGGCTCTTCCCCTCCTGGTCATGCACCTGTTCGCATTAAGAGTCTTGAGCCGCAGCTCCCCACTGTGGAGCAAGAGCTTGCTGACGTAGTGCAGCACATGGGCTATACCAACAGGATGTCTATCAGTTTTCTCCTCTCTCATCCCGAGGAACAGGAGACAGAGGAGATACCTACAGATCAGGACATCATTGACGATGTACTGGAACTATATGGGCAGGAGACCGAGGAGGACATTGAAGACATGGGAGGCTGGGTCCCCAGAGAAAGTGTCTCCCACAAAGAAGCGCTTTCCGCTGTCACCCTGCTCGAGCGTTGGGCCCAGGAGCAGTCCTCTTTTGACAACGCCGCGATGATCAAATTGCGTCGCAACTTCAGCACCATCTATCACACCGCCAGTGCTGGTGTGGTTGCCAGGGCCCACCAGACCACCATCACTGACTATCTCAAGCGTGCCTAGATTCCGCTCCACATGTAACTCATGGTCCTCTCTTCTAGTCTGTCTCATGCCTATCAATCAATCTATGCCTCATTTTGACCCCTGGGTGTCCGAAGTGTGAATCCTTCCTATGGTTATAATCTCGATATGGTTATAGGGTGGAGTCGGTCCCAATCCTATAACTTTAAAGAGGGAGGACTGTACCAAAGTTGGGGGTGGAGAACGGGGATGAAGATGGGGATGAAGAAGAAAGATGTGGGGTTGAAGTGCAACTTATATACTGTGGCGAAGCGTGGGAGACAAGTGGAGGCTTTGTACCGGCCGAGAAATTGGCATAGAGGTCTGACCCGAAGTTGACCCGAGGTCGAAGTTGACCCTAAGTGACCTGAGGTCGGGCAGCTGCCGTAGACGGATGCAATCGCGCTTTGAAGGCGGAGAAGTCGTTGCGGAGCTCCTTGATGCGGTCGCGGGCACGCAAGTCATAAAAGGCTTCGAAACTTTCGAGGACACCAATGCCATAGTCATGATCGTCGACGATGACGGGTACCGTCCCACTGGGATCGCCTTGTGTAGACAGCTGAAATGCATGCTCTTGTTCCCATCGAGCGACTCTTCGTATGACTTTGAGCCGTCCTGGAACAACAGAGTCGTACGCCCATGTGGCGGAGGAGTCAAGGGTCATGACGGCGTGTATGGTTCCGGTGGGAATGTGTATAGACGCGCCGTGATCGAGAAGGGTGGCCCTCAAGTTTGACATGCGAGACAGGAGACTAAGTAGGGACATTCCACCGTAATGGCCATGTATCTCCGCGTACGCGGCGAGGTTGGGGGCCGAGGGTGGCCAACAAAGAAAGAGTTTGCGTCCAAAAAGTGCCGTGACGAAGCGAACGAGAAAGAGGCTGTCTTGATGAAGGTCTGTGATAAGACCGCGCGGAGTGAAGGCAAAAGATCCTTCGACGTCATTGCGGACGTAGGATCCATCCTTGTCGGAATGGTGGAAAGGCTCACAGCCGAGGAGTCCTTGTGTTGTGGGCTGAATGCTGTTTGCGGCGCAAAGAAGTGAAGGGGAAAAGTCGTTCAAGTTGCCAGTGGCCACAACCCGGAAGGATGACAGGAGATGTGCGCGGGTTAGATGGGGTGCAGCTGTTCCCGAAGCGGTGCTGACTATGTTGATGTCAGTGTCGCTCGCGGCGAGGAGATCAGAATCGAGGTGAACCCAAGTAGGCGGCCGACGGAAGGTGTCAGAGACATCGAGGGAAGCCGGCGGTTCCAAAGTTACCCGCGCCTTGATCAGCGCACGTATGACGCTAGCACCATAAGTCCTCTGAGGATGCCAGTCTGGCAGGGAGAGCCAGACAGCTAGAACGTTGTGGAGAGTGATCATGGAGGAATCAGAAGGGGGAGGACATCTGGGGACGATTGTAAGAAGGTGTTTGCGCTTGCGATGAACGCGCAAGGAGTCAGGATTGGCGAAGGTCTTGTGGCAAGATGGGCAAGGAACCTTCATGATGCCAGCAGGGAGAGTGGCGTGGGGAGTGCAAGAATGATGGTGGTAGGGAGTAGGGCAAGAGACTCGAGGTGAAAAGTGAAAAAGTCGCAAAATGACGGAAACCGTCCGGAAATGACGGAACCGTCCAAAACATGACGGAAACCTGATGAACACGGTTAGACCATTCAAAGGCTGTTGGATGACCGGTGACGGGTGAGAAGGTGTCTAAGGCACTACAGGGCCAGGCTTAGACGGGTGTTTTAGATGGAAGTCTGCGACGTGTTGGGGGCAGTTTAGTTGGTCTGCACCTTCCCATGTGTATTGGTCTTCGCCAGTGTATCCGGACCATTCCACGAGATATCGGAGCTTACAAGCATAGCGTTTGTCCAGCTTGCTGTCCACTATTCGTTCCACCTCATAGTGTAGGTCTTTGTCAACCTGGACTGGGGGAGGAGGCTCTTGAACTCTGTTTGGTAGCGTGTTGGGTCGATGCGGCTCGAGCAAGCTAACGTGGAAAACATTGTGGATTCGCATGGATTTTGGTAGGTCGAGCTTGTAAGCGTGCGATGAGATCTTGGCAAAAACTTTGAAGGGACCAATGGAGCGATAGTCCAGCTTCTTGGTGGGCCTCGTCGTCCTGATGTGTCGCGTAGAAAGCATCACGTTGTCTCCCACATTGTAGCTGGGAGATTCCATGTGCTTGCGATCGTAAGCAATGCGACTGGCCTCGTTGGCCTTCGAGATCTGTTCGTTGAGGTAGACATGAAGCTCTGAGAGCTGATTGGCAACACGGTTGGCTTCCGGATGAGGAGCACGAATGTCTGCGTCCGTTGTGGGATTGAAGTCGAAGGAAGGGTTGAAGCCTTTGTTTGCAAAGAAAGGAGACACACCGAGGGTGCTGTGCTCCGTGTTGTTGTAGGTGAACTCGGCCAGGGGTAACAGCTGGGACCAGTCGTCCTGCTGATAACTCGTGAAGAGGCGGAGATATTGTTCAAGGTTTTGATTCACACGCTCGGTTTGACCGTCCGTCTGAGGATGGTAGGCGGTGCTGAGGGTCTGCTCTATGCTCAGAAGCTTGCAAAGAGATCTCCAGAATGAAGAGGTGAATTCGGATCCTCTATCAGAGAGCAGACGAAGGGGAACGCCGTGCTTGGCAAAGACGCGACGTAGGTAAAGCTGGGCTAGGTCTTGCGCAGTCATCGTTGAGTGTGTTGGAATGAACAAGGCCATCTTGGGCTTGCGTATGCGCATTGACATTCTTCCGCGTCCATGCCCATAGGGATCCATGATTCCAATGCAAAAGGACCCGCTTCTGCGCAATTAAAACCCGTGTTGAAGCCAGAATGATATCCGCCTGGGAAAGTCAGAACGAATTCTGCAGCAAACTGGGGCATCATGGGGATCGGAAAGTCGAAGTCCTTGGAGGTAAAACCTGTGCAACCACCTGTGCAACCTCTGTGTCGTAAAAATGTTCACATAGCGCCGCGTCTTCTTTGAAAAATCGGGCGCACACTGCTTCGAACGGACGCCGGTGTTCGGTGCCGATCGCGCGCCAGATCTTCGGTGCACCAAGATGCAGATAGTTAATGGACGCCAGGTCTACGTCCTCCACATGCCAGGCAAATGACGACAGCCAGCTTCCGAAGTACACGTAGGAATCGTGGATGCCTGTTAGGTAGGTCGATTTTTCTGCTTCTTTGTTGGGAGGGATCCAGTGGCCGTTTGCCGAAAACATACCCAGCATCCGATCAAGGACGTTATCGAGTTTGGCCAGATTCCAATCTAGCGGATCCTGATCGAAGAGCGACGGTTCTTGGTCAGCGCCGTACCACTGGACTGTCAACAAAGTCCGCCGGCAATTTTGGGTGCTTCCGCTGAGGTCGACGCATCAGAATTCCGGCAGATTGAGGCCTCAGGTGCTGTCCGTCTCGACACCTCCATTGATGGTCTGGTCCGCCGTCTTCGAGGCCTCGATCACGCAGGCGCAGAATACAGACTCGTCCGGTCAGAGCTCGCTGAGGTTGCACCCCATGTCGCCAATGCCGTCGGTGCCGCTGTTGGGCCCAACTTCGTATCGGTCAAAGCGGTACAGTACAATTCAACCCACGCTGCTACGGTTGTGGAGATTCAGGCCACCACACGTGCAACTGCAGTGTCTCTTCTGCCTTAATTGAAGCGGTCGTTGGCGTATACTCTGCAGCCCATACCAAGGGACGGAGACCGCTTCAAATTCTGGAAAAGTCCAAGGTTGCCCGAAGAAGTCGACGGGCTGCTACTCCGAAACGCATGGAATGTCCGCAAATCCGACGGAAACTTCTTTACCTTCCTTTATCGGAAATGTGCAATCAGTTTGGACCGGCGCAACGGCAAAAGAGTGGTTCAACCTTTCGAAACGCGTGGGAATTGCCCTTCTTCAACAGCTGCTAGCGCAGCCCGGCAGTACTCCCCTCAACGCTCCGTCTGCTCAAGAGATCACCACAGACCGCAGTCAATGGTCGGCTCTGCGCAAGAGCATCCTGGCGAAGATACGCGCAGGAGGTCAACTGAACAGGACTCACACCATGGGAGGCTTCGTGGTTCGGGACGGTGATGGATCTACGTTTGCACAACTTGGTCATCAACGACTAGAACTTCGTGGTCTGGGTGTTGAGCTTCCTGTTTTTTTCCCTCGTATCGAGACTTGTGGCGACATGGTTGTGTGGCCAGCCGCCGCGAATTGCTAATCGTCAAGCTCGAGAATGGCCCGGGAGGCAGAGGCCTCCTCGAACTGAGGCGCGTTGTGGAACTGCTCGACCTCTCCTTCTTAACTGTCTTTCTGAGCCCACATGGCTTGGTACTTGGTGAGCTCGTCTCGTGGCACCGTCCCGTCGTCGATATCTCGCTTCAGCTTATAGCAATCTTTGGCTCTGTGTCCTTTCTGATGGCAGTAGCGGCAAAATGCTTTGATTCTGACCGTCGGTCTAATGCGTGAGCTCAATACGCTAGGGGAAATTCTCCGAGACTGGCTCACACATGACAGATGTACTCTCGATTGGCTTCCACAGCACACTTTCTCCTCATGTTAGGTTGGGAGGCATACATTTCTTTTGTGACTGTGCCTGAACGAGACTCGAATGACGCCCACTGCGACCAAAGCGCATTGCCGGTCTTATCGTTTGTAGACCCATACATATCCCTACCGTCTGCAACATAGCAGAAGCGAGCTTCCTTTGGGTGATCATCGTTGAACTTTCCTTTCTGCCTCCGTTTGACTTTCCCTCTTTGTTCTCGGTCTACAGTGTTCTGAAGCGCGCTTTGACCTGGGGCTTGGAATAGTTTGGCAAATGTAGCGTTTGTGCCAAAGAGGCTCAGCTGGCTGCCGAAGCAACAACGGACATGGATATCTCCGTCGCCTCCACCAATAGCAGCCAGAATCACGTCAGCAGTCCCTTGGGCGGTGGAGAGGCCGGTG
Source organism: Tilletia setariae (assembly GCA_023634365.1). Classification (NCBI taxonomy): domain Eukaryota; kingdom Fungi; phylum Basidiomycota; class Exobasidiomycetes; order Tilletiales; family Tilletiaceae; genus Tilletia; species Tilletia setariae. Next base: position 610,849 of record JAMJXE010000008.1, read on the forward strand.
GCGACGATGATGACAGCAGCAGCAGCAATAATAGCGATAGCAGCCTTAGCGGCCACAGCCGTATCAACAAGGGTGCCAGCAGCTCGGACGGCGGAAGCAGCAGAGACATCCGCACCAGCAACAACGGCTTAGGATCAGGCAGCCCCGAGACTTCACGCAAAATCAGAGGCGAGGGTCTCGCCGCCACTCTCTCCAGCAGTGCACGGCTCAATGCGCGAGGCGTTTGGGATGTCGGACCTTCTACTCGGTCCACTCGCTCTCTGGGGCTCAGCCGCTCCTCTGCATAGGCTACATAGTATCTTCTCTCTTCTTCTCATCATGAATGCATGATCTGACACTGTATTTGAGCGTCTCATGTCTGAACGTTTCCTGATGGAGCATTTGATGATAATCTCTTTCGAAATTGTTTGTTGACCCTCCCAGCTAGACTCTACCCGGATGCTCCTGGAATATAGCGCCAAGGAAGCTCTGATCGAAAGCTATCATCTTCAGATCATTCCAACGTTTTGAATGTGTATCGGCGACGTGCCCCGCCGCGTACAAGTAGTCAAGACTCGCAGGGTCAGATCTTCTGAATAGAACTTCATCCACATTCCAACCTTTCATGCAATCTCATCTCGTCTAATTTTCAACTTGTGCTGTGTTGTCACTTCGTACCATTGTCATCGTCCGAAGTGTGGAATAGCTATAGGTTGGTGCGGGCCTCGGTATCTCGGCCCGCACTATGAGGCGGACGCTACGAAATCTACATTATCAAAAGTGTGTTGCGGCCCAGAAGCCGGTATTTACTCCGCCTGTGGCTGAAATTCGGTTGTCGTTTGCACGGGCACATTGCCACTGGACGGTTGTGGACTGGATGAAGGTCATATCGACGGACGAATCGTCAGGTTGAAATCAAGCTCACAAATCTCCCGCTGGGTCATCCGACTCCCCAACGAGCTGTATCACAGGTACGGACATCCGTCAACCTGATGGTTTGGAAAGCTTTCTATGGGACAGTCAGGGGTCCGCTGCTGCGGATATATGAGGCTATCATTACAGGGGAGCGATATGAAAACATGCTGCTGGAGGAGGCGTTCTCCTACATCAGAGACCACCACGATGCAGGACTGGAGCTCACGTTGATGAATCATTACGCCCCTGTCCATACGGCTGGGGTCGTAAACACTGTTTTGGTGCAGGAGGAGCTCCATGTCGTAGACTGACTGCACCAGTCCCCCGACCCCACCTCTTTCGAGACTCTCTGATTATTCTGAAGCTCAGACTACACTCCCGCTTTCTTATTCTCAAAGCGAGTCCCCAAAGTCCGACACATTGTTGTACAGTCCTCCCTTTAAAGCTATAGGATTGGGACCGACTCCACCCTATAACCATATCGAGATTATAACCATAGGAAGGATTCACACTTCGGACACCCAGGGGTCAAAATGAGGCATAGATTGATTGATAGGCATGAGACAGACTAGAAGAGAGGACCATGAGTTACATATGGAGCGGAATCTAGGCACGCTTGAGATAGTCAGTGATGGTGGTCTGGTGGGCCCTGGCAACCACACCAGCACTGGCGGTGTGATAGATGGTGCTGAAGTTGCGACGCAATTTGATCATCGCGGCGTTGTCAAAAGAGGACTGCTCCTGAGCCCAACGCTCGAGCAGGGTGACAGCGGAAAGCGCTTCTTTGTGGGAGACACTTTCTCTGGGGACCCAGCCTCCCATGTCTTCAATGTCCTCCTCGGTCTCCTGCCCATATAGTTCCAGTACATCGTCAATGATGTCCTGATCTGTAGGTATCTCCTCTGTCTCCTGTTCCTCGGGATGAGAGAGGAGAAAACTGATAGACATCCTGTTGGTATAGCCCATGTGCTGCACTACGTCAGCAAGCTCTTGCTCCACAGTGGGGAGCTGCGGCTCAAGACTCTTAATGCGAACAGGTGCATGACCAGGAGGGGAAGAGCCCTGCAGAGAATCTGCAGGAGGCAGGGAGACAGGGCTGGTGCCTTCCGGACGGGGCATGCAGCCAGGAAGCACCTTGATCTGGGCGTGCTTCCAGCAGCTGAGCACTGTGTCCTGGGAAAACCCCTCGTCCCAAGCCCGCACAGTTGCTAAGACAGCATCAAGAATATCCCAAGTCTTCACCACTTCCTCCCTATTGTCCCCCTGCATGCGTCGCAGCAACTCAGTGTAGTAGTGCTTGCGATAGTGCGCTTTCTATGTGCGAATGATGCCCTGATCAAGGGGCTGCAGCACTGCAGTTGTGTTGGGGGAAGGAAGTGCAGAGTGTTGTGCTTGAGCTTGTCCTGCACTGCGCCCTTGTGGGAGGACGCATTGTCTAGCAGCAGAAGGACCTCGCGGCCTGACGTCTGGGCATCAAACCAAAGGAGCCACTCTTCAAAGAGCACGGCGTTTATCCATGCCTTAGAAGTGGCCCTATACTGTCAGCCAAGTGTCTGCATGTTAAAATTCTTAAATGGACGAGGGGACTTGAGCTTGCCCACCACCCAGAGGGGCAGTTTGGCAGTGCCAGTCATGTTGGTGCAAGCCACCGGAGTGAGCCTGGTCTTGTCCTTCTTCTTGCCCGCCAGCTGCTGCGTGGCTAGGCCAGTGTTAGGCTGCAGGCGAAAGAACAGTCTCGTCTCGTCCATATTGAAAATGTTGTCTGCAGTGTACTCGGCCAGTGCCTTCTGCAATACTGTGCGCTGCTCCTGTACAGTGGTCATGTTCAGAGAGCCCGCTTCCCCAAAGCGGCGCCAGGATTTGATCCCATGGCGAGCTTGGAAACCCTCTAGCCAGCCATTAGACCAGCCATGCATAGAGAGCTTTTTGTCATTGGAAGGGGCGTCTGTCACCATCTGCATGTAAAACTCTGCTGCCTTGGTCTTCACCATGTCTCCTGAGATGGAGATGGCAGACTGGCGGATAACCACTCACTGGGCCAGTGCCTTTTCAACATCTGTCCACTTAGCCTCGCGGCGTCGGCGGCTGTCATCATCTGCTTTGAATGCAGACTTGCCTTTCTTCAGTGTCTTAGAGACAGTAACCTGAGAGACAGTGACGTGGTGCACATCTTTGAGCCGGCGGACCATATCCCCCTGTTTGAGCTGGGGATTGGCAGCGGCATGCACACAGAGTTGATGTTTGAGAGCGTTGGTCCATTCTCCGGTGCGTTGGGCAGGCATGTTGGCACTTCGGCAGAGCTGGAATACACAGGAGAGGTTCTTGAATCAATGGAATTACGTCCTCGCACGAAGACCGTGCAACTAGCAATGCCCAATGATGTCTCGACTGTGGTTGAAGTGCTCCAGACCATAGCCTGCAGCCAAGGCTTGCTCTTATGTATTTGCAAGAGTTGCCACCGCCGCACAGGCATCCCAATTTAGCACTCTCGGGGCCCTTCGGTCAGTTTCCCTGACCTTCCTAAGATTATACAGGGTCCTCCTGAGGTTATAGTATAACTTCATAAGGGTTTCCATGGTTTTACATAGGGCCCGTCGTGGGACTGGACAGCTCTCATAACCATAAGGAGGTTATAACCTTACGGGGTATAACTTTAGGGAGGGAGGACTGTATCCACTTTGGTACTTATCACTTGGGTATCCTCTTCGATACTCTCTTTGGTACCCAGGTTTTTTCCCCGTCTTTCTCTTTTGCCTTCGGCCTTCGCTCTCACCTCGCACCTCCATCATGCGATCAATGTTCAGCACAAAGCCAGTCACTAGACTTTGGACACTTTGGTCTCGCATACCCATCGATCATCCTTCCAAGTCCATCGCGGCAGACATCATCCGCGTTGTCGTCAAGTCCCGTCGCCTTCGGTATCCAACCCGTTCCCTTCATCAAGACCCCACTGTCATCCTCCAGACGCCATCAGACTGGACGTGGATCCTTGAGCACTTCCCGAACATCGTCTCTCTTGAAGACCAAGCCTCGGACATGCAAGAGCACCAGATCGCCACCTTGAAGGTCGCGATGCTTCGTCACAAAATCCTGAAGCTCGGCCGGTTCGTCACATACGCGCCGGACCCCTTCCAGTTGTACCCCTTCCGTCTTCACGTCCTACGCGCCGGAACGCTGCTCAAATCTTCCAGTCACCCGGTCCGCTACGTGCTTCAAGGAACTATGCTTGCGATTCAATACTCTGGCGGTCCGATTCATTTCTCGGCACCCAGCAAGAACGAGTGGGACAACAACGATCCAGCCCGATTCATCGAGGGTCTGTACGTAATGAACGCGCGTGTTCTCGTTCGCGGCAGTTTCAATCCGAGTACCGAGGAACGCTGCACATGTTTCCTGCTGGCTCTCGAGCACTCCGCCTTCCTCAGCTTCTAACTTCGGGTCAACCTCGGGTCGCCTTCACTTTGGGTCACTTGGCGTCGCACGCCACCTCGGGTCAACGTCGGGTCACCTCTGTTCCCCAAGCTTCTGCTCCCTGCAAGCTCAACCCCACATTGTCCTGTCCCTTGCCCTTTACCAATCGTATCTTCACACGTTTCCCCTTCGCCATCGCGTCTCCGTCACTCCGTCATTTCTTGGACGGACCCGTCATTTTTTGGACGGTTCCGTCATTTTTGGACGGTTTCGCCCACACTCGGATTTCCTTTATCTCTTCGACTCCCACTTCGCCTATCGTCACTCCCACCCCCCCATCCCCAACCTCACGCACCTCTCTGCCGTCTTCGCCCTCTTCGGTCTCGTCTTTGGGCCTGCCGATCTCATCCTCATCCCCGTCCACATCGTCTTCGACCTCGACCTCATCTTGCTCTCCCCATGATCACCACGCTCACCAGCACCACATCTAGGCTCGTCGGCGCTCGCCTTTGAAGAGGGGGGGTACTGTCATGACCCTGAGTCTCACAAGGGTCATGCCACCACATGTTCGGCCCCGATCTCGTCTCCGACCTCGGGACCGACTCTCTTCCCTTTCACATGTCTTCTTCGTTTGTCCCAACACTTTTGTCCCCAACCTTTTCCTTCTGCTTCCATTTTCTTCCTCCTTTGCTTGGGGCTCTCTCACATACATAAAGACTCCCGTTTCCGCATGTATGTAGTGTCGCCCCAAGCGACTATCGTTTTATCACACCTCCTCTTTGCAATCTCACTTGCATTCCTCCCTTTCCTCTTTGGGTCTCATCCCTTTGGAACCGGCTCTCGAGTCCCTCGTCGTTGTTGCTTCCAACGACACTCCTCAGCCCTCTCCTTCCCAGTCCACACCTCCCTTTTCGTCCTCCTTGTCTCGACACGACCTACGAGGCTTCCCTTTCCATCACAAGAAGTCTATCCTCTACATATTCTTCTTGCCTTCCTCCCCTCGAGAGTTCGGCTCGTGATAAAGCAGCTCACTGAAGATAAAAGAGGGTTGTTCAAAGTGTGTCCAAACTGTTGCCTTGAAGACTGACTTTGTGCTTATCCTACTATGCTGCAGGATTTGGCCGCGGTTCTTTCATACAAGGGTCATTCGTTCACAACCAAAGGATTGAGCGACTTTGGGTGGACCTCCAAAGATGGACAACGAAGAAGTACCGACTGCTATTCGAGAAGCTGGAGGCCGAGGAATATCTTGATGTGTTCAATCCAGTACATGTTTGGGTTCTCCACTTCGTCTTCCTCCCACAGATCAATTCTGCTTTGAACACTTTCAGCAGGTGTGGAACGATCATCTATTCAGAACGTGGGGTCTCCGCAACAAGAGTCCTCGACGGCTTTTTGTACAAGGTATGCGCGCTTCCTCGTGCTCGCGGAATGTAGTTTGGCAAGACCGATACCAGTCTTTTGCCTATCTGGATTCCACAGGGATCATCGAAGCACGCAACGCAGGGTGGGAAGTAATGGAGGAGTCGATTGAAACTGCCATGCAGAACTTCGCGTAGCACGGGGTGGACGACCACGACGATTACGTTCCACGCGAGCCGTGGCCAGACGATCCACATGTTCACATTGCCGCATTGTCGAACCAGGGTCTTGGGCATGGGCCTCAGTCGGTGGAACCAGGCAAGAGCAGTTCCACGCATACACGCGGAGAAGACAGAGTATACCTCGTGTTCGGTGAACTAGCCGCCGTCCAGCACACTGATCACTCCAAGCCACCAGTCAAACGCAGATTTCTCTTCGGGGTCAAAGATTCCGATCTCTTCTGGCTTCGGTCGAACGGGACGACGTGCACGGCCGCTGTGGGCAGAGGTTGCTGCCTCCGAGGCATCGTCCTCCTCCTCCTCGATCCGAGGATTGTGCGCGTGTTGGGGTTCTGAGGTGCCTGTGTTGTGGTCCGGTCGGGTCTCCTCTTCGTGGCCAAGAATGAGGGTCGAGGCGCCCGAAAAATGAGCGCGCGTGACCTTGGAACGCGCCGGTGTCGGATTCGGGACCGGGTCGGAGCGAAAAGGTCCAGGCTGAGGCTGTCCTCCGGTGAAGATCCGATGGCTGGCTGCTGACACTTGAGGTGTCTTGTCTTCCAGCAGTTCGAGACTTCTGGCCTGGGTCTGGGTGGCCTCCAGGATGAGGGAGCGAAGTTCTGAGTTGGATTGCTCGATCATGGTTCGAGTCTCGTGTAGGATTTCGGCTGCCGCGGCGGCAGGGTGGACTGAGGATATGGGCGAAAACATGCGTGCGACGGAAGCTCTCGGTGGGACGGATATGGTCTCGTCGTAACCGTCTCCGTGTCTTGTTTCCGTGTGAGTTTGATCCACCTCTCGACCATCTTCGTGCTCGTGGGCTGACTGCATTTGCTCAGCAGGGAAGGTTCGGGCTCGCGACAATGGAGTAGACGAGCGGCGAGAAGCTGCGGGCGCGGGCTCGGCTTCCTCGGGCTCACCGATGCCTCGTGTGGCGGCTTGCGAGCTCGTGCTTCTCGTCTTTCTGGGCACGCCTGCTGTCGGCAGACGAGGGTTGGCGCCCCTGGCAGGGACAGTCGGTTGGATTGACGAGGGCATCCTATTGCCAAGAAGATGCAGTGAGCTCGAACGCTGTTGTCAATAACGTTTAAGAGGTGTTGAGTTCTTGATGTCCCTTGCAGGAACTGACGAAGCTACCAGATGTAACTTCTGTTCTGGCACTTTTTCTATCAGAGTCCTTCCGTTCTCAACATCATCAATATCAGACAGCATAGCATCTCCAGCCTTCGATTCCGGCTCAGAGGCCAGTATCACAAAGATCGCGGCACCAGCAACGCAGACGACTTCTACTCGGCGCAAACGCATCAGAAAGTCCGACGTCTGGTCCTACATGGTGGAAGACAAGCCCGCAGGCTGAGGGACTTGGGTGATTTGTTTCCTTTCAGGTATCATGCGCGATCCAGCGGACAGCAGCGCCAGTTTCCGAGAGCTGCAGGCATTGGACCAGCTGCAAACTTTGGCAGTCTTTCTACAGCCCCGGGTCATGCCAACTGGCATCAACCCCATCGAAACCTCCCTCTTTTTCTCATCAGCTTCTTCAACGGACGCTGTCGGCAAGGAACCTTCAGATACGGATTTTTTGCTCGGGAAGGCGGCAGAGATGGCCTCTTTCGACCTTGGGCTCGAATCCGAGCGTCAGCCTCGTGTCTTTCGCCCGATGCGTAAAGAAAGTTCCGTGATTGATGAGTGGGTGATGAGTGAGGATACCGCCGAGTCGATGACGGAAGACCGCTGGCTCGCTCCCTTCACCGTCTTCGCTCAATCCCTTCAACGCGGCGTCTGGCTCCAATCACTCAACGGCTCAGTCCTTTTAGCTTCGATTCACCCCCCGCACACCAAAAAACTGTCAACACCCCAGAGCTTGTGCGTGGGCGTGCAGAGCCGTAATGTGTGCGTTGAAAAATGGTCGAGAAGAAAGGAAGAAGAAGTGTTAGGACCGGATTCGTTACATTCACGATGGGTCAGCACGGGCGCTTGTCTACCCAAAGAGACTGCTTGCCTCCGCCCACGCATCGTGCGAGCGGCGGGGGAGCCAGCGACGTTGCGTGGTGTCTGTGGGGACATCTGTCAGACAAACGCAAGCGATTAGCCACTCATGAACAATATGAAACAACCCAGCCAGCTTGCTTGCTTGCGCCGAGTTCTTCATCACCTCTGAACACCACCCCACTGCCCTGAGCGCATCGATATGGCACCAGCAAGGCTTGTCTCAGCCTTTTCTCAGACCCATGTCAAGGCCGATGTACTTCGCAAAGCTTGATATAGCCTACCCGAGGAAACGCGCAGCGAAGCCTCCAGCTTCGCCTTGTCCATCATCCGCGCCGATCTGGGTGAGTTTGCTCCAGCGATGGTGCTAATCTGTCATAATGAGGACACTGCAGCCAAAGAGCGCAGACTGGCGAGGGATGTGAGCTTGGCGTGGTGCATCATTGTAGTAGCTCCACTCTGCTAACATCTCTGAGTGCTTAACTGAAGCAAGCCCTGCGCAAAGAGCAGCGGTCGCCTCTTTCCAAAGATCAGAAGGACTCCCTTCATGAAGTTCTGGAGCAGGCTTTCCTGAATGGCAAATCGATCAGCGGCTCTGGAATCAAAGATACTGCGCCCTCCTGCAACGCCTCCGTTTAAGACGTGAAGACCTGAATCTGTCATGCCCGCGAAAGGGGCATCAAGGCCGATAAGGCGGATGCCCATTTAGTCGCTGACTAGAATGACTTGGCACCCTGCCGCCCTTCGCTTCGCTCTCAATCTCCTCTTTTCCGCAATGCGCACTGAGTGCAATCCAGTCCACCTTCAAGTCACGCATAATCCCTTCGTCCCCGGTCTCGCGTTTATAAAGCTCCATAATTACCGCCATGTATTCTTCCTCGCAACAGCACGCCTGTTCGACAACGTCCTCTTCTTCCAGAAATCCAATCTTCCATGTTCGCATCTACCGCGATGACCTTGGGGCATGAACAGCAGCTTTCTCGTAGAAAAGATGTACTTACAATCAATGACAAGAACGATGGGAACGGTCATCGAAGGGCGAGGGTCCGGAACCAGATCTTGACGTTCATAAGTTCTCATATATTCTCGAACTTTACTACCCTTTTTGCATAGCTCCCAGTCTAATAGCTTTGCGAGTTCCAGTGTGATGCATTCGGGGACCAAAGCCCTTCTCGAAGCCTCATGTTAATCTTTACCTCACACAGGTATGAGCAGCCTGCTTTCCTTCTTATTCTGCTTCATTATTCAGGACACATCTTTACTCTCAACTCAATGCATCTCTTTCGGCTCACTCTCGTCTTTTTCCCCTATTAGAACGACACGAGTCCTATAAGCACTCATCTGAGAAACACATGTGGCGGCCAACCCATTTCGACACTGTTTTAGTTTCAACACAGTCTCGTTCTGAATGTGCACTTTATTTGTTATACAATTTTTGATGCGTTTTGATTTGTTTTACATAAGCTTGCGGAGGTGAGTCAGCTAGATAGAGTCGGAAAGAGTCAAGGTCTTCAATTGAATTGACTAAAGTGAAATCAGCAAATGTTCAACAGATTGTGCTTTAAAATCTACCAGTGATGTCTTCCATGGGGCCCAAATCTCGAGACTGAGCTGACCATACCGTGGTGTCGAGACTCTCCTGCCTCAGAGATGTCTTGTTTATACGGAGGCAATGTCGTAATCATGAAAGCGAGCTCAGATGACCCTAAGCATCAATTGCTTTCTTGAGTCCAACCTTGGCGCTTTTGCTTAGGGACGGGCATTAGCGGCATGGCTTAGTTTTGAAACGAGTTAGAATTGAACTTCAAATGTCATTCGCACTAGCGTAACAGTTCAATTATCAGAAGGTACCAGATGAATGTTTCGCGTGTCACGTTCTCACAGTCACCATGATTGAGCTTGTGTGGGTTGCAACAAACGACATGACTCCAGCATGTACATCACATCTGAGGGTTGCGTCCATCGATCACGTTCGGCGCGCCAAAAAAGAAGTTTTGCTGTGACCTTGTTGAATCTCGTTTTCTGCAGCGTTGAAGACAGTTGTCTTCGAGAGAGCAAAATCAACTTATTTGGCTCTTCTGCTTGTCTACAAGCTTGAACTAATTTTTTTTACGCTTCTCAGCTCCCACGGAACTGTCTGACTAGTACTGCTAGATTTGGTCTCCTACTTTACCACTGAACGGTCGAAATCTGCAGATATGTGTATCAGCAAGACACAGTAACTTGTCGCAGCGTACTGAAAAGATGTGTTAAGATCACAGCCTGGATTTCAAGATAAGTTTGAAGATCTTCACCCGACCCATCAACTTGCATGAGTCAACTCGGAGCAGTGAAGCAGATGAACTGATCTTTGCTCTGCACTTTTGATCTTCAAGCCCTCATATATGACGACAGTGGACAGAGGGTACACGGACAAAGTGTACTTATGTGAAATAAGTATCGGTGTTTTGCTGCTTGGAGTTTGTTGTTACCCGATGCGCCCGTGTCCCTCCTTTTCATCAGCGTCTTTGTTCAGCCTGTCGTGAGACGGTTAATCGCCCGCTTGACAGACGATCATGATTAACAAGAATATGCCTTCATACTCATGCGCAAACTCGATATTTTGTCTGTCCTCACTACACGTTATTCAAGAAGCACTCGAAGCTGAATTTCATTCCAGCAAAGACTCGATATTTTCACGTCATCATGTTCAAATTGGCGACAGAAAGGGCAATTGAGTCTCAGTGCAGAAAAACCTTGAATAGTCATGCCAACTTTGTGAACCGGCATTTCCTTTTCTAAACCGACGAAAAGGCTGATTGAACAAAATCCTGATGATGACATATACTACTATAGTGCGTCAACCGTAGTATTTGAGCGCAAGAGAGTTTCGGAGTATCAGATTCAAGCAGAACTTTATTCCCCGCAGAGACCGGCTCTCTCATGACATCCAGCAAGCATTAACGACCCTCCCACAGCCGCCGGCACAGGTAGTCGAGGCGGCTGAGGCGGCATCAATGGACGCGTTCAGGGCATTTACGGGCGATTCGGCGGAAAAGCTCGCCGTTCTGGCCCAGATCAAAGAGAGGTGAGTCCACACAATCAACACCACACTGTAAGGATGTTGCTCATTTCCGTCACGCAATCGACGGAACGAACAGACGCAAAAGGGCAAACAGCTTTGCAAACAAGCAGGAGAAGGTCGGCTCGTTAGACATTCACCCGCCGCTAAAGGTCCACCTTCACGAGAGCGCCAACACACGCGACGCAACCAGTCGAGAATTCGCACAGACAGCCAGCACGCCCCTTGCGCTCATCACACTTGATCTTCGCAGTGATGGTGTGTGATTCCGGAGACAGCCACCCAGATCCAGATCACTGGTGTTTCTCTGCTTTGACCCTTTTCATGAGCAATCTGGCATCCTCAGCGAACATCCGCAGCTACCCAGGAGACTGCTGATCGATAGCAATGGATCTTTTGTCTCATCAACATCTGCGGAGCGAGTTCTGCATGAATTGCAAGTCATTGACAAACACTCTGTCCATCTCTCGGGCGAACTCAAGATTTGTGTACTCATGGTACGGAGAACTCACAGCTTCAGCTCCCTGAGATGGGCCGACGACGCATGGTTTGCTGGAATGAGATCAGGACAACCCGGCAGCGCAGCTCTTTTCGAGAACACCTGATCTTCATCTACATATTGACTTCAATCAGCGAGCCATACTAACCTGCACCGATCACGTTCTGCTCTGTCCTATCCCGCCGTGTGCCTAACTTTGGCTTTCCCTCCCATCCCAGTTCTACTCCATCCCTCTTCAGGCAGCATGATGTCGAATCAGGCACCTGATCAAGCCTCTTTCGGAATTGACAGTGCCAGAGTCGAATTCTATAGACTTGATGTCGCCTTGGAGTAATCGGCGCTCGAAGCGACTGAGGCACTCGCCTCTGCCGTCGAAACGGCCGAGGTCTTTCAAACGGAGGTCACAGAAGCAATCACCGCCATCTCCACGACCTACGACAATGTCGGTACCCTGACATTGCAACTCACAGAGGAGAAGAAAGAAACTTGGGCTCGCTACATGAACGCCATATTCCATGGGATGGTGGACGGGGTGATGGGCATTCTCAACAATCCCACAATGGACATAACGCGTGAGTCTATTATTGACAGGCTGCACCCCAATTTCTCCCGCCGGGTCGATTTCGAGCTGGTCGGGATGCTGCAGCCGCTCACCGAGGAGTTGGATTCAATGCGGGCTACCATCACTGGCGCGGTCGCCGACGCGACGTTCAATCTCCCCAACGGCACGCTCTCGGCCGTCGAGGGTGCACAGACGACAATGACCAATTCCTCAAGATCCTGAACGACCACCAGAAGGTCAAGATGTCAATCTTGGAGAACGCGTGAGTAGTCTTGATTGGGAGGGGACTGAAGCCGCACACTGACCCCCACTTTGTCCTGAGCAGGATCTGCCAGTCACTGAGACGAACCCGAAACTGCAGCTGCGATGTGTCGATGGCCGAGGCCGACCGCAGCTCGGACGCAATCCACTAACACCTCCGATGACAATCTGACGTGAACCGTGCATTCAGGCCTGTGGCAATCTGAAGCATCCGTATACGTTGTCCCCCACTTAGCCCTACATACAGACCATCCCACTCACTCAAACATCCCTCGGCGTTTCAATCATGAAATCGCTTCGCTGGCGTTGCCCATTCACGACTCCGCGCACCGAACATAAAGCCCGTCAGATCTTACGTATCAACGCTGCCGGCTAGTCTGCCCGATTCGTTGAGACACTTGACTCCATTGACTGGACCTCACCGTCCGACACCCACAAACCTCCCACCCTTCTCCTCACCTCCCGATCCGCCTTTGGACCACTAGAGACTTTCATCTTCCGTACCTTTTTTCTGCCGCCGTGCCGCCGCGGAAATGCGTCCCCCCTTGGGGCTAATGGTGGTCTCCACCCCATCCGAACGCACGCCCCTCCGAATCATCCCCTATAAAAAGCATTTCTCAGAAGCGGTCACTCACCAATAGCTGCTTCAGAGATACAAACCTCAGGACATGTGCAATGCAACCGAATAAGGCTTGCCACTGGCGCAGACCTTTTGAAGAAAAAGTTTGTCGAAGAGGCAGGCTGCTGCTGGCAACAAACAGGAGTCAAACCAAGCTTGTCATGACCATGGAGAAGTGGGAGTATTGACTCGGGTAGGCGTGGTAAGTGTTCGTCCCACGTGTCACGCGGGCTTTTACAGACAAAATCCGAGGAAGAGAAGATGTGTGTGACGGTGTATTTGAAGTAGGAGAAAAGAGCCCTGTTCATTACACAGACAAAAGGAAGGGAAGACGATAGGAGTTGTACCGCAAGACGTGCTCCTCCGTTGTGCCTGAGTACTGGACCACGCGCAGCGCCGCACTCCAGTGATCTGTTGTCGGGCATGATATGAACCTCGAGAGATGACTGCAGATGAAGGCGATGTTGGGTCGGGTGCCTTGGGCTGCCCACAAAAGAGATACAACTAGAGCAGCGTACTTCCTCGTCTCATGCACCATCCGCGCCTCTCCGTCGGAAACCTGAGCAACCATCTCGATTCGTTCCTGAAGCCGGGTCTAGTCTCAAGCGAAAGTCTCCCGCGGAAGGTCCACCCACGGTCCTGCCTCCACACATGCAGTTTGGAACGGTTCCGACCAGCGCTACGTACTCCGAGCGAGCTTTCGGAGGTCTACCAGGCCAAGAAGGCCAACCGAGAACCCAACCGCACTTTCCCCACAACACTCAAGCCTTCGATATGCCGCAAGCCCAAGAGTTTGCGCCCTCCCAAGGATACTCACAACCGTCACAAGGATCATTGCAGCCTCCTGGCTTATATCAGCAGGGCGCACCGTTGATGGAGGAACATCTCCCTCATGAAGCGTCCCTAATCCGTCCTGCCGTGTTCTGTGGCAAGGGAGTGGCTAACTTCTTCGAGAAATACAAAGCCTGGTGCGACCGGTATAAGTAGTCAAACCTATACAGGTTCTAGAACCTGATTTTCTACTTGAGCGAGGGATCCCCGCACGACGTTCTCAGCTGTGCCAAGAAGTTTGCTGCCTGAGGTCGCAAGGATCATAATGGCGTCAATGCGCACCTCCTACGAACATTTCACGAGTCAGAAGTTCGGTACATGCTTGGCGACCTCGTTTGTCTGGCAAGAGACTAAGTCCCAGAGGATATCGACGAGCTGGGTACGCTCATCACCTTTCCATTCATGTTCAAGGAAATACGGAACACTTTGATGAAGTACGGTAACATCATCGATCAGCAGTACCGAGGTACGTACATGCTCGGAATACGCCGCCGACTCCGCGAACGAATTTCCGTCTCCATGTGCCCTCGTATTGAGCATCGACCTTTGAACCATCCTGGATTCCAGGAAGGAGACCTGCATAGCTTCGACGATAGCAAACGAAATTCAGTCATACAGCTCGCTATGGTGAACTTTGGCCTCCACACGTGCAGCTTCAGCGCACTGGAGGTGTTCCTCGAGACGATGAAGTCGACCAACCTTCGACGCGCTCAAGAACTCATCGAATCATTCAGAGAATCGGATTTCCCTTTGGACAACGTCGAGGACGCGATCCACCATCACCATGTGTCAGAACTTTCTACTCCTGTCAATGCGGATACTGGCCTTCCAACGCCCGAGCAAGACCAGGCCATCGACGATGAAACCGCAGCAGACCGGCTTTCCTCTACGATGTCCTCTTCGCTTTCCTCTCCGCCCTCCTCGCCACCACCGCTATCGTCAAAGGCGGCCGGCAAGCGGCGATGTCCAACTAGCCTCCTTCTCCTTGACTGCCGGCGTCGAAGCGGCTCGCTCATACTCATAGTCATCGCCGTGTTCGTATTCTTGGGCATTGGTAAGGTACTCCCCTGCATGACTGTAGTTCTGATATCCGTTCCGGTTAGCCGCATGGTCAAGTACCATGTTCTTCATCTCCTGTGTGCCATGGCAGGTGGGTTCCTATCACGGTCCGATCTCTGAGTCTGAGCGGAGCGGCTTGAAGCGGCGAGGGAGGTAGCGGGGGGCCTGTCAGTCGTGCCTGGGGCGGAGCGGGCCAGAAGCGGAGCGGGTTAAGCGAGGTCCGTCAAGGTGAGAGCGGAGCGGCTTCGTCGGAGTAAGAGCGGAGCGGTCCGTCGGAGTGAGTGTGGAGCGGTCCGTCGGAGTAAGAGCGGAGCGGCGTCCGTCGGAGTGGAGTGCAGCGGTCCGTCGAGGTGAGAGCGGAGCGGTCCGTCGGAGTAAGAGCGGAGCGGCGTTCGTCGGAGTGAGAGTGGAGCGGTCCGTCGGAGTAAGAGCGGAGCGGCGTCCGTCGGAGTGGAGTGGAGCGGGCGGAGCGGTGTGTATCGAAGTGGAGCGGAGCGGCTTCCGTCGAGGCGGAGCGGTGTGTGGAGAAGTGGAGCGGAGCGGCTTCCGTCGAGGCGGAGCGAATCAGAGCGAAGAGGGACGAAGTGACTCAGAGACGAAGCAGCGGTATGAGAACCGAAGAGGAAGATGAGATTCCAAAGGGGTGATAAAACGATAGTCGCTTGGGGGGATCAGATACATGAGTAAAAGGATGGGCCTTATATACCGCAGAGGTCCCCCAAGCGTGACTAGGAGAATTAGAAGTAGAAGAGGCACTGGAGCAGAGGAAGCGATGAGAAGAAACGGGGCCAAGGGACTAAGACAGGTGCAGTGCCGCGCGCGGCACCAGAGCGGTGTCCGCCGGTTGCGGCGGCCGGCGAGGCACCTTGGCAGTGTCGAAGGTTTGCGAGCTTGTATAGGCGAAGCGGACGGCGGAGGGGAAAGCCGAGGCCGGCCGGCCGACCGGTCCGACGGGTCCGATGCGGAGCCGAAGTCGGAGCCGACGGTGCCGTGAAGGTCGGGTCATGACAGTTCCGTCCGCTCCAATCATTTTGCCTTCAGCGTTCTCGCTGAATAGGTCCTCTCTCTTGTGCTGTAGGCGGTCAGGGCAATTCCGTCGACTGTGGCCTAGCTGTCCACAGTAATGGTATCCTCCGGGCGAGACAGGACGTGACGTGGCTGACGTGGCTTGTCGAGATGGGTTTCTTCGCTACGGTGTGGCTAAAGGTGGGCCTTGAAGAGTCGATGCTCGGCCACTGCCTTTTTGTTCGTAGGTGTCTCGTCCTTGAGTTGCTCTGCCCAGGACTGCGTTTTTAGACTGATAAAGAGAACTGAAGGTTGAGTAGAGGTAACCTGTCGCTGGCCACCGCCTTGTTGGGGTATCTGACTTAGATTCCCAGCCAGATTCCGGAAGACATCTGTCAAATCCTTGACTGTGTGGTTCTTGTTCCTGGACGAGGCGACTTCCATGAGCGGGACAGGGGCCCAGTCGGGGTTCCTGAGGCGAGCCTCTTCTTGAGCTTGCCGGTTCTCGAGACGCTCGTAGTACGAGTCGCACTCAGATACAACGTCGTCGGTGAAGTCAACAAGGAGCGACCGTCAGGCGACGACAGACATAGATCCATCCCTAAGCGTGCTCGACGTGTTCCGGGCGGGGTCAACCTTCCCACCGCCACCGCTCCACCTGCCCTATCCCTCGCATCGAAGGACTCGGAGAGGAGGACCAGCTCGTCGAAAAGATATCACGTAAGAAGAAGGGCCGGTGATGGGAGTAGCCTCGGCGTAGAAAGGAGGCTCGTCCCGGCGGCGGGTGGGCCCGGCTTGGTCGGAAGGAGCAGCGGGAGGAAAGCGGCGCGTAAACGCGTTGAACGCTTCGGTGGCATCCACGAACGCCTTGAAATGCTGCAAGTCTTCACGGGCCGTTCTGGACAAGGTCTTGTGATGCTCACAGTAGGCTTTGATCGCCAGAGCCAGCCACCGCGGATCCGTATGGTCGCTCAAATCATACGGCGGCGGGGCCGCGGTCTCCATGGGCACACGTTCTTTCCCCTTCAGGGACGTCTCGCCTCCCTTGCCCGTGAGAATCTGCGAAAGAGTAGGCCCGTGGGGGGGGGGGGGGGGCAGTCTTCTGCCTGGGCTGATTGTGCATGAGGGGCAGGGTAGGCCCCGAGACTTTCCGGCTTGTGAGAGGCAGGCACTGGAGCGCGAGGATGATAAGCGTTCGAAACCGTCCGACACAGCGGTACACTAACACGCACCGCGCTTGTTGGCGTTGCAAGGCACTCGGGCTGCCTTGCAGTGTTCGCACACCATTCCTTGACCGGGCACGATGCAAGGCTGGCCTTTGCAATGGCATTCATAGCATTCGTGCCTCGCCTCTATCCTGCTTCTTTCAATGGTGCTCTGCTCTTTCAAGTGGGGGGAGGGTGAAGCGTCCACACCTTTTTCGCTCGAGACTCCAGACTCCGTTCTTTTTCCTCTTTTCCTTTCCTCTTCTCTTCTTTCGTATATCACACACAACTACCAGCTACAATACATTATTTTGTTCTCTTTCTCCTCTGGTCGTCTCAAATCGCCCCGAGGTGAACTATGCAATACGAGGAAAGACACAGAATGATACTCCTCTTAATCTATGTACAGCTTCTTATCAAAATTTTGAGCCATTTTATCGTTTGAGCACCTTGCACACACAACAAAAGTCACTTCACTATCGAGAGAGGTCCTTCTTTTCACACAATGATCTTGCATGCTGCTGATGTCCTGCTGCTTGACCCGCTGCAGCCATGCTTTGGTCTGCTGAAGTTCTGCCGCCTGGGCATCACTCGAGCCTCCCAAAACAGCCCTCCGAGCTTTGTTGACTGTAAAGTGAGGCATCATTCCGTAGTGCTGCTTCAGTGTGTTAGCAACCTGTTTGTCCGCAGTAGAGTGATCGACGGTCACACACCCTTCAATCTAATGTATATATACAGAGCAATGGCAGGCAACAGACACAGTCAGCATGCATAATAATGGGAGAGTCTGCCAGCAATAAGAGGGGGGACAGGGGACTAGCGTTCGATTTTTAAAAAAATGACAAAGTCAGGTCCCTCTTCTCTGCCAGTTCCGGCAGTAGGCCATCGGAAGTGGACCTGAATGCGTCGTCCATCATACTTCTCTTCGGCCACGAAGCCATGGTTGCCAACCAGTGGACTGGCGTTCTGCTGGCGGCTCAGAAATACTGATTGGGGTCGTGGAAAGCGGGTCTGGAAGGCAAAGACAGAGTACGGGCGCGCGTCAGAGAAGGTCAGAATCAGTCAGGAAACCGCTGCTCACTCCAAAGGACATGCTACTTGTACGCTGATGCTGCTCGTGTGGACATTACTCGCGCACATACTGGTCTACTGCAGCCCGGCTATCTTCGGCGCTATGCAGACGCGCTCGCTGCTCACTCTGATGGCAGTCCTATCGAGGGTCTATGAGGATTTATCGACGGCATCGTTCGGCCGATCGCTCGTCCCTCGCGAGGGCAACGAGAGTTCTACAGTGGCCATAAGCGTCAACACGGTTTCAAATACCAGATTGTCATAGCTCCCGACGGCCTGCTGTGGGTCTATGGTCCAGTCTCGGCGCGTCGCAATGACAGCTTTGTGCTCGCCGACAGCCAGCTGCACCAATGGCTCAATCATCATTCAAAGGATGAGAAAGGAGATTTTTTTTTGTACGGGGACAAAGGATACGCTGCCAAGGACCATCTGGTCGTTCCATGCAAGGGCCTGTGCCTGTCTCCAGCCCAAGAAGCATTCAACCTCAAGTGCTCACGCTTCCGCATCGCTGTCGAGTGGGCTATTGGAAGCGTGACCACCCTATTCCCCCGCCTCGAGCTCAAGCGTCACCACCGCAGCTTGCACAGCGACATTGCCGCTCAGTACACCGTCGCCTGTCTCATCCGCAACGCACTGTCATGCCTTTCTGGCAACCAAATCAGCCAGACCTATGCCTGCGACACCCCTTCCCTTCCTGAGTACTTTGTTCCCTTGTAGACATCGCACGTTCTAGCAAGACGGCAACGTTCGATTTCATGCTGCTCATCGTTAACCAAGCTTTACACAGGCGCGCAAGGCTGACTTCGGCTCAAAAGACACCCGCACACATTTTTCGTCATTGCTCGGTAAGACCTGAAGTGAGAGGAGGAAGCAATACTGATCAACCTCACTCACTTCCCATCTTCCTTTCACTGGACATCTGCAGCGAGCTCGACACATTCTACAGAATTGCACGAATCACAGGGCACACATCATCAACCAGTGACGACAAGACCATTCCCCAACATCAATAGACAATGTCCACCACCGGGTCTCCCCCGAACAGTCCCACAGCTATCGGCCCTGTCGCCATCATCGACAGTGGCGGCCAGCCGCCCACATCTAAAGGCGTCCGCCTCCGGAAAAGGCAGTACACTGGGTGCGTGGCCCATGCCCTAGACGCGCTCAAGCCCCAAGGCAGCAGAACCACCAGAAAAGTCTCGAACAGGCGCGGAGGACTCGAAAGCATGCTTACTCTCAGAGGGTCGGCTGTGGGACAACGAAGGAAAGGACCGCCGCCTCTGAGCGTGAAGGTCTGCTTAGTAAGAAACGACTTGCATGGCACGCCTTACACACAGATCAAGCTGTCCTATCAGCTCACTCTAAGTGCTACGGCTTCGAGATTCTCGAGGGCACGCAGACCTGTATACGAGGTCTCGCTGGGAACTAGAGCGCAGGGCCGAAATTTCTCCGAATCTCGCGATGATCTCGTCTAGTGCCTAGAGAACAACTTACCACAGCTCACCGCCGCAGCTGTAGACCTCCTCGCAGAAGAGCACAACAGTACACCAGTCGACGAGGACATCTCCATCGACGACTTCTTTGCCACGAAGTCCCTTCTGGTCATTCGTGGTGCTGGTATTGAGCTGTTGCTCCAACCTCCTTCCGCAATCATCCTGCGTCGCGGTCAGAATCGCAATGTTGCACAAGGTCTGATGTTGGGTTAAAATCAGCGCGCCAGATCCAGAGCTCAGTTGGACGGTCAGAGACTACAATACTTGGGCGCCCATCGACAAGGAAATACTACCTCGAAGACTACCCTGGAATGTTGAAGCTAACACTTCTGATCACTTCACAAAGCAGCGAAGCCGATGCTGAACGTATTCTACTCAAGCGCTTATCTCACCGTCCTCCAACAGGAAGATGGCTGGGGCAAGGCCACAGCCTTCGGATCGAGAAAGTTTCTTGTGAGCGCCCGTTGGCTTTTTGCTTCGAAATCAGCTTTCCTACTACGGACTCAAGTGTCCTGAGCCGCGTCATGGTCTACACTGAGGACGAAGCCAAGGCAGCATGGGAATGTTGGCACAAATGCTTTCAGGAACATCAGCAAGAAGACGAAGTTCATCAATCTGGCATAAGTGGGGCGGGGAACATCTGCAACAAGGGACCAGTTCCAACCTCCAGGTGGAAGATGCTGCAGGGTTCGGGTGGACGAACAGCTTTCTGAGAAGAATGGTGAGTATAGACCTGTCAATGCACCTATGTTCTGAAGATGTCTGACACATATGCGCTATCATAGAAATTTAATGGACAACCTCCTTGTCACGTTTCGTCAAGTTCGTCACCAAGAAACGCCAGAGATCTGTCCCGTGTCTCACTTTGAACGAAACGGTGCTTGACGACACCAACTCGTTTTAGCTCGCACATGGAAAGCTGTGCTGTACTCTCCCTCTTCTCTCTCCTCAAGCACGCTCTACGAGGCACACCAGTGCGAGCCCGGAGGGTCCTGTTGAGGCCTTGACCGAGAAGAGGTCTCAGAAATCCAAAAGGGAGCTGGGCGAGGGCATCGCCCAGACCGGCAGGACGCTGACGGACCGCACCGATGCCGGTTGAGGAGCGGCAGCGCAGGACTCGTCCTCATCCGACCCGGCAACGTCTGGCGATAGTCAAGGTTGAGGAGGCATCTGTGCTGTGCGAAGGAAGGGTGGGACAGGAAAGTAAATAGAAGAGATGAGAACAGCGAGCCACGTTGAGAGCTACAGACTGCAGTGAATTGGATGGATATGAGGTGAATTTAGTTTCAAGGTACCGCTTTAAGTACACTGAACGGAACCAAGAAGTCAGTAAGAGCATGAGATTGACAACAGATAGCATTGGTACTCACTGTCTGAGGCTGAAGGTTGACGCGTACCACCAAGGCAGCACTCAATACCCGAGCGATCTGACCGCCTTGCGTGTCTGGCGTGTCGTAGACTGCTGGACGTTGTACTGTAGCAGGATCGAATAAGGTGTTGACACGCAGGCGCTGTGAGCCAATCAGTCATGAGTGCAACGAGCGTGACCTTTGTAACACGGCTAGCTCCTAGCTTCGGTATTTAGTTCAATATTTGGGCTTTGGTCACGCTTGGAGCCTTTCTGACTCTCTCGGAGTCTCTTGGAGTCATTACGTAGTTTACGGAGTTGTACGGAGACTTTTACGTCAGCACACGCTTTAAGCGGCATCACGCAGTCCTTGGCACGGAAAACCGGCCAGCCATCTTCGGCGACTCGTCGGCGACTGCCTTTTAGCGCCTTGGCCACGTTTCCCTCGAATATTTCCCTTCTCTGCTCTCGTGCCTTGTCCTTTCCTGTTCCCTTCAGTTCCTCTGCTCTCGTGCCCTTATCTCTTAGCTTCTCGACCACGTTCCCTTCCTCGCTGCTCCTCCTCGCTGACTCTGACCCCTAAGGTATATAAGCAGCCTCTTTTTCCACTCAGATCCTGTACCTAGATCATCACCCAGACTACCCAGACTTCCCGACCCACCCACCCAATCTTATCCCTCTTCTTCTACCTTGCTGTTCCGCCACCTTGCCTCCCTCCTTGCTCCCTCGTCACGACCATCCCCTTAGTGTTTTGAGACGGCCTCCCCCTCCCAGGCTCAACACGGGGACCACATCTGTGCCGAGCCCGCTGTCCGTTGGCCGAGCCGCGCAGCGTAGCACGGGGATCAAATCGGTACTGCGCTGCTGCTGCTAGAATGCAATCTCCGATAATGCTGAGATAATGAAAGAGATGTGTGAGAAGAGTGATGAAGTGAGGAAGTGTAAGGCGTGAGTCACCATTCGTGGGTGTTGGGAAATGCGCGATGGGCACGGGCAAGCGCGGGTATTGGACAATCGTGGGCTTCCAGACGGGCATGATGTGCACGGGCACTAGGCGCTGAGCGGTGGCATTGAGTACCTGGGCGGCACTGTGATAGAAAGGAATGTGTCTGAATGAGCTCGAGAACCCTGAGTCTGATCTGTTTGCTGTCTGCAGATAGTTTCTAAGCCTTTGTGTCAGCTCCTGGTGGTCGTCTGTCAGAGCCACCACCAACCATCTGTCCTCCTACCTCCTTACTTTGGCGGGTTGCCGCGTCAACACGCCCGCATCCGCGGATTCACCCACGAAATCTTTGGCGGGTAGTCTACCCGGTTACCGTCCCGGGTTGCCGGGAACCCAGAGTTTGCACACTGGCGACGAGGCACAAAGGCGGAAGACGAGTGTCGAGGTTTGTTGGGAGGTTTCCAGAACAATGGAAAAGTGGCATGATTGTTGGGAAGTGGAGGTGGGGTTGCCGAGCCGAAGTGGAGCGGAAGTTGGGTTCCGTGGACACAATGGAGATTAGTGAAGGTTCGGCCGAAGGCGAGCAGGGGAAATGTGGAATAAGCTAGGAGCCGAAAGAGGAGCCGAGGCAGGGTCGTAACAATCAGCGCCTTCAACAGCTTTCTCCGCAGCTGTCTCAGTCGCGCGATGCCCAAGCACTGCCGCTGCCTCCATCCTTTTGCCCGAGCTCGCTGCGACGCCTGCACCCCCCTCTACTATGGAGGAGGAGCGGGTCGAGCGGACTTTCAGTCCGGTCAAGGCCTTCCTCAGGGCGACCCCTTTGGGCCCTTTTTCTTGTTTCTCGCCGTTCGCGATCTGCTCGCCGAACTTCTGTCTGCTCGCCGAACTTCAGACTTACCTCGGCGATGACAGCACTGTCGTGGCCTATTTCGATGACTGGACTATCCTCAGCCGGTCGCCAGATCTCTTGAAACGAGTCACGTCATTCATTGCGTCGAATTCTGAGGATGATCGATCTGGAATGCGTCTCAATGTGTCCAAGTGTGTGGAGATGTCTCGATTTCAAGTGCAGCAAGACGGTCTTGCCGCGCTCGGTACTATGTTTGGCAGCAGCGGCGCACGTGCGTCTTGTCTACGACAGAAGGTACAAAAGCAAGTGGACGAGCTGCAGCTTCTTCCTCGTCTCCCCCGTCATGATGCGCTGGTCCTCTTGACCCAGGCCCTCCAACACTCGCTCAGGCATCTCCTCCGTACCCTCTCTATCAAGGATCTCCGAGCCTCATGGCAGCATCTCGACGAGGCGCTGCACAAAGCCCTGACACACCTGCGTGGATCCTGCGGATTCGACGCCGAAGTCGATCGCATCATATTATCCCTCCCCGCCAAGTATGATGGCCGTGGTGTCTCCCGCTTCGCGGATCTGGAATTCCACGTACGTGCGGTCATGGTAGCGGAATCGGACAACGAGCTTTGTGTGCGCGAGCTGCACCGCGCATGTGATCCACCTCAGCCCTCCATGACCCTGGCGAGTCCGCGCCCGCCCCAGAGGTGACTGTTTATCCAGTGCAGCCTGATATCCACACCCCTGTTGTCTTCTCTCCACCCACCACCGACAATCTCAAGACTGCGGCTCGTGGCCCTCGACATTCGGAGAGGTTGAAGACCCTATGGGCGAACATGCTCACATGGCTGGTGACTGGTCATGGCGCGCAGAATCCACTATCCCTCTTGCAATGCACACCATGGTGTGCAGCGGCTCTCCCTTGGGCCGTCGCTGGCTATCCGCGCTCCCCTAGGATGACAACACAACTCTCTCTGACCGCAAGGTCGAAGTCGGCCTACAAATATGATCCCTCTACCTACACCACATCATAGATGCTCAGCAGGTGGCTCGGGGGCCCCTCATGGGCACGATGACATATGCCCAGCGGACACGCACCCACGAGTACCTCGCCATAATTGCATCACAAAGCTATTTGAGGTGGCTTTGCGGCGACTTGGTGGAGCAACACACGTACTCCGTGAGTCTCACCTTGTTGGTGAAGATCACTGTACTGATCTTCGTGTGTCTGGGCCCGGAGCGCCCCGAGGGATTTTAACAGATTTCAGTTTAACCTTCATTCCCACTGCGTTAGTCACTGTCTCCAGTATTGCCTATACGACAGGCAAAACCCTCATGATGAACGAAAAGTCCCCTTGGACGGCTGCGCAGGCCCGTCATGATGCCGTTTTGGGTCAAGGCGCTGCATCAGAGGTTGCCAAGTACCAACGGCTCCTTGCTCAGAGGGGCATCTCCTTCGTCCCTTTAGTCTTCACGCTCGAAGGAGCAGCCGACAAGTACTTCATCGACACATTCAAGCACTCGCGATCCATACTACACTCGTTCTCGTTCATTTTCACTACCTTCTTCGTCGCTCTACTCCGATTTTGCGCACAGACATATGCGCTGCGCATGTTAGAGCCATGATGATGTGATCGACGGGTCGTCCCTTTGTTGGTCAGAGTTGTGCAATTACTCTCGTCGTGTTCCACTTTGTATCCTCATTAGCTACCACCACAGTCGAATCGTTCACCATCACTACCACAAATTCAGACTCAGGTGCGTAACACCACAAGCTCTGTTTTCGAGATTCAATGCGTTGCATCGCGCGCATTCATGTTGGTTGGGAAGATGCTCCGAGAAATCTCATGTGGCAAAATCGGGCGGGGAACCGACCCTTTGACAGATCTGTACGGGAACTCGGATCGCAGTGCCTCGTGAGTAGCGAGAGAGAGTGACCGCGTGATGATTACAGCCGAAACTTATTGGGCAGCATGCGCAGCTTGCCAATCTTCCTGTCGGTCTCGTCGATCATCCTTGCTCATCAATTCTCAGACGTGAGTATCTCTGTCACTTTTTTCTCTCACGCTCAGACTCAAACGCTCATGTTCTCTCTTTCTCACTTTCATTTCAACCAGAACAACCAGCAGCTACTTCACAGGGACAACGGTCCCGGCACGGATTTGGTCGTCGTGCCCAGACAGGGTGAGAGGGAGGGCTGTCCCATCACGCTCGAGGAACGACGGTGGTCCCGGCACGGATTTGATCCCCGTGCCGGGATAAGGTGGGGGGAGGGCTGACTTTCAACCGTAAGGGGACCTTCACGCTCGTCCGTTATGTATGCCACGCATGCTGACTGTCTTGTTCTACACCTTTGAGCCTCCAGCACCAGCAACATCCCAAGCGCGACGCGCTTGGCTATATAAGGCCATATCGCCTGCAGACAGATCCCGAAACCTCCATCCTCCTCACTCGGCTGTCCGTCCCCTTCATTCCTTATCATCTTTTACCTCTGCCCCACCCAGCCAAGCATGCCGCCTCCCCTCCCACCTCCAGTCCGGCCGACGACGACTTCGACGGGGACGAAGGCTCGTACTCGGATAGAGCCCTCTGTTCAACCGTTGGAGCTGCTCGTCAGCGTCCTGCCGGCCTCGACGGCGCTGTCGACCTCCTCACCTGCTCCCTCCTGCCGCCCCTGCTGGAGCAAGGGCTCTTCAAGACCTTGAAAGCCCCAGTAAACAAAATCAAATTCGTAGCCTTAAAGCAAGCGACGTCCATTCCAAATACACAGGAGTGTCAGAGCGGTTCGTGCGTGTGTTTGCGCGTCTCCAGCGCGCCTGGCACTGACCCTACCCTTATCTACACCCACAGCATCATCGCCGATGCCTTTGAGCAAGCGCGTTCGGTCGCGCCGGCCGTGTTGCTCATCGACGAGCTGGACTGCGTCTTCCCTGCCCGGTCCTCCGAGGCCGGGTCTAAACACCCGTTCATCTTGTCCCAGCTCCTTGTGGAGCTGGACAGAGTTGCGTCGCTCGCGACTACAAATTGGTGAGCAAACGATATGTATCACTGGCTCAATAGATTTACGCACACACCATCATGCCTCCTCATCCCCCCTCAGTGTGGAGGACCTAGACCCGGCCCTGCTCCGTCGGCTGCCCCTGAGTATCCAGATCCCTCTTCCAGGGCCTGCCACACGGCGGTCCGTGCTGAATATGTGGGTCCGCATCAAAGTCAAGAAACATCATCGACTTTCGGACAGCCATTTCAGCACCTTGGCCCGACTCACAGAAGGGTGAGTCGCCGCGTTCACGTTTTGACATCGTCGTACTTATTCAGCTTTCTGCAGTTGCTCCTGCAGTGATCGATCGAACACGGTCGACGAGGCTTTGTTTCGGCTTGCTCACAAAATTACTACGGCCGTCTTACCAAAAGGAACTCGGCGGCCATCAAGACTTCCTCCCCTCACCATCCGACACTTCAAGATTCCGGATTCGGCCTCGGTCTCCTGCCGCCTCTTCAATACGCGTGGGAAGTCCAAAAATTCCTAATTTTACATATATTTAGTTAGATATCCTCATCTCCTTGTTGGTCTTCGAGATCCATGTTTGCCTCTGACATATGTCATGGAGAGTCTTTTATGCTCCGACGCTATGTCGTTGAGACGCGTTTGCTATACTCTGACTTCCGGTCATAGAGAAATACATTTCAACCTCCCATCTACATGGTTGAGATACGAATGTTGGAATTGTACGCCCAGCATCGACTCTTGATGTCTGGGAACCTGCGGCCCGAATCCGGTCACCGCATTCGACCTTCACTTCTCTCGGCCGAGAAGATCCCTTTTGTTGGAGGTAGCGACTCACCTGCTTGCTGCGGTGTCACCGTTGTGGTGACACTGACTCAGTTGGCGGAGATGGTGATGGTCGAGAACACCGATCAAAGTGAGACTGCGAACCAACACTTATACTCGAATCATTCATTGCAGCACAACTACTTCAGAGACCATGTACACATATATAAGAGTTGAGATCACTTCCAATCCTGCAATGGAAAGTCCATCGCGTTCATTTCTGCTCTTGCCTTGTCGTTTGCAACACCTTTGTTGTGTCACTTGGTGGCGTCCACTCGTTCGACGTCTGGTCAAACGACTGGCAGCTCCACACTCGCTACCTCGGCCGTAGATCCGACCTCCACTTCTCTCCCACGAGTCCGACCGGGGTTTCAACTCCTCTTCCCGCTTGTTTCCTCAATCTTCTCATCCGCATGTACTTAGATACAACAACGACCATAGAACGCCCATAGCACGAGCATCAGGTCAACCTAAACGCACAAGTTGTTGGCTGCACACCTTCCAACAAAGTTACAGGGGCCAGAAGGGCTAGCCACATCCCCTTTCTTATATTTCCAACAACAGACCACTCGGAGGTGTTGTCATCTTTGAGAGCCTACTATGGAGCTCACTGCGCATCGTTCTGACTGAGATCAAGGTCAGCATCCCAAGGTTAGGTACTATAGTCTCTATGTCTCTAATGTGCAAACGCATCTGAGCATGTTGCAAGACAAAATGGATTGCATTGCGCCACGGATTTTGGTTTTCTACTTTTTCGAGGTTACATTGGTTACATGATGAGCCGAAGACATCTAGTTTAGCCCAAACCAAAAGTGCGAGAGAGAGCTAGCGTCAAGCTGAAGAAAGCACTGTTCAGAAAGCGGGAAGACAAACGACGTGGCCAGGTTCGCAGTGAAGACGTTTATGCAAAAGCAGGCCAGAAGCTACAAGTACAATGCCGGTGAGGTCGCAGTCATACGACGGTCCAGCGTCCACCACGGGTCGAGGCACATCAAAACCCGAATACTGTCAGCCGTAAGACGATTGCGTCGGGCCGTAACAATTTGTCCACTGCTACTGAAAGCCGTTTCACTGGGAGCCACTGTAGCCGGCACGCCGAGAACGTCCCTGGCAAATTGTGAGAGCGTAGGGAAGCGAGCTTCTGCAAGCTTCCAGTACTCGAGCGCCGAGGATATCCCCGCGGGTATGCGTGCCTCGTTGAGATATGCGTCCAGCTCCTGCTGTACAGTGACGCATGGGGAATTGCCCACAAAGCTTTGCAGAGCAGCGAGGAACTCGTTTCTCGGGGCGACCGGATCAATCGAGCTGGGGACGAAGTAATACGAATGCAGATGCGCCACCAGGGCTGCTTTGAGTTGTTCGGAGGCTTCAAGGCCACTTGTGCGCCGTAGCAATGTGTCCTTGATCGCTGGATCCATGACGACTGCCCAAGATGTCGCGGTTCCGATGGAGATCCACTCGGAGGTGTATCGTAATGCTTGCTGGCCGAACGCTCTTGTCTTGTTCTGGAGCCATGAAGGCAACCCCACATTGTTTGCCAGAGCTTCCAATTGCGCGGCAATGAAGTCGTATCCAGGTCCAAGAAGGCCGATGGTGGGGAAAGTCTTGACCGTGTAGCAGCTTTGATAAGTCATTGAAAGGCTTGAGGAGGCTGATCAAATCTCGAATCTTCA
Organism: Tilletia setariae; assembly: GCA_023634365.1. Classification (NCBI taxonomy): domain Eukaryota; kingdom Fungi; phylum Basidiomycota; class Exobasidiomycetes; order Tilletiales; family Tilletiaceae; genus Tilletia; species Tilletia setariae. Next base: position 639,020 of record JAMJXE010000008.1, read on the forward strand.
TCCAGACCGCATTACCGCAGGCATGGTCGAGGAACTCGGAATTGGTGCGGAACAGCATAACGAGTGCGGTCTCAATTTTGATGAGCCCTTCCAAGAGGTTGAGGGTTGATCCCCACCGAGTTTCGCACGGCAGCGGAGGAAGACAGTACGGAAGCCCAAGCCGGTTGCACTCGCCTTTCAGAATGGTACGAAGACGATCCGTGCGTTGAAGGGCGACCGCAAGAGCTCGCATCGGTGCCAAGTCCTCGCATCCACGTCCGTCCTCGAGGGCGTGTTTGATGATCAAGTTGATAACGTGAGCTCCGCAGCGCTCCTCACAGAACCGTTTTCGTTGCTCTCGGGAGCCATAAGTTCGGAGACGTTGTAGGCTGACGCCGTGTTGTCGGTGACCATGGCGTGTGCTTTGTTGCTGATTCCAAATGTTGCCATGGTCTCTTTCACCAGTTGATGACCCGCCAACGCAGAAGGAGGGAGGGGGAACTAGACGAAGTCCAAAATCGCTCGCTGTAGATTCCAATCGTTGTCGATCCAATGCGCCGTGCTTCCGAGGAAATGTTGATGGTTTGCTGAGTACCATCCGTCACATGTCAAAGCGATGTTACCAGACGCCAAAGACAAGAGAGTCTTCACACGAGCCTTCTGCACCTCGTACCTTTCGAAGGCGCTTGTGCAAAACGTGGTGTGCGACGGAGGCTGGTATTGCCCGGCACTTCGGCAAAGATGGCTCGAAACGCGGGATGCTCGACAACCTTGAGGGCTTGCTGATCGGTGACGATCCACTCCAAGATGCGCTCGAAGATCTTACGCCTCTGCGATGGGCTGATGGAGACGAAGTGATTGAGGACCGACTCGACTGATACCACGGGCTCTAGGTTGCTATCCAGGCCATAGCAGCTCCGGACGTGTCTCAGCAGAGTGCCAGTTCTTAAAGACACAGCGAAGTATGCATCAGCGCTTCGATTCTCAAGCTCAACTTGTCGGAGTGAGAACAGGCTTACCGTTTCGACTGTCTGACCCGAGGCTGTACTGCTTGGCGCACTTCTTGCACTTGACTCGGCATGGCCGTGTGTTCTCGACCATATATGCCCATACACTGAACGTATTTGTGCGCGTATCCGACGTTGATGGCGTCTTCACCGTCTCTGTGACGCGGGTGGATCAGGGCAGGGCAAGAGGGAAAGCGGAAGAGATGTATTGGATCAAGAGGGAGTGGGGGTACTTGGCACTGGGTCCTGAACTAAGTACAGGATAAGGGAAAGGAGGGCTGCTTATATACCGTAGCGGTGGAAGCTAGCGAGCTAAGGAAGCGGAACTGAAGAATGAGCTCCAGGGACGGAAGAAAACGTGTGAGAGCCGAGGGCGAAGGAGGGGAGCTGAAGGCCGAGGCGCGAGAGGAAAGGGATGAGATTGCCGAAGCCGTTGGAATGAGATCAGAGAATAGTCTTGGCGAATGGCGTGATCCGGGCCATGTGGAGGCCGAGCGAGCACCGGTGGAGGCCGGGGCGAGAACCGTCCAAAAATGACTGAACCGTCCAGAAAATGACTGAACCGTCCAAAAGATGACGGAACCGTCCGAAAAATGACGGAAGTGTCTGATGCTGGCGTTGGGCTGGAAAGTCGATTGGAGGTCGAGAGATCGAAGGTAGCGGCGATGGGCGAGCCGTGTTACAGTCTCGATTTCGTTCTCTGAGTCAGAGCCGTCGACAACTTCGATGGCAGTATCTGAAGGCGGCTCCACGACATCAGTGTTCTGGAAGTTGGGCGTCAAAGGCGGCATGTTGAGAATCTGAGGGAGGTGGGGAGTCAGGATGAGGAATCAGCTACCAAAAACGAAGAAGACGCGTTCATGAAAGAATGAACGCAATTTGTGAATTGTGATGCTTTGCAACGCGCTTGAAATGCGCTTTGAACGCGCTCTTTGACGCGTCAAACAAACGCGTAGTTTCCACCTGACGAAGCCATAGCAGCAGACCTCCCTTATTTTTGATCACGTGATAAAAGCTTAGTACTCTCCGTCGGCCATCAAAGGGCTGGTTGGCTGAGGCACAGGTCCACTTGGCCCCCGTGGGTGGGCTGCAGCACATACTAGAAAAAAGGAAAAACCCCGGTGGGTCGGCCTGTGGAGGGAACCCAATTCCCACACTCAACACACACACTCTTTTTCCTCACACATGTATTTACGAAGTTCCTGATAACGACAATCACATTCCTTCTTGACGATTCACTTCTCAATTGTTAGCTTCGCTTCAACTCCCTCACATCTCTAGCTTCTACACCTTCACCCATCCCAGACACGATGAGCAACCCCTCCTTCATCCCTGACCCCGAAATGCCTCATGGCATGTCCATGGCAGACATGGGAGTAGGCATAGGTGTAGATGACGGGGAGGCAGACGGACCTTAGGGTTACGAGACTAGTACTCATACCACTGATCACGGCAATCAGCGTGTAGCTCGTATAGAGCTCATGCTTGAGCAGATGTCGCACGGATTCAGTCAGCTTCAAGAGCAACTGGTCCACATGTTGAAGTTAGCAGTCTCATGTGTTCCGCTCTCCACATGTGTTTTCTCTATTGTCTCTCACGTGTTCCGTTCCGTTCCACGTGCTCTCTCTCTCATGCGGCTCACGTGTTTCGCTTCCATATGTTTTCCATACATGTGTTTCCGTTCCCGCTCCGTTCCGCCCAACTCACCCGGGCTTGGCTCGGTCGCGGCTTTCAACTCACACCCCAAACCACGTGCTTCATATATCATTTACATAGCAACAAGCCGTTGCGCAACAATCCGCTCCCCTCTCCTCACTCCTATCGTCCTCCCCCCTCTTGTCTATATAAGCAGGGCTCTTTTCCCCTTTCCCTTACCAAAAATCATCATCACCCACATCTTCTCTTCCTCTTCCACTATCAGACCTCTCTGCCCTACACCTTCCACAACTCCTTCGCATCTCTATGTCCAGCATTGACTTCGGAGGTACGACCTAAAGCCTATCCCTCTCTCTTCCCCTTTTCTACAAAACCACATCCGTCGACAACAAGAGGACCAAACCCAGCAGCAGCGACCAGTTCCATCTGGCCAGCCCACCAACCCGACGGTGTCTGCTGGTGAAAATTTTCATCGAGCGACCCATGATCACGCCCACGTGGGTGATTAAATCCTCTCGGAGCCTTTCGGTTTTTCTCACGGGCCGCCCCGAGGTCCAACGTCCGCTGGGTCCGCCCTACCCAGCCTCGCGGGTGCGCGGTCCGCCCTCAAGGTCGACCCTCCGACCCATTATAAGGGCGACCGTCGCGACGCCGCGGCAAAGAATTTTGTCACCGCCCTGCGCGACTATATGGACTTCGTGTCCGCGCGCTCTTGGTTCGCTAACGAAGCGGAGCGGGTGTATCTGGCCTCTACTCGTCTGGACGGCAAAGCCGCAAAAGCATGGGCGACGAAGCGGTCTCAACTCGGAGCCGCCGTTGACGAAGGCGGAACGAGCCAACTCAACCAGTTTACGCTCGACGATTTCTACGTGTGGCTCGTCCGCCGCTTCGAAGACGTCAATGCCCAGGACAAGCGGCGTCAGCAGTACGACACTTGCTGTCAGGGTAGCCGCTCCGTCAGTGCCTACGCCATGCAGCTGGAGAGCATCGCGGAGAGGCTGACCCCGCGAATCCCTGACTGGGAGCTACTGGCTAAGTTCAAGAGCGGCCTGACGGCAGACATCCTTATCGAGATGGCCAGGGTCCGCCCACCGCCCGAGACGTTCGAAGAGTACCGCAATACGGCCGACGGCATCGATCGAAGTATCCGAGCGGCTGGACAAGTGGCCTTGGGCCGCTCCGTCGGACCGCGCCCATTGTCCACCCCATCCGCTTGGTCATCCCAGCCGAATGCGTCCCGTTCCAACGGTCCGGTCCCGATGGACCTAGGAGCGGTCAACATGACGACTAAGGCAGATGCAAAGTGGAGTGAGCGGCGTAAGGCCCGCCTCTGTTATGGCTGCGGTGCGGGGGATCACTACATCAAACAGTGCCCCGCCAACGTTCAGAACAGACGCGAATCGGGAAATGGCCGGGGTCGCAACTGAGCAGGTCAGTTGTCGACCCTACGTACAAGCCTGCAGAGCCTCCGCCATCACCGGGCCGGCGAGAGGAGACCGCGACGAGCGGACCGACGATTGACGGACCGTCGATTGGGGACCTCGAACGGATAACTTCGTTACTGACGGACCAGTGCGAAGAGGCCACGTCACTCGTGGAAATTGAAGGACATGTCAACGGACGAACCACCCGAGCCTTAGTGGACTCGGGGTCATCGCAGTCGTGTGTCTCCAAACGCTTCGTGACATCCGCTGGGATCAAGATACAGCGGCTATCGCAAGCGCGGGAAGCCCTCCTTCCCAACGGTCAGCGACCAGCTTGGGTGCCTTGACCTTGTGGACAGGAGAGCGAGTTGCAGCGGCGCGTGCAAGCTCAAGCTCGTTGTTGAGCTGGTCGAGTAAGGCTTGGGTCTGGGGGGAGGCAGAGGTGTAGATGTCCGAGGGCGAGAGAGTTGCGGGTCGGGAGGATGACGAGGGACCACCTTCGTTGGGCAGAGCGAAGACGTGGAAGGAAACCAGAAGACGACGGAGGAGACCGGTGAAGAACATGGCGGAGGTAGGAGGGGACGCCTGGGCAGGAAGACTGCGAAGCTACCAAGTGTGACGAGGGTGGATCAGGGCAAGGACGAAGAGAGAGCGGAAGAGAGATGTATTGGGTCAAGAGGGAATGTGTGTACTGGATGATGAACTAAGGACAGGACAAGAGGGAAACGGGCTGCTTATATCCCTTTGAGGTTGAGGTTAGCGAGGAAGGGAAGCGGAAGAGAGAACGTGGTCAAGAAGCTAAGAGAGGAAGGCGAAGGAGGAGAGGCATGAAGTAGACGACGTAAAGACGAAGCAGGAGAAGAGAGGAATGAGATTGCCGGAGGCTGTGAAGGGAAAGTTCGAGAAGGTCTTGGCGAATGGCGTGACCAGAGGTGGAGGTCTGAGCGCGCGAGATAAAGGTTGGAGTACGGCCGGGAGGTTGGACGGGAAGTTGTAAGTCGGCCGCGAAGTCGGCCGCGAAGTTGAAGTCGAGAACAAATGGAAAGGCGAGGGGCGAGAACAAAGGGAAGAGCGAGAGTCGAGAAGTGGGTCGAGAAGTCGGGCCTCGATGTGGGTCGATGAGTGAGTCGAGAAGTGAGCCGTGTTACAGGTGCGTACGAGGGAGTCGTCCACACTCATGGCTTCGCCGGACGACTCCGACGGCACGTAACTGCGGTCGTCGTTCGACGAGTCTTCGTCAATTTCGATAGGGACAATATCAGGAGAAGCCTGTTCCGCAGCGGGAGGCTAATCTGAGGGGCGGCGTTTTAATTTACCACAAAAAAATAGCGGCCGAACCCGGGAACAACTCACCGCACGGCTTCTTCAAACGAATGCAGCGAAGACATTTGTTGCTGAGAGGGCTAGGGTTCGGATGGCACTCCTCACCCTTCTCAGCACACCGAGTTCACGGAATGAGGGCTGGGGCTACCGGGGGGGCAACAGCAGTGTTGTTGAATTCCGGGCTGGAAGGAACGGTAACAGGATTACAAGACGGAGGTACAACGGGACGTTGCGGAGAAGAAACGGGATTCACCAAGACCAGCGGCGTTTCCGAACGCAGAACGGGAGTGTAAGATGGTGCTCCAAAAATTGTCAAGTTCATCCTTAGTGTTGAGCTTCTGTTGACGTTGTGGTTGTCAGTTGGCAAACCTAGTTGCCTCTTTTGGGTGGGGGTGACTGTGGAGGGAACCCAATTCCCACACTCAACACACACTCTTTTTCCTCATACATGTACAGTGAGGATCAAAACTGGCCCAATGAAAGTAAAGAAAATAATTATCTGCCATCAGGGCGCGTCACACAATATAAAACCAATGTTATTTTAGGCTCAGATCATGTTCAGGAGTGTTGGTCTCAGGAAAACTGAGACGCGTCGAGGAACGTTGATCGACCAACGGCTGAGACGCGTCCAAAATTCAAGCTGCATTGGGACAGTTTTGACGGGAGTCAACCTCAACCCCCCAAGGCACCCCTGAAGACAAGGCTAGCTGCTAAGACACGCTCTGTGACTACCAGTAATAGACGTTACATTCATGAAACAGCTTTCCAAGGCCAGGCGTGCTCAGATCGAGGCTGAGCTACGCAAGAAACGTCCTAGCAGAGAGATCGCAGACGAGCTACGTGTTAGCAAGAGTGCGGTTAACCGCCTGAGGGCAACGGTCGAGAATCTGCCTCCGGCGAGCCCAGGGGGACGCCCTGCCAAGCTAGGAGAGCGGGAGAAGAACGTTCTGAAGCGGACCGTTGCTGGCGGATAATCAGAAACATCACGCCAGGCGCTTGCGGAGCTGCAGGCTAACGGTGGCCCAGCGGTCTCAGTCTCAACGGTTCGAGGGGCACTACACGAGAAGGGGCTGAAGGCCGTTGTCAAGCAGCAGAAGCCTATGATGAGACGCAAGCATCGCCTAGCGCGTCTCAAATTCGCGATCCGACACAAGGAGTGGACCGTTGCGGACTGGGCCCGCGTCATCTGGACCGACGAGACTAGAATAAACCGGATCAGCTCCGATGGACGGGAGTGGGTCTGGCTGCCCAAGGAAGAGGGACTAACGGACAGACGCGTCAAGCCCACTCTCAAGTTCGGCGGGGGCAACGTCATGATCTGGGGGAGCATGACGTTTGCTGGCCCAGGCACGATCGCCCTGGTCGAGGGGCGCATGAATGCCGATCAGTACTGCAAGATCCTCGAGGAGAACCTGCTCCCCCTGCGGGATGCCCTCGGTCTCATGCCCAACGGTCTGACGGTTCAGAAGCTCATCATGCAGCAGGACAACGATCCCAAACACACCAGCAAGAAAGCTAAGACATGGTTTGAGTCTAATGGTATTGCGCCCCTTGTCTGGCCCGCTAACAGTCCTGACCTCAACCCCATTGAGCCCCTCTGGGGTGCTCTCAAGCGTCGCCTTGCTCAGTATGAGAAGCATCCCTCAGGTGCTTTGGAGCTGTGGGAAAGGGCTCAAGCTGAGTGGGCCAAACTGACCGTTGAACAATGTCAAGACCTTATTGAAAGCATGCCTCGCCGCTGTGCGGCAGTGTTCAAGGCCAAGGGGGGCAATACTAAGTACTAGCCCAGTGTCCCTGTCCCTCCCCCTGTAGCGTTGTGTTGTTCCTGATGTTGAAGTTAGCAGTCTCATGTGTTCCGCTTTCCACATGTGTTCTCTCTATTGTCTCTCACGTGTTCCGCTCCGTTCCATATGTTTTCTCTCTCATGCGGCTCACGTGTTCCGCTTCCATATGTTTTCCATACATGTGGTTCCGTTCCCGCTCCGTTCCGCCCAACTCACCCGGGCTTGGCTCGGTCGCGGCTTTCAACTCACACCCCAAACCACGTGCTTCATATATCATTTACATAGCAACAAGCCGTTGCGCAACAATCCGCTCCCCTCCCTTCACTCCTATCGTCCTTCCCCCCTCTTGTCTATATAAGCAGGGCTCTTTTCCCCTTTCCCTTACCCAAAATCATCATCACCCACATCTTCTCTTCCTCTTCCACTATCAGACCTCTCTGCCCTACACCTTCCACAACTCCTTCGCATCTCTATGTCCAGCATTGACTTCGGAGGTACGACCTAAAGCCTATCCCTCTCTCTTCCCCTTTTCTACAACAGATTAAGAGTCTGACTCCGCTCTCCGCGATCTAGCCCTCTTTCTTCTCGAACTTAGTTTCGAGCGACATCGGCGTATCCGAAATTTTCATCGACAACGCTGCAGTGCAGCTTACTTCCTGTGGCGCAGAGCAATCCACCACGCGCGACTTCGGCCCCCCCGTTTCCGTCCCGTCCCTTACTATCGGCGACCGTCCTACGAGCCGAACAGCGAACTTCTTTTCCTGCCCACCGACAGTGACGACGACCTGTTCTAGAACTGTCCTCTAGCCCGCTTTTGCAATCACAAGCACCTTTCTTTCGCCCTTCAACTTCTACCTCGTCTGCCCTTTGACCTCCTCGACCTCGACCTTGGTCCTCAAGTCTCGACCTTCGACTGCGACCTTTCCGTCTTTGACCTCAAGCCTTCGCTGATTTTTCGCCCTTTCCTACTTCCTCCACAACCATGGACGAACACGACAAAGACACTTCTCTTCCCGGTGTTCCGACCCTCATCGGCCTTCAGAACTACTTCAAGTGGCGCGAAGCCATCGAGCCTCTCTTGATTGGCATCCGAGCCTACGACATTTCGGCTGGTACGGAGCAATGCCCTACTCTACCGCCGAACCCGACCTCTGTCGACGTGCGACTTTCCGAGTCCTGGAAGGACCGCGACGCCAAGGCACGGGCTTACATTCGCCGCAGCGTTTCTCCGGCCCTCAAGGCGATGATTCGAGGCCTTTCCTCTTCCAAAGAGATGTGGACTCTCCTCGCCGCTTTACACGACCTTTGCACTCCGGAACATCGAAGTTCGGTCAACCGCAAGCTTTCCAACCTTTTCCTCGACGAAGGCGGCGATGCATCTCAGCACCTCAACGAATTTATGGAGCTGGCCGCTGAAGCAGCAGCAGCAAAGCTCCCTTGGGGACTTACCGACCGGGACTTACCGACCGCGAAATGTGCGACCGCTTTCTCGACACTCTCCCGCATTCTCTTCGAGTGGTTCGCAACGACTGGCGACAACTCCCCAAAAACGAACAGACCTTCATCAGCTTGATCCGCATCTTCAACGAGGAAGACGCCTCTGCCAAGCACACTGCCGAGCGATCCGCCAATGCCGCACTTGCGATGGCAGCTCAGCAGCACTTCGCCAAGAAGGGAACTTCCAACCGCAATCGAGGCAATGGCAAGTCCAATCGCGGACGTGGCAGGTCTCAGTCCTCCAGTCCGTCGCAAGCGGCCGGTCCTGGCAGCAAGACGAAATCTTCCGGCTCTAGCGGCAAAGACAGCAAGAAGCCGAACGGCAAGCGTACTCTGTGCTACGGCTGCGGCTCTCACGATCACGAGCGTCCCGACTGTCCGAAAACCCGGCACCTTGGCCAAGTCAACGGTCCGATCTGCTGGAAATGCTACACTGCCGGACACGTCAAGGACGAGTGCCCCGACAAAACAGCCGCAGCTCTCGAGGCTTACCCCGATGCAGACGAGATGCTCGGGGCCATGGTCGATTCCGGCCACCTCGCCCTCTCCTCGACTTCCACATTGGTGAACTTTATGATCGACTCTGGCGGTTCTCAGCACATTGTCGACCGTCCTGACCTCCTGACCAATCCAAGGAAGATCGACAAACCCTTGTCCTTCAAGACCGTTGGATCCAAGCAGTCTTCCGACTTGATCGGCGATGTCTCTGGCCTTCTGCACTCCGGCCGCAAAGTAACCTTCAAGGATGTGGTTCTCCTTCCTGGAGCCGGAGTAAACCTTCTGTCCGAGGAGCTTCTTCGCGAGCGCGGCTGGATCAAGCGCATCGACGACGACGACGAAGCATATCTGGAGCACACGAGCGACACGTCCTGGCGAATGCCTCTCACCAAGCGTGGACGCGCTCGTTGGCTACTTCTCCGTGTCGATTTCGGATCCTCACGCCCGACAGACCTCCTCGCCCCGGCTCAAGCTCCGGAGTGCAGTCCCCTCCTCAATCTTCATCACCGACTAGGACATATAGGCTTTAGCACGATCAAGAAGCTACTTCGGATGGGACAACTGCCAGCCATCTCAGGACCTCTGAACGAGAAGATTTCCTGCGACAGCTGCCAGGTCAGCAAAGCGACTCGCAAGCCTTTCAGCGACGCCCCTCCTCGTGGCTCCCAGCCCCTCGAGCTTATTCACTCGGATGTGGCTGGTCCCCTCACTCCAGCATTCGGCGGTCATCGATACTATGCAGTTTTCATCGACGATTTCACCGACTGGACCTTTGTCGCTCTCCTTCGATCCAAAGCCGAAGTCTTCCACCGGCTAGTTGAATGGATCAAAGTCGCAGAGCGGTCTTTCGGCACCAAAGTTCAGGTCATTCGCACTGATGGAGGCGGCGAGTACATCAACAAACACCTCTCGACTTGGACAGCCTCTCGCGGTATCTTGCACCACATCACTCCGCCTCACACGCCAGAACTTAATGGCAAAGCCGAGCGCAAGAACCGAACTCTCAAGGAAATGGCAGCGGCAATGCTGCACAGTAGTCAGCTTCCGGTCGCGTGGTGGGGTCACGCCATCATCTTTGCAGCAATTCTTCTGATGAAGGTGACCCTCGTCGACGACGGACGCACTGTATGGGAATGGGTGCACAAGCGCAGCCCGTCCCTCGAGAAGGCCCAGCCATTCGGTACCCCGTGCTGGGTCCACGTTCCCTCCGCCGATCGCGGCAAGTCCGACCTTACGCAACCCAAGGCCTGGAAGGGACGTGTGGTCAGCTGGCCAACCGAGCGATCTGGTTGGGGCGTTTGGAACGAGACCCTCAACAAGATCGTCTACTGTCGTAATGTCTCCTTTGGCAAGGATCTCACTCCTCAAGTTGTCGAAGTGCCTTCAGTGCCTTCAAATGACGTTGAAGTCGACCTAGACGATGCAATTTCCGTCAGGTCCTTGAGCGACAGCGACAGTCCCAGTTCCGACTCTGACGATGACGACATAGATCCTGCTCCTGCCCCTCGTGGTATCAAACGCTTTGAGCCAGAGGGAGCAGCTCGACCTATTCCCAGAATTCGCGCCGAGCCTCGGCCTCAAGGCTATCGACAGCTTCCTGCTCGCGCAACCCGAGGACAGCGAACGTCATCTTACTGGGACAACTTCACGACTTTCATACAGGAGTTCGAAGGCTTCCTCTGTCCTGTCGCCATCCTCGACAATGATCCCACTAGCTACAAGGAAGCCATGGCCAGTCCGGAACGTCAGGAATGGTCCAAAGCATTTGATCGAGAACTCGACTCCCTTATCAAAAACGAAACTCTCAAGGAAGTGGTATTACCTCCAGGCGCCAAAGTTGTCTCGACCAAATGGGTCTGCAAGACCAAGCGAGATGCAGACGGCAACTATCTCAAGCACAAGGCTCGACTGGTCGGACGAGGCTTTACACAGCGCTATGGCATTGACTACGACGAGACATATGCTCCTGTCGGACGAATGACAAGCATGCGCATCTTCTTCGTCATGGCGGCTTTCCATTGTCTCATTATCTGGCAGATGGATGCCGAGACGGCCTTTCTCAACCCCAAGATGGACCGACAGCTCTACATCAGCTTTCCAGAAGGATGGAAGCAGGAGAACCCTGACGCTACAGGCCTTTTGGTACTCAAAGGCCTCTACGGTTTCAAGCAGTCGGCTCGGCTCTGGTGGCTCGCCGTGGTCGATACGCTCAAGGCTGAGGGTTTCGAGCACAGTGACGCAGACTGGGGAATTTTCGTCCGCATCGAACGTGACGGCACGCGTACGATCGTCTTTGTTTATGTGGACGACTTCCTAATTGCCGCCAAGACTCAAGACATCATCGATTCCGTTCGCGACGCTCTCAAAGCTGCTTACAAGATGTCCGACATAGGACCTGTTGGATCGGTACTTGGCATCAAAGTTCAGCAGATCAAGAATGGTTTTGCCCTGATTCAAGGCCATTACATCGATACAGTCCTTCAGCGATACAAGATGGCCGATTGCCGACCTGACCCCACTCCCATCGTTACTGGTACCAAGCTGGTCCCAGAGGGAGTTTTCCTTTCCGACTCCGATGCTCGCCAGTATCAAGGGCTCATCGGATGTCTCATGTGGATTGCCCTTTCCACCCGTCCGGACATTAGCTTTGCTGTGAGCGCCCTCTCACGCTTCAACAGTTCCCCTACCGAGGCGCATCTCAAGGTGGCAAAGCGCGTGCTCCGATACCTTCAAGGCACCAAGAACCTGGGCCTTGTTCTTCGACCGTCCAAGAAGGATGACGACCCGGAACTTGTTGGATATTCCGATGCCGACTGGGCCGGCAATGTCGAAGACCGTCGATCCCAGTCTGGATACGTCTTCATGCTCCATGGCGCGACGATCGGCTGGGGATCTCTGCGACAACAGTGTGTCTCACTGTCTTCTGTCGAATCAGAGTACGTGGCCCTCACCGAAGCCTCAAAGGATGCTATCTGGCTTCGAACAGCAATCCTTGCCTACAACCAGACACCCTCAACTGCGGTCTCCATTCATCTCAAAGGAGACAACCAGGGAGCCTTAGCCTTGGCTCAGAACCCTGGATGGCATCGAAGGACCAAGCACATCGACATTCGATATCACTTCATCCGCACGCAAGTTGAGGAAGGATCACTTCACCTTACCTACATTGGAACAGCCGACCAAGTGGCCGACATCTTCACTAAACCCACTCCAGCCCCGACTCTGGTCAAGCATCGAACGAACCTCGGTCTCATCGACTTTGCAACGCTCGACAGCTTTGGCGACCACATTTCGGCTGAGAGGGAGTGTTGAAGTTAGCAGTCTCATGTGTTCCGCTTTCCACATGTGTTCTCTCTATTGTCTCTCACGTGTTCCGCTCCGTTCCATATGTTTTCTCTCTCATGCGGCTCACGTGTTCCGCTTCCATATGTTTTCCATACATGTGGTTCCGTTCCCGCTCCGTTCCGCCCAACTCACCCGGGCTTGGCTCGGTCGCGGCTTTCAACTCACACCCCAAACCACGTGCTTCATATATCATTTACATAGCAACAAGCCGTTGCGCAACAATCCGCTCCCCTCCCTTCACTCCTATCGTCCTTCCCCCCTCTTGTCTATATAAGCAGGGCTCTTTTCCCCTTTCCCTTACCCAAAATCATCATCACCCACATCTTCTCTTCCTCTTCCACTATCAGACCTCTCTGCCCTACACCTTCCACAACTCCTTCGCATCTCTATGTCCAGCATTGACTTCGGAGGTACGACCTAAAGCCTATCCCTCTCTCTTCCCCTTTTCTACAACACCTGAACCCCCCTTCATAACTGTCTCAATTGCGGCAAAACATCCAAGTCTATTTTTTGTGTGGAGCCCAATGCAACTTGGAGTCATTGCAGTCGTAATGGAAGCGTGGGGCACTCTCTGTCAGACGCTTGGCGTTTTCCTTGCGTGTACTTAGGCTTTGCGGCTCAAAGGATAGGTGTTTTGATTTTCTCATGCATTGGGCCATTTATGATCCTCACTGTATTTACGAAGTTCCTGATAACGACAATCACATTCCTTCTTGACGATTCACTTCTCAGGCCCATCGGCCCAGACTTTCCACATTTTGGACTGTTGATTGGCAAAATGCTCCGAGCAATTCCACGTGGCACAATCGGGCTGTCAGGCGCAGTCTCCACGACCCTTTGTTGACCCACCTTCAGCCGATTGGCGTCTCGATTGTGGTCTCAACTCCTACTTCCTTTCTCTCACCATTCCCGTCTTCAGCCCATCTCTCTCGTCCCTGGTTCGATTCTCGCTGTGTCCCTTTTTCTCTCGTCCTTTCTCTCACCCCCTCAGCCGACTTCTCCCTTTCTCGAGTCACTCCCCGCTCCTCTCGAAGTTGTCCTATCCTGATGTCTATATAAGCCAATGCTCTGGCAGCACTTGCAATAGATCGGGACAAGCAGTTCTCTTCTGATCTCTCTTCTCGAAGTTTGACACGACCACCACTCTCATCCGGATAGCCAAACGACAATCTTTCGAAAGATTGCAATCCCTCTTGCAGTCTCTTAGTCTTCGTCCCTCTCCAAACTTCCCCTCTTATACTTTACCCTCGACGTATCAAGGGACGCCTGGTTAGCTGCCGGTCAGCTACGTCATCAAGTCAGTCAGGCCCCTACACTCCACCGCGAGCATCAGTAGGACACCCTCCAGTCATCAACAGGCAAGCCAATTTTCCCTTTGTGTTCACTTGAAGGCATCAACTCTCAGCATGTCCGATATTCAAGTCCAGATAGCCGCTCTGCGGAGCGAGCACACCGATCCGGCGGCGTATATGACCGCCCTGGAGACTCTTCTTCAACAACAGCAAGTCGCCTTCGATCAGGAGGCGACCGACCTCCGAGCCCGCATCCCCACCTCCACCACGCCTGCCGCTGCGCCGGTGATGGTCCCGGTGACCACGACCCAGTTTGGTCGTTTCCAGCTTGCCCCGTTCTCAGGCGAGGAGCGAGAAGACTTCCGCGCCTGGCTGAAGGTCGCCGAGCGCAAGTTCGCAACCTCCAACATCGCGGACGGCGAGCGAGTTACCCTCGCCATGGATGCGCTGCGCAAGGAAGCGCAAGCTTGGTATGTGTCCGAGGACGATACCGAGCCGTTCACTGACTGGCTGGACTTCAAGTCCCGCTTTGAGGCTAAGTACGACACGGAGATGGCGCGAGAGCGCATCTGCCGTGCGCTGGGTAGCCTCCGTTTTGATGGAAACTATACCAAGTTCATCACCTACTTCCGCACCCAGTCTTCCCGCCTTCGCCCAGGAGACAAGTCTCTCAAAGATCTCATTCGTGACCTCACTTCCCCTCTGCCTGTTGAAGCCCGACTTTTCGTCTACCAGCGCGAACCCAAGTCAATCCAGGACGCCCTGGCTGCCTTGGAGCGATACGACAGCCTCCTCAAGACAGTTGGCACGAACAAGAAGAAGACCGGGTCGAGCAACCCTCTGTACAGAGCCCCGGCAGACACAGGTAATGGGGACGTAGTCCCAATGGAAATTGACCGTCTTCACCTGCGCACTACCCAGACCGACAGTAAAATAGGCCCCTGTTACAGCTGCAACCAGATGGGCCATCTTGCAAACCAGTGCCCTAGGAAGAAGCATCTCCATCATCCCAACAAGTCTCGCACGAATGGTTCCAATGGCGCGTCTTCGAAACACTCCAGCGGCAATCATTTTACTCATCGAAAGGACCACCACAGACCCCCACACCTCCGTCAGACGGAAGTCGAAGAAGACGGCGAGCCGTTGTCCCTCCGCAGCGTGCACATCGAGGACACGGACGAGCTGCGCTTGTCCACTTCGGCAGTTCCAGAGGACGCTGGTCACCTTGTGGTGTACGGCCTTCTTCACGGTGAAGTGTTGAAGTTCCTGCTCGATACCGGTGCTAATGCCAATTTCCTCTCAGAGTCAATGGCTAAGTTTCTGGAGCTGCAACCTAGTGGACGCAAATATCGCGTCCGACAAGCTTTCACCGACGGCGCGTCTACCCAGGGAACTGTCACCACGGATCTCTACCTCCATCAATCTCGCCCCCTTCCGACCACCTTCCACGTCGTCCCACTCAAAGACTACGATGGCATCATCGGTATTCACTTCATGCGTCAGCACGAAGCAGTCCCGATGTGGGAGCAGCACACCTGTGCATGGGGTGAGCATGGAGTTGCCGAGCTCCATATACAGAAAATGGCCGTAGCCCTTGGCTCGGAGGAGTTCCACAGCCTCGAGCAGCTGCTCGGCAGCTTTGATCATCTGTTTTCTCCGCCAGGCTTTCCTCCATCTAGGCCGTGGGATCATCAGATCGACACCGGTGATCACCGAGGCATTCGTCAACGTGATCGCCCTCGTTCCCCTCTCGAGCACCAAGCTATCCGCAAGTTCATCGACGATGGACTTGCCTCAGGAACGATCATCGAGTCTCCTGGTTCTCCTTGGGCATCTCCACTGCACCTGGTCAAGAAAGCCAACGGCGAGTATCGCCCGTGTGTTGACTATCGGCAGCTGAATGCTGTCACACAGAAGAATGCCTACCCTTTAGTTCGCATTGATGACTGCTACCAGTTTCTTCAAGGTGCTACAGTCTTCAGCACCCTCGATCTGAAGAGCGGCTACTGGCAAGTCCGTATGGCCGAACAGGATCGGCACAAGACGGCATTCATCTGCCGCTATGGTCTTTACGAGTTTACGGTCATGCCTTTTGGGTTGTGCAATGCGCCTGCAACTTTTCAGAACATGATGAACACCGTCCTCGCCCCCCTCCTCGATGTGTGCGCACTGGTCTACCTGGACGACATCGTCGTATACTCGGCCGATCTGTCTTCCCATCTGCAGCATCTCCGTCAGGTCTTCGAGCTGCTGGCAGCTCATCAGCTGCATCTCAACCGGGAGAAGTGCAGCTTCGCTCAAGATCAGATCAAGTTCCTTGGTCACCTTGTCGACGCCGAAGGTATTCGGGCCGATCCTGGTAAGACCAAGGTGGTGAGTGAGTGGCCGCTGCCTGACACCATCACCCAGCTTCGCAGTTTTGTCGGGTCAGCTACCTACTACAAGCGCTTCATCAAGGATTACGCCAAAATTGCCTCGCCTCTTTTCGCTATGATGCAAGGCCCGAAGCAACAACGAATCATTTGGAGTCGAGCTGCTCGACAGGCATTCGAGCATCTCAAGACCGCACTCACTTCACCCGGTGTTCTCGTCCATCCTCGTCCCGGCCTTCGATTCATTTTGGACACGGACGCCTCAGACATTGCCGTTGGTGGTGTCCTTCAGCAGGAAGACACACCACACGAATTGGTCTCTGCAGCGGTCAAGAAGACCGAGCTGCATCCCGTAGCATATGACAGTCGTAAGCTCACGGAAACCGAACAGCGATATTCGGCCCAGGAGAAGGAGCTCCTGGCCATTCGACACTGCTTGGAACATTTCCGAGGAATCATCGAAGGTAGCCCTATCCTAGTCAGGACCGATCATGAGCCGCTCAAGTACCTTCGAACACAGAAGGAATTGGGTAAGAGAGTGCGCCGATTCATCAACGACATCGAGCACTTTGACCCGGTCATTGTTTACCGGCCCGGTCACGAGAACATCTTTGCCGACGCACTCTCACGGCGCTCTGACCTTCCAGCACCAGAAGGTGACGAACAACCTCTGTTTGCGGCTGTGTCTGCGCTGCGCAACCGCGCGCTGCCTGCCGCCGCGATCCCAGCAGCACGCAAGCGCAGAGGTGAGTCTTCGGCTGCTGGGTCCGCTGCAGCTGATCATGAAACAACCAGCTCGGCCACGGACAATTCCAGCGCGGATACCCCTGCTCCAGCTCCGGACGCAGCGATGGAACCCGCGCGCACCCTCCCAGACACTTCCGCACCAGCTTCAGGTGCTGCAGCTGCTTCCTCTACGTCTCCGCCCAAGCTGGACGACGTTGGAAGCTTGTTACAGAAGCTCTTGGACGGCGCTAGTGTTCCTGGATACACGCTTAGCGAGGATCGCAAAGGTGTAGTCTTTGCGCACTCTACTTATGGTCTTCTTACAGTCCCAGTCACTTTGGAGGCCCTCATGGATCATCTTGGCAAGGTTCACGTCGATCTCGGTCATTTCGGTGCCGACATCACTGCTCACGCCGCTCGGAGACAGATCTGGATCGACGAGAAAGACCTCTCTCAGTGCGTCCAGCAGCTCGTAGCTGTCTGCGAGGAATGTCAGGTCTCGGCCAGGACCGGTGATCGGTCTGCCTTTGCTCCCCTCCACCTCATGCCTCGCCCGGATTTCCTCCAGCTGTGGTCTTTTGACTTCATTGGTCCCTTGGTCAAGACGGCTCGGGGAAACGCCTACATTCTGTCAACCATCGAGCACTCCACCAACTTCCCTCTGGCCGTCGCTCTCCCCTCTCGCTCTGCCGAAGCTGCCGTGATGCTCCTGGAGCAGATCGTCACTTTCTTTGGTAAGCCGAGCAGACTGCTCAGCGACAATGGCGCGGAGTTCACCAGCTACGCATTTAACCTGGCCCTGACTCGATTTGGTATCAAGGCCCTGCATACGTCTCCCTATCATCCCCAGACAAACGGCAAAGTGGAGCGATTCAACAGTGACATTGTAGGTATCCTGCGCAAGTTCATCGCCGGGGGCGCCGCGGAGCAAAATTGGGACCAGCTGCTACCTTCGGCGCTGCTGGCATACAGAGCACATCCACTCTCCAGTCACGGCAAAACCCCAGGCTACCTTCTCTACGGACAAGACCCGGTCCTTCCTTCCCGCATTGCGTACAATGTTCTGCACACTCCGCCAACGGATGCAGAGATTGAGGCCATTCAGATCAAGCGCGACGATTACATGCACGATTTCGAGGCCATACGCACGAAAGCCGGCGACGACCATCAACGTGTTCGCAGCCAGGAAGTTGCGCGTCGAAACGGCACTTATGTTGACCAAGGATTTACGGTAGGGGATAGAGTATTGAGGATGAAACACGAACGCAAGCACAAGCTGCAGCCCTTCTGGGATGGGCCCTTCATCATCTTTGACTCTTCCTCTACAGGCTCTTATCAGTTGCAGACCATGGACGGATACATTCTGCGCAATTTGGTACCGGGGGATCAACTCAAGCTAACACTCGAAGCGGGCGACCGACCGCTCCGATGGCAATTGGAACGGAACACTAGGCGCTTGCGCCAACGACCTCGTCGTGAGGTACCCAACACGACGCGTCAGACACCTCATGTTGTGCGGAGTCGACGCCAGAACAACGCCTACGAATGAGTTGATCCTGTCTCGTACCATACGATTGGGTCATCTCTTCTTATGGCTACAGCATTCACCCACCCAACTCGTCTATGCCTCATCTCGCGCGCTGGTCCTGGTCACCGCCTCAGCCCCATCACCATCAACCTCCTCCTCGTCGTCCTTGCGCTGGAGCGCTGCGGCTTAGAAGGGGGACATGTCAGGCGCAGTCTCCACGACCCTTTGTTGACCCACCTTCAGCCGATTGGCGTCTCGATTGTGGTCTCAACTCCTACTTCCTTTCTCTCACCATTCCCGTCTTCAACCCATCTCTCTCGTCCCTCGTTCGATTCTCGCTGTGTCCCTTTTTCTCTCGTCCTTTCTCTCACCCCCTCAGCCGACTTCTCCCTTTCTCGAGTCACTCCCCGCTCCTCTCGAAGTTGTCCTATCCTGATGTCTATATAAGCCAATGCTCTGGCAGCACTTGCAATAGATCGGGACTGTTGGTTCCTGATAGCTAGTCAGTCCCTCCAGAGTGTTCAAGATGGAACTTGAGTGGATTTCTCTCTTGGATGATCGTTGTTGTCTAACTACATGAGAGAGACAAGTAGTTAAGCGTGGAGGCCTGCGGCCGCGGCGCGTGTGAACGTGTGGGCACTTATATATCTCGCATGGGGGCATGGATTCGGCGCAACAATAGACAACATTACTTACTCTTCGCGTGCGAAGAGCTACAATACTTCTGGTGGATTCGCTGTGCTCGCTTTTTTGCCTTTTTCTTGACGTTCTTGATGTGTTTGTGTACCGCCTTGATCTCCTCTTGTTCTTTGCGACTGCGGCAGTCCCACTCAGCATTCTTGGCCTGATGCGCCGCCTTTTTCTCCGTCCTCATCTTCTCTTTCCATTGCCGGAACTCCCCTTTTGCCTTCTCTACTCTTTCCTCCTCCCGTTTGCGAAGTGCCTCCTCCTGAGCCTTACGCCGACGCTCTCGTTCCAAGTCCTCCTTCTCCTTGTCCAAGCTCCGCGCTTTATCCTCATCTCCTTTCAGAACATACATTTTCCAAAAAGCCCAATTATCCGTGTACCTGTCAACAGCATGAAGAAAGGCCTTGGAGGGAGGCCGAATGTAATTGTGAGCCGCGAGAGTGAAGTTGCTGGAGTCGTATGCAACAGCTGCATCTGGCTCGTTGTTATTCGTTGTTCGCCTTTTCGTGCTTTCAAACAATTCCTGAATGGCACCCATAAACACCCGCAAGCCAGCGTCTACGCGGGCGCGGGCCTCCGGGTGTTTATCCGGATGCCATGCCAGTAGGAATTTCTTTCGGGCGAGGTTGAATTTCGCGAAGGTGAAGCCTTCCACATCGTCTCTCTTGATTGCGAGTGCTCCGAGAATCGTCAACCAACGTTCTTCATTTGTTTGGGGCTCAACAGCTAAAATATCTCCAATCAGAAATGGTTTGCATTGTTGTTAGGTTTGTAACTCACTTGTTGTTTCAATTCAAACTCAATTCAACTTCTCCACATTTCGGAACGCAACTTCCGTTCGAGAACCTCGGCTCCGCCTCGGAATGCAACATCCGGACAGCATCACGCCATCGCCAAGCCGGCATTCTCTGGCCACTTCCGACATCGTACGACTTCCCCCTCCTTATCTCCTCTCCAACATCATACGACTCCTCTTCTCATGACTCGACCTTCTCGAACTTTCCCCTCTTAGCACCTCACCACTCTTCCTCCTTCACTGACCCTTCCTTCTTCCTCCCGCTTCTCTTCCTCGCTTGATCAGAGTTCAAGGTACTTAAGCCGACCACTTTTTCCCTCTTGTACCTAGCTCTCCTCAAGCGACAATCATATTGTTACACCCCTTTGAGTCTCCCAACTCTTCCCCTGGTTTCCATACCTGATCCCTCTCGAGCTCCCTCCAGCTCCTTCTTCGTCTTACCCACCTCTGCTGCCGCTTCCAGCTTTGGTCCTCAGTCCTACTTCTCTACCCACTTCTCGACCCTACCCAACTTCTCGACCCACTTCTCGACCCTAGTCATATCTGACTTCTCGACTCACTTCTCGACCCTGATCCTATCTCCACTTCTCGACTCACTTCTCGACCCTTCTTCTACTCTACCTTCTTCCCTCTTTCTCTTCTCTTCTCTCACCAGACACGACCTACGAGGCTCCACCTTCGACGATCCCCAGCTCGAGTGAATCGGATCGTAACAATTGTGGACTATGGAATCTACATACATGGGCCATAGGTTTTCGGGCGACTGTTGTTCGCTGAATGAGCCCGAGGAGTTCGAGGAGGAGGTGTGAACATTGGCACCGTGGAACTTGATGCTGCTGTTGTTGTGTCAGAAGACGAAGAGGTTTCGCACTCAACTCAGCAGCTTCTAAGTATGGTCCCACTTGAAACCCTCCGATCAATCACGTGCGTCTGCAAATTCCAGCAACACAGGGTTGCTAGCATTCCCGTAACTCTGCGCTCGCATTGATAGCAAACGTCAACTTCACACACCTTACCAAAGAGACTCTCAGAGCTGAATGAAGACGCACTAAGCCTCTGATGGGCGGGCACATTTTCATGCTTAGGCCGGAGTGATGATGAAAGAAGTATGAATTGTCAAGTGAAGAGGAAAAGAAACAGATAATCGCAACATCAGTTGTGAGCACGCTCTTTGCCAGCACCACGGGTGGAGCTGCGAGTAGTGGTAGGAGTAGAAGGTCCAGCCATGGAGCACTCGGGGCCAGAGAGATCCTCCACGTCGTCCCCGCCGGTGCCGGAGGTGAACTTGTTCTTGCGCTCGTACTTGCGTTTTCGAGTCGGAGTGTCGGGTCCGCTGCTGCTGCCCCCCGTGCCTGGGGTGATGGGAAGGAAGTTGATGCCCATTGCCTTGATCGCCCACTTGGAAGAGACGTCCATCTGCTCCGCCACAGTACCGTGGGCGAGGACAACCGATCCAACTCGAGGCTCGGGCGCGTTAGCGAAGAGCTTGCCGCGTCGGTACACAACGACCTCGAAGGTGACTCGTTTGGCAGCCTGTAATGTTCACAAAGAACAGACATCAGTGAGCCGGACAGGACGCCATGGATTCCTTCGTTGCTCACCACGCGATCGTATTCGGCCGTCTGCAGGGTGATGGCACCTTTCTCCGCGTCCCAGGCCAGAACCTTGCCGAGAAGGATGATGATAGGCAGAGGCGCATCGAAGCTCTCGGGGATGGGACCGCGATTCATGACCGCGAACTGGCTGGCGTGAATGTAGGGCGTGGGATGAGGAAGCCAGGGCCCTGAAGCGAAAGGAAGAGTCAAAGACAGTCAGTTGGAGATCAGCATGCCACGCATCGTCACGACTCACCGCAGACGTGAACAATGTCATCCACTTGAGGAGGGTCGGCATCGGCCCAGAGCTTGCCGATGTAGTCGACGCGGGTGCGGCGCTTCGTGTCCGGGCCAAACTCGTCTTCCGTGGGGTGTTGGGCGGTGAATGCGTAGTAGCGAGACTGTGCCTTGGTAACAGAGTCGATGTTGACGGCGCCAACAATCATGGCGAAGAACGCGTTGTCCATGACAATGAGAAAGGTAGTAGGAGAAGAAAGCGAGGGGTAAGAGGTCTGTGCGTGCTGTGATGATGTAACTGATTGTCTACTCACCGGAAAGACAGCCTGAGCGTGCGCGCTTATATAGACAACGCCCGAGCCTCACGTCAGCATCGGCTGAACCATGTGCCGGTCGTCCCCAACCCCTAGCGGCGGATAGCACAGCTCTGGTGCTGTTCTATCTGCCTCTACCTCCACCCACCCTCCACCCTCGCTCTATCTCCTTCCCCTGCCGCCACCGCCACCTCCACCTCCACCTCCTCTGCCGCCTCCCGAATGACTCGAGACTCGATCGCTTCCGACATCATGCGATTCGGAGAGGCCTGCACTAACTCCGCATATACGATGTTGTTGACCTCTATTGCCGCCCCAGCAGCAATAGCACTTGTATGAACTGCCAGCTGATCGGACAGTAGCACAATGCTGTCGGAGCGATGCCTACACCTGGACACACTGGCGTACCGCTGCCCATGCGTAAAAACTGGGAGCCGGCAGTCTATGACCGTCCGATCAAGAGTAGCACCTTGACAGCCGTGGAACGTGACTGCATAGGCTAATCGCAACGGAACTTGTTTCCGAATGATACGGAAAGGAAAGTACCCGGGCTGGAATTCGAACGTGATGCGCGGCAACACAAACTCACGCCCTGACGAAAGAACCCGCACTTTTACGCTCCTGATCCCGCACCGGACCACTTCAACTCTAGCATTGTTGACCAAGCCGTCCTCTGCTGACAGGTTCCGCATCACCACACAGAGAGCCCCCTCCTTCACCCGCAACTCGTGTGCAGGAGTTCCAGGCTGTTCCAATTTGTTGAGCAGATCTGGTTCCGCCAAATGAGCATCCTCGTGCGTCTCCACGTCGCCCTTGACAGAGTCATGACTTCGAATGACTGTGCCACTACCCGAAATGCCCTCCAAAACAAAGTGATTGAACTCATTCACGGCTGCATTATACGGCGAAAGAAATGCTCGTTTCGCGGCAGCTTCCGGATCCCCCAGGATTGACGGAGGAAACAGAAAGTACTTTGCGTCATTCAGAGAGGTTGTCGGCGTCATAAAACTGCTGATGGTGACCGGCTTGCCGCTGGAGTCGTCCCCGATTGTGTCCACCCAATCGCTGAATGCCGGATCTGTCCCGTTTCGCATACTATCCATGAGCTCATGCAGGGTAAATTCATTGAAAACTGGAGCCGAGAGAAATGAGCAGTCCAGAATCTGGGCCTTGCCTCCGTTCTTGACGATGGGAGCCGTCTGCCGGGGATCGCCGATTGCAATCACAGGTTTGCCTCCAAAAGGAAGATTAGGCTCTCCGATCAGACGCATCACGTCATCTACTGCCTCAATGATTGCGCGATGGAGCGCCCACACTTCATCAATGATCAAGCAGGAGCAGTCCCGCAGAAAATTCCATCGACGCGAGTCTGGCTGGAGTCGAGACACCACAGGGTCTGCACTGAGATCGTCTACGACCGGTATTGAGAACATCTTGTGCACTGTCTGGCCCCGTTGAAATGCAGACGCAGAAAGTCCTGTGGCGCCCGTGACCGCAATCACGGTCCCACTCGCCCGAAGCTCGTCGACGACGGCCTTGACTACAAATGTTTTGCCTCGCCCGGCACGACCCTGTATCAGATGAAGCTTCGGCGCCGTAGCCATTCGTACAGCTGCCAAGAGCGCATTGTACACGCTGTGCTGCAGTACAGTAAACCGCGAGCGAGAATACGCCGCACTTTGTCTCAGCTCTAGCTCCCGCCCTGCGAAGAAGTCCTTGTCCACCTCCGCCTCCACGGAGAAGACGGATGCAATGCCCAGGCCGTGTTGATAGGTAGATGAACCCATGGAAGTTAGAATATCGGCAATTTCTCCGTGTGTCTGATCGCAAGCGCTGTCCAGCTCTTGCCGTGTTGGTACTGTTGCCAATGGCCAATGATCACGCGACATCTGTTCTTTGAACTGATCCCAGAGAGGAACTGCCGGAGTGCCATCGACGATCAGCAAACAGAACAGAAATCTCAGTTCTCTTGCTGGCGTGAACATTGAGATAGCCTCCTGCATTGCCAAGGACGCCTCACTGGATTCGTCAAACAGTCCAGACGCAACCGCCGCCTGTTGAAATGTTTCGTATGTCGTGCGGTCACCATCTGGACCTTGAACAGTGCGAAGCTCCTTCCAGCTAGTGGCAGCCTTGTGCAGCAGGAGCTGTCGAATGTAGTAAACCTCTCCTGCTCCTGGTCGAACAGACCGCATTCGCGCAACCTTGACCCCTCTTGCTCGCGGTTTTACCACACGCGGGAGGTATCTCTGCCCAGGCTCAGTCCGCTCCAGTGACTCTCCTTGCGCAAGGATGCCACGGTCTTCCCTCTCGGCAGCAGTCGAAGCTCGAAATACAACGCTCTCGTTGTATACACTGTACAACATATGCTGATAAGCATGCGGCCTCAAGAAGTAGCGAGTGAGGCTGCTAGCTTCTGATCCAGGCGTGCTTGAGACAGAATACTGTGGCATACCGGCTCCAGGTTCGTGGACTCCAAGGCGGGAAACGGAAGGAGATTTCGCTGTCAAATCGAAGCCAAAAATGCGCCACGTAGCTTCGGTGGCGGAAAGGTACCTCGCCCGAACAAAGTCCTCTGCCGCTCTGACCGCCGCTTCTTCATGGCTCTGCGCACCTTCCGAAAATCGAAAGTCCACATAGTCGGGACCCTTGTGTATGTATTTGAAAATATAGACAAAGCTCTCTAGTGAGACCGAAAAGTCGATGTGGGCGTGGCCCTCCCAGGCTAGTAGGATGAGTGGAGGGTACTGAGCGATCATGCGATCCTCTTCGTTACGCCTTCGATATATGACTCTCTCTGACACCGTGTCGATTGTGGTGACCTCCGAAAGGGGTTGAGGGAACTTCCACACACAGCGTCCGTCTTTGTTGCAGCGAGAGTTGGTGTTCGGAGTGCCGTCCTGCCTGACAATATGATCATCAGGGTGCCGCATGAATCGCAAGACTAACTCTCGGAGTCTTGGCTCGGTTTCAGGAGGGACCTCTCCGGAAACAACCATGTCCAGATAGGCAACCGGGCACTCTTGCTCCAGACAGAAGACCACATGCGCGTGAGGTAATCCTCGTCGTTGAAACTCGATGACCTTAATGACATACAGAACGGGGCCGAAATGACGCTTGAACAGCTTCATGCACTTGGCGAGTCTTGCTCGAAAGATGCGAACGGTAAGCATGGGTACATTGGTCGCGGTCTGCCCTGGTCGCAGCATTGCCTTCAGTTCTGGCCAATCCGGATTTGTTGTAAGCGTAAGCATGCCATGGGGCTTGCCGAACCGTTTCGCAAGAGCGAGAGCATCGCTAACATGTTCAGCACGATATGCACGCGAGCCCACAAAGGACGCCGGTAATCTTGCATCGAAGACTTGAGAATCCACTTCTGCGGCCTCGCTAGCACCAGGATTGTCCTCGTCTATCTCGTGCAGACGGGCGCCTGGCATGTTGGCACGCGCTCGTGCCAAGCCCTTTGTTACAAAGTCCAGCCGCTGGTCTTCAATACGGCACATCATGTCTATGACATACAAACTCCCTAGCATGGCAAAGTCCCGAAACCGTCTCTCTGAAAGCAGAAGAAAGCGATAGTACTCCCGCTGCGTCCACCGCTCCGGCAAAGGCCAGCCCGGGTGCCCCTGTGGAAATAGTATGGGATAGGACAGCGGCTCATACAGCTCGGAATTGTAATGAAGCCTTGCCGGAGTGCTGTCTGCAGCTCTGTATACGTAGAACATACGCGGATCCCGTCGAGCTCCAGATCCGTAGTGCAGAATTGACGCAATCTCTCGGGCTGGCCCTTCCGTGCGGAGCTCGAGCACCGTCGCAGTGTCGTCTCTCTCGAATTGGCGGAACTGGCGAAGAAGATCGTTGTGTTGTTCGAGCTCAGCTCGTATGTGATGCATCCACACTGGTGAAATGCCGGCCACCACTTCAGTATCAAGCTGATGTGGCTGATACAAATATGTGTTCAAAGGTGACGCATCGCGATCAACAGGCAAGACTCTGCGTGTGATACAGTACTCCCTCGATAAAGTTATACGTTTGGGACCGACACAATCGTATAACCATATGGAGGTTATAACCATAGCGAGGAACTGATGTTTGGACACTGGGACGTGTGAAAATGATATGAATTGATTCAAAGGCATAAGAGACAGCACGGAGAAGGTAGAAGATCACATTTGGGAGGAAAGATTTTAGGGAGCGCGCTTGAAGAAGTCAGTGATAGTGGTCTGTCGAGCTTTAGCAGCCAGCCCAGCAGCAGCGGTGTGGTAAACAGTGCCAAAACTGCGGCGTAGGGTGATCATGGTGTTGTTGTCAAAGGAAGACTGCTGCTGTGCCCAGCGCTCAAGGATGTTGACAGCGGAGATTGCCTCTTTGTGAGAGACAAGCTCCTTCGGGATCCAGCCACCCATATCATCGATGTCCTCCTGCGTCTCCTCGCTATAGACATCCAGAACATCATCGATGATGTCCTGGTCTGTAGGCGTCTCCTCTGTCTCCTGTTCTTCAGGATGGGAGAGAAGGAAATTAATTGACATTTTGTTGGCATAGCCCATGGACTGGACTAGCGCTTCCAGCTCTTGCTCGACGGCAGGGAGCTGTGGCTCGGGACTCTCTATG
This sequence comes from Tilletia setariae, assembly GCA_023634365.1. Classification (NCBI taxonomy): domain Eukaryota; kingdom Fungi; phylum Basidiomycota; class Exobasidiomycetes; order Tilletiales; family Tilletiaceae; genus Tilletia; species Tilletia setariae. The sequence continues at coordinate 665,694 of JAMJXE010000008.1, forward strand.
CGCACAGGTGCATGCGTAAGAGCAGGAGGACCCTGAGCTGGGTCTGCAGGGGCCCGGGAGGCAGTGCTAGTGCCCGAAGGAAGGGGCATGCAGCCGGGAAGCAATTTAATCTGGGCATGCTTCCAGCAGTTTAGCACTGTCTCGCAGGTGATGCCATCATCCCATGCGCGGACCGCTGTGAGCACTGCATCAAGAATGTCCCAGCTTTTGACCGCTTCCTCCCTATTGTTCCCTTCCATCCGTCGCAGCAACTCAGTGTAATAGTGCTTGCGATAGTGTGCCTTGAATGCACGGATGATACCCTGGTCAAGTGGCTGAAGCACTGAAGTAGTGTTGGGAGGGAGGAAATGCAAAGTGGTATTCTTGAGCTTGTCCTGCACTGCAGCCTTGTGCGAGGACGCATTGTCCATCAGCAGAAGAACGTTGCGGTTCTCCATTTGGGCATCAAACCAGAGGATCCATTCTTCAAACAGCACAGCGTTCATCCATGCTTTAGAAGTGGCCCTGTACTGGCAGCCAAGAGTCTGCATGTTGACATTTTTAAATGGACGAGGGGACTTGAACTTGCCAATCACCCAGAGGGGCAGTTTAGCAGTGCCCGTCATGTTGGTGCATGCCACCAGTGTGAGCCTGGTCTTATCTTTCTTTCTGCCCGCCAGCTGCTGGGTTGCCAGGCCAGTGTCTGGCTGCAAGCGAAAGAAGAGTGCCGTCTCGTCCATGTTAAAAATGTCATCTGCTTCATACTCGGCCAGTGCCTGCTGTAGGACTATGCGCTCCTGCTCAACAGTGGTCTGGTGCACAGAACCAGCTTCTCCAAAGCGGCGCCAGGATTTAATTCCATAGCGGGCTTGAAAGTTCTCGAGCCAGCCATTGGACCAGCCTAACATAGAGAGCTTAGGATCATCAGAGGACGCATCCGCTTTCATCTGTTTGTAGAACTGTGCTGCTTTAGTCTTAACCATCTCTCCTGAGAGAGAGATTGCAGACTGATGGATCAGCACCCACTGGTGCAGGGCTTTCTCAACGTCTGCCCATTTGGCATCGCGACGTTTGTGGCTGATATCATCCGCCTTGAAAGCAGACTTGCCCTGTCTTAGTGTCTTAGAGACAGTGACCTGGGAGACAGTGACGTGATGCACGTCCTTGAGCCAACGAACCAAATCCATTTGTTTGAGCTGTGGATTGGCAGCCGCATGCACGCAGAGCTGATGCTTGAGAGCATTTGTCCACTGTCCAGTGCGTTCAGGAGGCATTCTGGCACTTGGGCAGAGGTTAAGCACACAGGAGATTTTGGTACCAATGAAATCACGTCCCCGCACGAAGACCGTGCAACTAGCTATTCTTTGATATCTCGACTGTGGTTGAGGGTCCAATCAAGCATGCTGCAGCCTTCTGGCACGCCCTGGCTTTCATTTTCAGCCCGATCTGTGTCTTTTCTATGGGTTTCTCCCAGCTTCCATGTCCTCCATATGGTTATAAGGCGGACCGGCGAGGTTATAGTATAACTTTATAAGGGTTGAACCATTTTCTCATATGGCCCGCGACGGGACCACGCTCTTTCTATAACCTTGTCGAGGTTATAACTTTAACGCGTATAACTTTATCGAGGGAGTACTGTAGTGCCCTCGATTGCGACGGCAGGAGGACCTGGACCAAAGGGAATGCGGCGTCCGGAGTACCATTGAACCGCAAACTGAAACGTTTGATTGAGGTGCAGAGAGGCTGCGGGAACGCCAGGTTGCACAGAAAGATGCTGAATATACGGTGTGAGTGGCGCTAATGGAGCTAGCCTGGTACCGCCTTTGCAGCAGAAAGCCGGGTCTTCGAAATCAAGCAGACATGTGCTGCAGTACAGACACGCAGGCATCCAATGGCATTGAAGCGAGTTGGGGCTTGCGTGAAGTCTAGCGATGGAGCTCGCCTGCCTGGTCCACCAGCCCGCGACAACATTTGAAACGATATTGGGCTCGGGACGCGGCTCTGCAGTTACGGAAGGTATTGTCACCGATCCGTCAGAGACAGGCATAGCTGCTGGTGTTTGGTCCCGATGAGGAAGCTAGTTGATACAGTTTTTCAATGTCAATGCACTGGATCGGCAAGCCTCAATTTAGTTCAAAGCTGCTCACATCATCGTTGGTATGCATCACAGAATCGGTGGGGCCGGAGGGCGAATGCAGCTCTTGAAGCGCACGTGACGGGGTATGAGAACTTGATCCCGCATTACGATTGCCATTTGCGCCATCACGTGCGCGTCTGCGCAGACGGTAGTTGGCGGATCGGTCTTGAGAGTATGTGCGTTGCTGCGCGGCGCTTCGGGCCGCAACAGCGTTTATGCGCTGCGAAATTGTCGTCGCAGGCTGCGGTGTTGATGTCGGAGCGTCACGTGAGCTGCGACACTGTCGAGCAGGCTGTGCACGTGTCGGAGGCATAGCGGGCAAGGAAGAAAAACTGTTTTTAGGGGGATTTCAATATTAAAGCTGGTTCACACTGGCAGGAAAATTTGATATTGAAAAACGGTATATTTTGAAAATACCCCTGGATCGGGAGTGCGATGCCCTCCCTCGCACCACCTTCACGATTGCCGTGAAAGTGATGCGTATGCTCCACCGCGTTCTGAGCCACGATGCCGTGGACGAACGCAGTTTCTCAGCAGTGAGACTGTAAACCCATAAGATGTTGTTGCCAATGCACGTTGTCGTCTGCACAGCGCATATGGCCGCCGACCTAACCACAGCTGCTGCACAGATTCCAATGAGATCGCGACTTCAAATGAGAGTGAATCCCACTCAGATGTTTCCCAATAACAATAGGTGCTATTGACAGGGTCACATAAGAGAGAGAAGAAAGGAGGTGAAGCATCCAGCATAAGTTTCTCTTTATATACAGGCATTCGAACTGGCTGGGTGAAGGAAAATTACCATCCTCGGATAACGCGGGAGGGGAGCAGGACAAAGGGAACTTCAGTCTGGTCGCACTTTGACCAACACCTCGAATTGGCGCCGCTGTAGAAGACACACAAATCACACAATTCAGAATCTGACGGCAGTTTGGATATGCGTTTTTTCTCGAGATGCTGACGGAACGCTCAGTGTCTCAATTGATGACTGTGGTGAAGAGTTGTCAGGGATTGAAGAGCGTGACGCGGATTTTTGATTTTGACTGCTCCAGTGCCCAAAACACCGAAATTTGGGTCGAAAAACACGTTCAAACCACGACAACTCCCTCAATTCCTAACCGAATCGGCTCGAAGGAGCGGCAAATTGTCGCTCCCAGCTGTGAGAAGGCTAGGTTTGGTCCAACGCGCCAGTTGTGTTGTGATTGTGGTGTGTGGTGGAGCTACAGGCGACACGAATCAGCGCGAAAACAATTGGGCATTCTGGACTATGTAATTATAGTATGTAGAGGAAAAGAGGAAGAGAAAAGAGGAGGAAGAAAAAGTGAATCGCCGATAGTCACGTGCGTGTGTATGTGAGAAAATCGGATTTTGGAGCTATCGGCCGAGAAAGCTCGTTTGCTCCAGGGTCAAACGAGGTGAAATGAGATAAAGTCGAGACAAAGGGAAAAGTTGACGTTGAGCGCCAAATTCCAACACTCCCTCTCGATCAATCGTCGACTTGAACCTCTTGTCCGTAGCCGGAAAGGAATGTAGAAAAGTTGGATCGAAATGGGACAGGGGAAAAGTGTCGGTTCAGGTCGAGTCAGAGATGAGACCCATCGAGGTGCGGTGTTTGACCAGGATGGCCTCGGGAACGGCTTTGGTGAGGATGTCGGCCACTTGCTGGTGAGTGTCGACGTATTGGAGATCGATTTCCCCAGCTTCCTTGAGCTTCCGTATGTAGTGGTACCGGAGCTCGATGTGTTTCGTTCGTCGATGGAAGCCTGGATTGGAGGCGAGCGCGAGTGAGCCTTGGTTATCGCCTCGAATGAGGACTGGGTCCTGGTAGGCCTTGCTGTAATCGGTCAGTGCTCGCTTGAGCCATACAGATTCTTTCGCTGCTTCCATTAGCGCAACGTATTCCGATTCGGTCGAGGAGAGCGAGACACAATCTTGACGTAGGGACGCCCAGCTTATGGTGCAACCATGAAGCGTGAAGACGTAGCCGGATTGGGATTGGCGAGTTCCTGCGTCTCCAGCCCAGTCGGCGTCTGAGTAGCCGGACAGCGGAGGCAGGGTCTTGTCAGGCTTGAAGGTGAGGGCGAGATGCTTCGTGCCCTTGAGGTAGCGTAGGACTCTCATGCCAACGCGCCAGTGGTCCTTCGTTGGACTTGAAGTAAAACGAGCAAGCGTGCTCACTGCGTAGCTGATGTCGGGCCTGGTGGACAAAGCAATCCAGAGAAGGCAGCCGATCAGAGCTTGATACTTGCGGAGGCCGTCCTTGCCTCCGTCGAGAGGAGTTCCGTCCTTGATGAGCTTGGTGCCGGTGGCGATGGGAGTTGGTTCGGTCTTACAGTCGGTGAGGCCGAAACGGTCGAGGACAGTGTCGATGTATGCGCCCTGGGAGAGTCGGACGGTGTCCTTGGTGAGTTGGACGGAGATGCCGAGGACCGAGTTGATTTGACCGAGGTCGGTGATCGAGTAGGCTTGCTTGAGGCCGGAGCGGACGGAGTCGACAGCGGTCTGAGAGCTGCTGGCGACCAGCATATCGTCGACGTAGACGAAGACGATCGTGAATGATTCGTCCTCTTCGAAGCGAATGAAGATCCCCCAGTCGTACTCGCTGTGTTCGAATCCCATGTTGATAAGTGTCTCCATCAGGTGGAGCCACCAAAGTCGCGCGGACTGTTTAAAGCCGTAAAGGCCTTTCTTGACCAGGAGTCCCGTTGCTTCGGGATTGATCTTGATCCAGCCCTCTGGAAACTCGATGTATAAGGGCCGATCCATATCCGGATGGAGGAAGGCAGTCTCCACGTCTCCTTGCCAAGACTTGAGCTTGTACACGATGACGATGACTAGAAAGATTCGAAGACTGTTCATGCGTGCTACGGGAGCGTAAGTGTCGTCGTAGTCCACGCCGTACTCTTGCGTGAAGCCGCGTGCGACACAACGGGCTTTGCGCTTGACGAAGTTTCCGTTGGCGTCGTATTTGGTCTTGAGGACGTGCTTCGTGGTGACGATGTTTGCTCCCTCTGGCGCGATGACCTCTTCAAGCGTGCCGTTCTTGATGAGGGATGCGAATTCTTTGTTGATGGCATCGATCCATTCTTGACGCTCGGGATCGGGACGGGATAGAGCCTCATCGTATGTAAGAGGGTCGGTCGTGGCAGTGTTGATTGGGAAGAGATGTCCTTCGTGCTTCTGCAAGAATGTTGCATAGTTGTCGCGCATGTATGCGGATGGCTGACCACGACGTGCTCTAACAGGAAGCTGTCGGACAGGACGATCTCCTTCTCGTTCTTGAGGGACGGGCTGCTCCCTCTGCTGCGCTGCAGCGGGGATGCGATGACGAGGTTCGTTGTCGTCGGCGACATGTTCTTCGTCCGAGTCGTCGAGATCCACGAAATCGTCGAGCTGAAGTTCGTTTGTTTCGAGATCAAACGACTTCTGAGGTTCAGCAATGTCGGTTGGTTCGTTTGCCTCGAGGTCAAACGAGTCGGATGCAGGAGGCTGCTCGCAGGGAGGTGTGAAGGTGACGTCTCGAGAGTAGACGATCTTGTCGCTTGTCGGATTGTAGACGCCCCATCCACTTCGTTCGGTCGGCCAGCTGACGAGCTGTCCCTTCCAAGCCTTGGGCTTGGCGAGGTCTGACTTGCTGCGGTCGGGTGCCGGAATGTGTACCCAGCATTCTTCGCCAAAGGCATGAGCCTTGGTGAGATCGGATTTGCGTTTGTGCACCACTTCCCAGAGGGATCGTCCGTCTGGGGCCTTGGTGATGCGGGAGAGGACCGAAGTGGCAAACATGAGGGCGTGTCCCCACCATCGCGTCTCCATGCCGCTGCCAATCAACATGGCTGCGGTCATCTCCTTCAGAGTCCTGTTCGTTCGTTCGGCCTTTCCATTCAGCTGAGGCGTGTGCGGAGTTGTCGTGTGATGGGCAATGCCTTTACTCTCCATCCACGCGGTCGTTGTCTTGTTCACGTACTCTCCGCCACCGTCAGTTCGTAGGACCTGGACTTTGTGGTCAAAGGCGAGTTCGGCCGCCTTGACCCATGCTTGAAGTTTGGAGAACACCTCGTCCTTGGACTTGATGAGGACAGCTGAGGTGAGGTCGGTGTACTCGTCAATGAAGGTGACGAAATACTTGAAGCCACCGAAGGCGGGCTTGAAAGGGCCGGAGACGTCGGAGACGACGATCTCCAGAGGCTTAGTGGCGCGGTGAGGCGTGTCGGTGAACGGTGCACGGGCAGACTTTGCCGCGATACACGTCTCACACCAGAGCTTCGATAGCTTCAGCGAGTCTTTGTCGGTGACGTCGATCATGCCGGCCTTGACGAGCTTCTTGAGTGTTGAGGCCGAGACGTGACCGAGTTTGACGTGATGGTCCATGAGGGACCCGGGCGTGACGGATTTTGCGGATGCAAGCATTTGCTCGTTTGCCTTGGAGTCAAACGAGGCATCGGATCCGGACTTGACGTATACGATGAGGTATCGTGCACGTCCTTGCTTGTGAAGCTTCATGCGCCAGTCGGACTTGGTCTTGTGCTGAAGGAAGGCATCGCCGTTGTCGTTGACGACCTTGGTGAAGCCTCGTTCGCGAAGGAGTTCCTCCGACAGAAGGTTGACTCCACCTTCGGGCAGGTAGCAGGCATCCTTGAAGGTTATACCTCGGCCGCTTATCAGAGTGCCCTTGATGTCACCGGTCTTGGTGGAAGTGAGGCGGGAACCGACGGTCTGGAAAGCAATACTTGCGTTGTCGCGAACGTTGGTGAGCATCCAGTCATGGGCGACAATGTGCTGGGATGCTCCGGAGTCGACCATAAAGGCGACGGTCTTAGGGTCGGACTTGTGTGCGAACATGGCGTGCTCGTCCAGAAGAGGTGCAAGGATATCTTCGTTCTTGGTAGTGACAGCCTTGGCGTGCTGAGTGTTCCGGGTACGACACTCTTGAAGTGTGTGACCGGGCTTGAAGCAATGCCAGCAGATGATGGCATCGTGCGGCAGATGTTTCGTCTTGTGACATTCGGTGCGCGTATGACCTGGTTTACCGCAGCCGTAGCATTTATCGGTCTTGCTGCCAGAGGTGTTGTTGGACTTGCGCTTATGGCCCTGCGAATTGTTGTTGAAGTCCTTGTTCCCGTTCCTGGGATCCGAACCGGACTTTCGGAAACTTTTGTTCCCTTTGTGTTTCTGGAAGGCAGCCATAGCCGTGGCTTCGGACGTGCGGTCTGCGGAGCGTTGACGAGCCGCGTCTTCTTCATTGTAGAGTTGAATCAGAGAAAAGAAGTCTCGCTCCGATTCGAGTTGGGCCCTCCACTCGGTCTTGATCACACGGAGTGAGTGTGGGAGGGTGTCCAAAAAATGATGGGCCTTCTCCTTGTCGTCAGTGCCCCAGGTAAGTCCTGCTGCCTCTGCTTCGGCAACGAGCTCGACAAATGCCGTGAGGTGAGCGGCCATGTCGCCAGACTCGTCTAGATAAAGATTGGCGACCTTCTTGTTGATAGTCGCCCGATGGTCAGAAGTCTTGAGGTTGTTCAGCTTGGCGAGACGGTCCCATTTTTCAGCTGAGGTGGAAAGGTTCTTGATCATGGCGTAAAGTGCTGGGGAGACCGTCTGGTCGATGTAAGACATCGCTTTGGCGTCTCGGTCCTTCCATGCTTCGTAAGCCTTCTGTTGGATATTGTTGGACGTTGGGCCAATAGTTGGACAAGTGTCTTTTCCCTCGACGATCGAAAGGGCTCGGAAGCCGAGAAGCAGTGGAGAGATCATTCTCATCCAGGCGAAGTAGTTGCTGACGCTAGTAAGCGTGGGCACCTTGGCGAGGTTGCCGCCGGACTCGGTGTGGACGTTCATTCTGGTGACTGTCGATGCGGTCCGAAAGATTGGCTGCGGTCGATGATGTCGTTTGCGTTAAGAGCTAACGACTGTGGTGTCTTCGCCGAGATTGAGAAGTGATTAAGCCGAAGAAAAAGTTACGGCCGAGTGTCGCAGGCAGTTACGGCCGAGAAAAGTTCGAGCCGAAAGTTACGGCCGAGAGAAATCTTTCGGCCGAGAGAAATTCGAGCCAAAAGAAATGTATCGGCCGAGAGAATCGACGGTCCCAAATTCTGCTGCGCAAAGCCACGATACGCAATGGATGATAGGAATCGACTTCTGTGCTAGCCTGAGGTGGATGGCTGCCGGTCTGGTGATGTTCGACTGATGTTGTCGAAAAATCGGTCTGGTGGTCGTTTGCCTCCGAGTCAAACGACGCGTATGCGGACGATGACGACTTCTGACGTATGCGGGGTCAAAAGGGGGAAAGGGAGTGTGCGTGGACGTTCTTGATGCCCGAGGCTAAGATGTCGGACTGAGATGCGCGCTTGACGGGGAAAAAAAGGCGCAGGCGGACTTTGATGCGCAGGCTAAATGCTGTATGCGCAGGCGTGCTTGACGGACTTGGGCGCAGGCTGTATGCGCCGACGAAGTTGCGGCTCTTGACGTGCTTGAGCTGCTGAGCGTACTTGCTTTGAAGGGTGGACTATTGAGTCTCGGGGGACGGACGGGTGGTTGGATGCCAAAAAGTTGGAATACCACGGACGGTGCTCGCGATCGCGGATCTGCTGAGCGGCGGACGAATGCTGCACCGATGGCAGCTCGGACTGTCTTGAAGACTTGCGGGCAGTTGGCGCTTCGTACTGTGCTGCAGGTCAATCCTCGTATGGAGTTGTCGACTGCGCAGGTGATATGTCGTGCTTGGCGACTGCTTGCTTGCGCCTGATGAACGATCTAGACTGACGGTAAAGAGAGGAGAAGAAAGTGCGTGGAAGGGGAAGGAGGAAAGAGATCCTTCAGACTCTTAATCTGTTGGTTCCTGATAGCTAGTCAGTCCCTCCAGAGTGTTCAAGATGGAACTTGAGTGGATTTCTCTCTTGGATGATCGTTGTTGTCTAACTACATGAGAGAGAGGAAAAGAGGAAGAGAAAAGAGGAGGAAGAAAAAGTGAATCGCCGATAGTCACGTGCGTGTGTATGTGAGAAAATCGGATTTTGGAGCTATCGGCCGAGAAAGCTCGTTTGCTCCAGGGTCAAACGAGGTGAAATGAGATAAAGTCGAGACAAAGGGAAAAGTTGACGTTGAGCGCCAAATTCCAACAGGGACAAGCAGTTCTCTTCTGATCTCTCTTCTCGAAGTTTGACACGACCACCACTCTCATCCGGATAGCCAAACGACAGGGCGGGGGTCCGAATTCTAATTTCGCAGCAAACGGAGGGGAGAAGCCCGTGGGAATGTGGAGGAAGCTTTTCCCATAGAAAAGCAGGTGTACAGAGAAAAGAAAAATTACAAAACAAACCCAAAAATTTCGACGGATGCACGAAGAATCAAATCCGGAACCCACCTGCTTCTTGCATACCTTCATCATTCATCGATCTCCCTACTTTTCAGGTACCCGGCCCGTGATCCGTCAGTAGTGAGGTCGCTTCATCCCCCTCATCCAACTCTTCCCAGTGGCATCCTTCTTCTTCCTGACGACAGCCCACCGCGCGCACCCGACAGCCACGATGTCCGCAGCAGCAGCTCCCAACCCGAAGGCGTTCCCCCTCGCGGATGCAACCCTGACCAACCAGATCCTCGACCTGGTCCAACAGGCTTCGCACTACAAGCAGCTCAAGAAGGGAGCCAACGAGGCCACAAAGACGCTCAACCGTGGTATCTGCGAGTTCATCGTCATGACTGCCGACACGGAGCCGATCGAGATTGTGCTCCACTTGCCCCTGCTCTGCGAGGACAAGGTGAGTGGCTTTGTCTTGTCTCGTCAGGCTCATACAGCATCCAGAACAATCTCTGATATTCTGTTTCCTCTCCCCTGTTTTCTGCACTGCTTCCTACGCAGAACGTGCCTTACGTCTTCATCCCCTCCAAGACTGCCCTCGGTCGCGCATGCGGCGTCTCGCGCCCTGTGATTGCTGCGAGCGTCACCACCAACGAGGCGCGCGAACTGCAAAGCCAGATCCTGACCGTCAAGCAGGCGGTGAGTGATAGCCCTGCTCCCCCAACAGTGCCCGCTTCTGTCCCGATGCTGACATGCGCCTGTTTTGCCTCTTTGCTCCCCTCTTTACAGATTGAGCGACTGTTGATCTAAGCATCCGCTCTTCCAAGTATGCTGGCTTCAACCTGGTCTGGTCCTCGGGCAGCTGTTGTTAAGGCTCCTTCTTTTAACTACTCTCTTTGACTCTCGCTGCACTTCGTGAATTGAATGTGGTCTTTGATAGTACTGTAGGGTGAAGACATCCACTGCGAGAGCACATCTGAAGTCGGGACTTCGGCGTCAAGAGAGGTCCCTCTGACCTTCTGACCTTCTCCGATTTGATCTGCACTCATGGCTCTTCTGAGATGCAAACTTCTTCCTCACAAGATCACATCCAGGAAAGCAGCGGCAAGAGCGGATATGAGTAAGACCGTTTCTTACGATGACGTTTTTGAGGAGCGATGCTAAGCAAGCAACAAGCAGATCAAGACCACAATACCAGGAGGGAAATAAAGAACCAGTGACGGATGTAAGCGTTGGAAAGCAAAAGGGGATAACAGGAGTAGGGGGGACTGTACAGAGGGGGCACCTCCGTTACAAGACGGGAGAGGTAGGACGAGGAGGGCGCCAGGAAGTCGAAGAGGGGGGGGAATAGGGATGGAGGAGAGGGGGAGGCGCTAGAACAAGGCAGTAGTCAACCCGATCGACTGCTCAAGAAACCCTGGGAAAGGAGGATTGGACTGGACCCGGATGCTCAGATGAGACCGTGGCCGTGGACCTTGACCATGCGCTTGCTTGACCAGTGACCAGTGGTGCCTGGTTGACCGGCGGTGCCGGGTGTACCAGGGGTGCCGGGTGTGCCAGGAGTGCCGGGGGTGCCGGGGGTGCCAGCGGTGCCCTTGCTACCGGGGATGACAGTGGTGGTGCAAGGCTTCTTGATGGTGGTAGCGGGGGTACCGGGGGAGCCAGGAGATCCGGGAGAGCCGGGAGATCCAGGGGTACCGGGAGTGCCGGGAGTGCCGGGGCTGCCAGGGCTGCCGGTGGTGCCGGGAACCCATGACTTGGTCTTGGTAGAGGAGGTGCAGGCACCGTGGACAGTCTTGGTGACGGTCTTGCCGGCGCCGGTGACGGTGTTGGTGATCGTTACGGGGACACCGGTGACAGTGGCGGTGGCAGTGGCAGTGACGGTTTGAGTGATGGTCTGGTACTGGGTTGAGTATTGGGTCTGAGTGACGGTGACAGTGCCAGCAGGAGGAGGAGGGTTGTTTCCGCCGGGGGGACCAGGGGGAGGGTTCTGGTGGCCTCCGTGGGGTGGTCGGCTTGGGCCGTTACCGAAACCGCACCAGTCCCAGCATCGTTGCTGTATTGCAAAGTGAGGAGAAGAGAGGACGATTTCAGCTTGTCAGTGCACCGAGATCAGGAGTGGGAGATGAGACTGGGTTTGAGAGCTCACCAGGAAGTTGCGCTGAGCAATTTGCTCCTGCTCGGCGAGAGCACCGGGAAGGGCAGCGACGGTGAGCGCAAGGGCGATGTAGGTAGAGTACTTCATTGTGAATAAGGAGTGTGAGTTCTTAAAAAGAATGTGGGTGCAACAGAAAAAAGCTGTGCGAAAGGGAGAGGGGGAAAGGTCAGGAGTGGGAGAGAGTGGATGAGGGGAGAGACCGAAGGGGAAGAGCGGTGAGCAGGACGGTATGTTATATATACTCTTCAGTTATTAGGCACCATTTCCCAATTGTTGTTTGTGTGAATGCAGGATGCAAGCCTCTCTCTTGTTGATCACGGCAGCCTTGCAGATGTGCCAACCATCGCAGGTCGAGAGCAGTTCAGGTTTCGGAACAGGAAGATGGAAGTATGGAGTGGGTTGTAAGGGTTTGCGCACTGGGAAGATTCACGTTTGTGAACGGGTCGGTCTGCACCAAGAAAATCTGGAACCCTTACTCGAGGAACAAGATGGAGATGCTAGTGGAGAGAGTGCGCGCTAGTCCGTCCAGTTGTCTTACCTGAGACCTGATGAGGGGGCAGCCTCGGCTGGGCTGGTGCTGTGTTGGAAAAGATTCCGACGAAGCTTTAGTCCCGCAGGAACAGAACTTTTGGGACCAGGGAAGCTCTTTGTGTGCCCGGCTGGCCCCTTGCCCGGGCGACCTGGCTCTATGCTGCCCGGTGCCGAACGACCAGCAGAAGTGAGTGGTGCCCTCCAAGCCACATGCTGTCTCAGAGGGACGAAGACGGAGGGCGATGTTCGGGAGAGGAGATTGTCAGGATGTGATGCGATGATCGGCAGGTCTGGAACTCAGGCTGTCAGCATGCGTGCTGCTGCGCTGCTGTCCGGCAGCCTGCACCCAACAAAACCGAGCCGGAAGTCTTGGCTCGCTCAGGGCAGTGACGGGATTGGGTGGAGGGCGGCCCGGGCATAGAGTAAGAACAAGGACAGAGGGCCGGAAGTCCGAGACTGTGAACGGGATGCTGGTCATGTGCTGGGTTGATACGGACCCGAGCTGGAGGCCGCGGGACGAGAGCAGAATTTTGTGGCGCTTTGTGCGGCTGCAAGTAAGGCGAGTGGTGTGATGTGGGTGTGCTGTGCTGTGCTGGCTGGCTGGCTGGAACTCACGCGAACATGGCTGATCCGACACAAGGAAGCATGTGCACCAGACGATGTGCGGCCGTGTACAGTATCAATCTGCTGTATCTCTCTCGAAGGTGAATGGACCAGTCACATTTCCAACAAGCGGGAACTGTGTCAAGGTGGATGCTTGTTCCTGGCGAGGTGGGATCGTCAGCTGGAAACCAATGATCGGCGGATGGTGGGCCTGCTAAGAGAGACTGACACAGACCAGTGTGAGCTCAGTCCCCTTTGTCAGACCAGGACACACTGGCGTGGTGCACCTCATGGCAGTCCCCACGTCTAGCAGTCCGAGAAACAGATGAAAACTCTGCGGGGATCCAAATCGTATGTGTTGTGCCTTGCAGTAAGTGAGGCTACAACCATCACCAAACGTGGCCGGCGCTCCCTCTAATCCACCCGTGAGACCTCCAGGATGCTTCCGCAACACATGCAGTCACCGCGCAGTTCTCGAGTTCGTCCTGCGGGGAGCCTCAGCGCGGTCAGTCCACAGAGAACGAGAAAGACAGTGTCCCGCTGTTCAATAGTCCATGGTTTGTTACCAGCTGATCAGCCTCTGTCGCTTCTCTGGTGTGCCGTCCCTCGGCAAAGGGGAGATGAAAATCTGCTGGTGAAAGCGCCGTGGTGGCAGTCAGTCTGGACGGTGCCGTGTGAGCTAGTGAGGTCTATCAAGAGGATCGCGTGGGTCTGGGCAGGGCTTAAGCCTCCGGCAGTCTTCAGTCTTCAGTGGGTCGCCCTAGGAACATGGTCCACAGTCAGCACGGGTTTCAGTCTCCGCTCCCGTGTCCGTACTCTGTGTAGGCAAGCATGAGCCCACTCTTTCCCGTGCGCCACTGCTGTACATTCAAAGCCTCGGTGGCTGCGACAGTCGCCGAGGTGAGTCGCTACCGATGAATAAAGCGCCCCCCAGCATGAGAGCTGACACATGCATATAGTGGGAGTACATAGGCGCATGGACAGGGCACTTACCAGTACATATCCAGGCGGGCCAGGTGCCCCCATCGTAGAGGCGAGGACACCGGGTTGAGAAAGCTCCCAGCTTTTGGTTGAGCAGCACTGGGTCTGACTTTGCGACGAGGTAAGCTAAGCCATGTGTCTTGTCCTTGTCTCCACCCCTCGTCAGCTTATCCTAATCCGTGAATGGCCGGGCAGACGCTTATCAAGGCGACCACCCGTCCATCACGACCGAAGTCGTCCGTCCTCCACACTGACTTGAGTCCCTGCTCCTCAATCACGTTGCTGTTCTCAGTCATTGTCCTTCGCTTAGGATGTCTCACTCGCTCACCGGTCTCGTCCTGCTGAGATGAGCCAGCGTCCATGTTGCACCTTGGGCTGCTTGCTCACAGCTTCTTCTTCCCGGTCCGCAGATGTAGACGGCGCGGAATCGTTGCGCAACGATTCGTCCGCCCGCCCGATTCTGGCTCAGATCAACACTTGCCTCTCTCTCGAAACTCGTCACTTCTCGAACAATCTTCTCGAGAGTGGTTCGGAGTTGGTTCATGTTGCGCAGGATGTGTGACTCCATCTCCCACCTGAGCTGGGTCATTCCACCAGCAGCAACCAGGGCTCCGTCAGCTGACAAATTCCATCACAGATGCGTGCATGCAGACCACGGCGTCCAAAGTCTGATGCTGCCTCACCTTCTTTCACCACTTCCTCCTCAGCTGCAAACAAGCACGACGGCATCGACTTGCCTCGCGCCTGGCTGCCCCCAACCACTCCTATCCCGCCGGGCGAAGATTTCGAGATCATCCCAGACGAGTACTATCCTACCACGTACTCCGGCGCCACACACTGGAACGCCATCCCCGTCTTCAGACCGACATGGGAACAATTCCAAGACTTTTACACCTATTGCCAACGCATCCGCCCTCAGGGCATGCAGTCCGGAATCGTCAAAATCGTTCCACCCAAAGAATGGCTGGACATCCAGCCCGATCTCTCCGAACGGCTCGAACACATCAAGATCAGACGCCCGCTTCGGCAGGTAGTCCAGTCCGGCGGCGACGGAACATACCAGCAAATCAATCAGCCACAACGAGACCAGTGGTTCACAGTCAGGGAATGGGCCGAGATGTGTGCCTCTGCTGAGCACCGCGGCCCCGAACTCAAGAAGATTCAGGACAAGCTCGCCGAGCGAGAGGAGCTACTCACACTGCAGAAGTGTCTACCCAGGCGCCGATCCAGCAAGAGTCAGGTTCAGCAAGACGACGGAGGCCACCTTCCACCGAGTGAGGCCTCAAACATCAAGCCTCTAGCGCCACATGATGACGCATCGGCCACAGAATCATCACAGCTCCTCATGATCTCACCCGACACAACACCATTACCAACACCACCAGCCTCGGTCGGACCGGCCTCTCCCCATACTGAAGTTGACGACCCAGATGCCGCTGAAGGTACTGCCGCCTCCCAAGACCTCCCGTCAGCCACATCTACTGTCGAAGATACATCATTTCCTCGAGCAAAGGGGCCAATCGAGCCACAGCCACCTCCGGAGACATCGTCCAAGGAAGCCACCTGTTCGGCCGCTGCAAGCGACACTCTCCTGGCCATCCCCGCTGCAGCTCTCGAGGAGTCTAGCCCTGCCTCCACATGGGACTACAAAAAGGCTTGGGTGCGCGAATATCTGCCTTCCAAGCTGGCCGACGAGGCGACCGACGAAGACTGGACCATTGATGTCTGCTCCCAGATCGAGCTCGAATACTGGCGCTCTCTCGGCGCTCTCGGCTCCACCAAGTCGGCCGTCGAGAAAGCAGCTTGGTACGGAGCTGACCAGTCTGCAACCCTCTTTGACGAGGACATGCGCATCTGGAACGTCGGCAAGCTGGACAATGTCCTCACACGCATGCTTGGCTGCATCGATGAGGACGGGCAATGGCGCAACATCAGCCTTGACTCCTCCGGTCGTCAGAAACATCGGCTGTCCCCCTCCAAAGCTTCAGGCGAGGATATCAAGGCTTCGAAAGCGTCTGTCGACAGCAAGGGCAAAGACAAGAATCCCGATGACGCTTCCCTTCCCATTTCTCAGCTCGATCACTCCACAGCTTCAGCCATCACCGGAGTCACCACGCCCTATCTCTACTTTGGTCAATGGCAAGCAACTTTCAGCTGGCACGTGGAGGATATGGACCTATGCTCCATCAATTACATCCACTTTGGTGCACCTAAGCAGTGGTACGCCATCCCACAATCGGAACGAAACCGCTTCGAAACCGTGATGCGGACGCTCTTCCCCACCGACGCTCGGCGATGCAAGCAGTTCCTCCGACACAAGTCCTACTTGGTCAATCCGGCCAGACTAGCCTCGATCAAACCGTTGAAGCTCGTCCAGCACGCGGGCGAGATTGTGCTGACGTTTCCGTATGGCTATCACTCGGGCTTCAATCTGGGCTTCAATTGCGCGGAGTCGACAAACTTTGCTCTGGATGACTGGCCCAGGATCGGGATGGAAGCGCAAGTCTGTCAGTGCCCGGATCGGGAGAACCCGGTGCACATCGATGTTCGAAAGCTGTATCGGGAGGCCATGGCTGCACAAGAGAATGGGGATGAGGGCGAGGCAGACGACGAACGTTGCAGCACAAGCATGCTGACTGAGATCGACGACGACAGTGAAGCCCATCGGGAACACTCAGAGGCGATCACCAAGAATAAGAAGATGATTGCTCCGAGCGCGAGAGCATCTACATCATCGGCATTCAAACTGAAGAAGCGGGCACCTGATTACTCCTCTGATGACTGTGGAGACGGCAGTGATCAAGATGACTCGCCGAGTCGCAAGAGAGGAAAGACATTGAAGCTCGCCGCTGCTGTCAAGAAGACGAAGGAAAAGAGTAGGACGTCGGAGGTGGAACGGCGGCCGTGGACCGCGGATGAGCTCAAGACCATCCAGCGGGCCCGGGACATGGCACCCATACTGACCACCAAGATCGAAGGCAAGTCGATCCGCAAGTCGATCAATCGGCTCAAGTGCCCGAAAGCTCATCCACCCAACCCGAGCGGCACGCATGACGTCGCGAGCGGAAGCATATTGGATAGCTCGGCACCAACCAAAGAAGGTACCGCTCCTGACATGCAATCAAACACCACACATTCTATTTTGTCTTTTCGATCCTGTACGGATTTGTGTGGATCAGAGCTCGACGGACCAAAAGTGTCGGCGTCGGTCCCATGTCTGAACGGTCTTGCTCGCGAAGGTCGGGTAGGGTCTGAGCAGGAAGGATTGGGACTGGTTGGGTTGAAGGCCGACCTCACCTGTGTTTTCACCTCTCGCATTTCTCTGTTTGTTCTTGCTGACCTCTAAACACATGTGCACAGGCGCTAGTCCCATCAAGTTGTCTGCAGAGCATTCAATTCCATGAGGCACGAGAGGGCAGTATGAGGGGATCCGTCACAAATCGTCCCAAGCCGATGGGCATGAGGGGAGATGGCAGGACCGACGACGAGTCCGGGGCCCAGAATGCCATAGCTACCCAGAGCTGTCCTTGACCCTTCCAATCTTGTCTGCATATCCGTCCAAGGCTATGGCGTCCGCCTTTCCCTGCACCCCGACCGCCTCTACAGTACGGCCGAGTGCTTCCAGGCACCTCTTGTGTAAGATGAGACCCGTCTTGAGCCTCGATGTTGTGGTCTTTGCCTTCTCCATGACCTCGACCGCTTCGCCACTGACCTTGGCTGCCTCTTCAAATTGGTCCAGTGCAAAGTGAGCGCCGGCAAGAAAAGTCAAGGCTGAGCTGAGGGTGTGTCGTGTGATCTTGGGTTGCTCCTGTTTGCCTACAGCTTCTGCGTCTGCATCGGCCGCATCCATACATTCCCGCGCCGTGCGGACAGCCTTGAGACTCGTCTCTAGCGCTGCTTCTCGCTGATTCATCCAAACTTGAGCACCAGAAAGCCTCGCTTGAATCGCAACCATCTCATCTTCAAAGTCGCTGCCTTGTCGCTTGAGTACGGTGTCCAGCAGCTTGATCGCCTTCTCGTACAAGGAGATAATCCTCTTGTCCTTTCCTAGCATCCATTCGCAGAACGCCACGTTCGACATGGCTGCTGCTGTGACCGATTGCATCGAATTGTCTCGGTCCAGCTCCCGATACAGCCGCAGGCTCTCATTCGAATCGGCGAGGGCTTCGGCCCACTTCTCCGTGGCAATCCAAACGTATGCCCGCAAGGAGTAGAGTAAGGCCACGTACTCGTCCTGATTGCTGCCGGTCAGATCGGCGTAGGATCGACAGTATTTGATCGCCTTGGTTGCGGGTCCGATGCCGTCCTCGATCCGTTCCTGGTCGGTGATGATCGTAGTGAGAGACATGTAGTTGAGGAAGAGGTGCCGGGAGGTGGAGAGTGGCCAATCCGAAGCCATCGATTCAAGCAGGGCGACGGCTTCTTTCGTCATCGACTCGGCGGCTTGAGCTTGCTCTGCCTCGTCCGTGTCCTGCATCTTGGCAAAGAGAGCCAGGCAATTTGCCAGATACAGCTTGTGCAACTGGGGCATGTAGGCGGCGAGCTCTCGGAAGAGGACAATTGCCTTTTCGAACGATGTGTCGCACTCGTCGTACCTTTCGAGGTCATCCAGTCGGTTAGCAAGAGCCCGAAGGGCGCGTGCCAGGCTGGCCTTCAGTGCCATATTCTCAGGCTCAGCCTCAGCAGCCAGTGTGTACAGCTGGACGGCCTCTTGCGCAGCTTCGAGCTTTGCTTGTTTAAGAATCTCGGCTCCATCATCATCGCCGCTTTCTTTCTTATCGCTGCCAATCTCGTCCTCCTCGTCGATATTGGCTACTTGGAACAGGGCGGCTGCCATGACAAGGTGACAGGACTCTCGCTTCTTCTCATAGAGAGGCCGAATGACCTGGACGGCCTCCGTCGCGATGTCGTACACTTTGAAGACTTCGTCCGCATGTTCTGTAGCAGCTGCTGCACAGAGAGCTCTGGCAAGGGTGATGCGCGCCTCTTCGTCTGCCGGATTTGATCCCAGCCGATGACGTGCATCTGCCGCCAAGATGATAAAGTACGGGCCCGCTGCTTCGCTTCGATGAGAACAGACCTCAAGGAAGCCCAAGTCACAGATGCTGTTGAGCACTTCTGGGTCATCGAATGCCGCTCCGCCGTTCCTGGTGAAGTCGTCGAAGATTCCGCGCGCCTGCTCTTCGCAGTTTCGACGGAACTCGGCAGCGGCGCTTTCGGTTTGGAAGGAGATACCCCTGACAAGGAACTCGCGTTTTTCTGCTCCTTGGAAGCATTGGATGCCGTCGATGCAGTCGTAGAGGATCTGAAGTATCTCGAAAGGGGGAGGCTCTGTGGTGCGTCCGATATCCTCGGTGTGGTCCATGGTGTCTTGGATGAGTCGTCTGATGATGTCGTCCTTGAGTGGGGTTTGAAGTCGGGACGAGAGTGCGATTCGGTGGTCTGCATCATCGTGTTTGCCCACGAAGTGCTGCGTTTAGGAGATGGTCGATTAAGTGTGGCAGCGCAAGCGGCGGTACATGAGCTTGGATGAGTCTGGGACAGCAGAACAAGATATTGAGCTCACCTTGAGGATCGGTGCGCACATTCGAAAGGATCGATAGGTGATGGCTATGTTGCGTGAGATCTGCTTTCTCTGTGCGCGCTGTTGCATTTTGCTCATGGCCCCGTAATCGGCCAGGCCGCCTTTGGTCACTTCCAATTTGCTGTAGGCAACATCGAAGCAGAAGTGTCAAACGACATGAAGGACAAAGAGATGAGAGATGGAGCAAGGTTGGAACTCACCTGATAAATTCGGTAATGATGGAATGAGCATAGCTACCTGGTGCAATCTTGCGTTCGGAGTTGCGTTCTTCCTGGTGTGCGACTTGCAAGAAGAGTCGCAAGATGAAGATGGCGAACTGTTCGATGGAATCTTGCAGGCTTGGGAGGGCTCGTGCGCTGTTAAGAATCGATCGGATGTAAGCGGTCACGAATTCGAGATGGTGGCGCGGATTGGGGACGAGTTCTCGCAGTTGTGAGAGCAGAGTGCCGGCTTCTGAGCCTGCGTGCAGAAGGGGAGTTAGGATGATGTGGTAGAGGAAGAGAGCGAACACGATGCTTGACAGGGTACGAACCCTCGACTATGTTGTCCTCCTCTGACATGATTTCGTCTTCATCTTCCCAGTCTGGGGACCCGACAATGTCTGATGAGCTGAAAAGAAACGACAGGCCACACTGGTCTAGGCCGTCCAACTCACCTTCGTTTTCGTAGTCTTCTCCTTCGTCCTGATCCATCTCGTCCTCCTCTTCCCACTCCTCCTCCTCCTCCTCCTCCTCCTCCTCCTCCTCCTCCTCCTCCTCCTCCTCCTCCTCCTCCTCGTGGTTCTCCTCTTCCTGTTTCTCTACGTTCTCTGATCGCGGCATGGCTGGCGCAGTAAGAGTAGGGTGCTCGTTGTGGATGACATCCAGTCCAGAGCTTCTTCCTCGCGTGTCCGGACCCAGTTCTCTGCGACGCCATCGGAAGGCGGAGATGGCGGTGACAGGGCGGGCGAACATTTGCCAAGGCGGATAAACGCGTGTGGCGTCCTTCCCATCGGGCGCCCACCCACCCAGCCGTCCTCCATCCTCTTGCAGGAGCCGGACCACGATCTTCACTCCAGTCCGAATTTCGACAAATCCTAAGATCTGAATCGACCTGCGGGTATATCAGGGCTGAACCAGAAACTCCTGACGAAAAGGTGAGCGACACTGTAGCGGCAGGGGAGCGCAAATGGAGGGGACAAAGAGAGTAACGGAGATGCTAGGTAACAACGGAACAAGTGGTGCAAAGCCGTGATCACAACAGCACCAGATCTCCGATGCGGGAGTGGATTCATTTCTCCAGAACATCAAAGAGCACATTACCGATGTCCATGCGTCTTTCTGTCGTGGATGGCCTGCCGGCGCAGACACTGCTGCTATGGCGAGCATGTTCTCCGACCGCGCCCGCGTAGTCCTCAAATTCTGCATTCGCAGCTCGCATCTCGGCCGCGACGCTCCTGGGTGCTCTTGGTAGCCACGAGCACTCGTGGTGGAAGACTGGAAGATGCACTTGTTGCCCTTTTCGCCAGGCGACTTGCAATCTTGTGGTTTCAATAACGTAATCTGGAGACTGATGCGGCCGAGTGAGGAAATGTGAAAGGAGACCGCGTCTGACGCGTGATGTCATAAGTCGTCAGCGATCCCCATCCTCCTGCAACGGGAACAAGGTCCACTTGGCCATCATCACAGACAGAATCAGCTGCCACGGGAATCCCCTGCTACGACCCCGGCATCCTCTCACCCGCACTCTCGTGCACAATCACACGCACATGTTGAAAGACCTGCTTGGACACAAGTCAAAGGCTCGGTCGGCTGCCTCAAAAGGCTCAGCATCAGTCTCGGCAGACCAAGAATACGCCCGGGAACAGGTACGCGGCCAGGTCCATGAAGAAGACCAGCAGCAACACCATAAACAGCAAGACACAGCCACCCTCGGAGTGCCCGCTAGTCATGACGAGGCTCCCAGAAGTCCCGGCGGAGGCGCTTGGACAACCTCTTACACCCTCCGCGAGCCACATCAGCTCCTCACCGAAGTTTTCCCAGAACCAGAGCACATCGCTTCCTTCGCCGAAGCTCTGCGCGTAGATCTGGGTCAACAGGAGATCATCGCACCCCAGCTTCTCCTCTCTGACGACTTCCGGGCTAACAGCGGCAGCATACCCTCATCGCCACGAGATGAAGGCTCACCCTCGTCATCCAACTACCACCACTCCTCCTTCAGCAGCGCCCTGTGGAGTCGACTGTCTTTCTCAAATAAGTCTGCCCAGCGGACCCAAGATACACTGTCCCGTCGCTCAACACAAAACCAAGCACGGAGTCCCCCTGCAACACCCGTGGACCCGTTCCAGGACAGTGCGCCATCTAGCTCCTCCCAGCGGCGCCCCGGTTCCGAAAAGAAACGACAGCCCTCAGAGCAGGTACTGCTCCAGCAGCAGACTTCGGAACCAGCACAGATACCCTCACTCACCCGGACAAGTCATCCTCGCAACGTAGGCCGCATCAGCGCAGCCTCCGACTTCGCCCCCGTCTATGAACGAGTCCAAAAGCGGTCAAAGCGCATCGGCAAGCGCAAGGTGGACAGCGGCACTCGCGAAGGCATATTATACCAGCTCCTCCGTTTTCCCCTCCTGCTCTGCATTTTCCTAGTCGTCGCTATCGAATTCGCACTCTATGTGCTTGTGCGTCAGCTGGTGAACATTGTCGAATATGCGATCGCGTTCCGTGGTCAGAAGGGTCGGCTGCGCAAGAGATTACGAGCGGCTCAGACTTGGGACGAGTGGAAGACTGTCGCACTCGAGCTCGACAACTTCCTTGGTCTTCAGCGGTGGAAAGAAGAGGACGGCAGTGGGCTCTTTGACTGGATCTTGGTGAAGAAGGTGGCCTCTTCATTACGGTGTAAGTAGTGCGGGCAGCAATGTATGCGGTCTTACAAACCACACTGACAATCCTTTTCACAACAGCGCACAGAGCGCATGGCGACGCAGACAAGCTACTGGAAGTTCTAGAGCTTTGTCTCAAGAACAACTTTGCCGGGGTGGAGAATTTCAAGCTCTTCTCCCAGACTTACTTTGGCAGCAAGGTGGGCTACAGACAGACATGAAGGTCTTCCTTAGCTTAACCAGAAGCATCTACTAAATCTTTCTTTTGAACGCGCAAACAGAACCTGATTGAGCGCTTTGCTGCAGAAGTCGAAGAGAGCCTGCGGTTCGTCCGCGAAACCGACGAGGTGAGTCTGGCATGATTCGTTGGCATCACAAGTACGGTTCATGATGAACTGATCCTCGAGTTTCTTCCTCTGCCAGATCTCTGTTGATGAGAAGCGGCGCTTCTACCGGCGGGTCAGCAAGAACATGGGCAAGAGTGCGCTCTGCCTGAGTGGTGGAGGCAGCTTCGGCTACTGTGAGCGGCTTGTTTTCTGACTGCTACAAGCTTCTATCTGGCTGCACGCGCTGACTTACCAGGTCCTCTTACGTGTGTTCAACAGACCACATCGGCGTGGTACGCGCTCTGCTCGACGCCAACCTTCTCCCCACCATCATTAGCGGAACCTCGGCGGGAGGGCTGATTGCTGCGCTTGCATGCACCAGAACCAACGAAGAGCTCAAAGAGATCCTCGTCCCGGCGCTTGCCGACCGCATCACCGCCTGCGAAGAGCCACTCCGCATCTGGGCCGTGCGCGCATACAGGACTGGCGCCCGATTCGACACGGTTGCCTGGGCAAGTAAATGCACCTACTTCACCCGCGGCAGCACCACCTTCCTAGAGGCCTACCGACGGACTGGCAAGGTCTTGAATGTCTCAGTAATCCCTGCAGACCGCCACTCCCCAGTGAAGCTGCTCAACCACCTGACCGCGCCCAACTGCATTATCTGGAGTGCTTTGCTTGCCTCGGCGGCCGTGCCGGGCTTGCTCAACCCGGTCTGCTTGATGCAGAAAACCAAGGAAGGCGAGGCGATTCCGTACAACCTCGGCCACCGCTTCAAGGACGGAAGCTTGCGAGTGGATATCCCGCTGGAGGAGCTCCACATGCTGTTCCAGGTAAATTATCCCATCGGTGAGTGATCGACCCTCGATGTAACTCCATGTTACCAAAGTACTTACCGCTTCCTTTGTTCGCCGTTGCATCTGATCAACAGTCTCACAAGTGAATCCTCACATCCATCTTTTCCACTTCGCACCTCAAGGAACTCCTGGTCGACCCGTGGCCCATCGGCGAGGCAAAGGATGGAGAGGAGGGTTCCTGCTTAGCGCGGTTGAGCATGTGTAAGTTTTGTTCACACCTTCTTCTGAAGGTGTTTCGATCATCAGTCGACTGATCCTGAATTTGCTCGACCCCCCCCCCCCCCTCTTCCAGCCTTAAATTACACCTGGCGATGAATTTCAGTGAGTTGCGTACGGAGGTTTGCGCGCCTTTGAACTTTTATTGACAAACGCATCTTTCAAACTCTCCAGAGATTATTCGCGATCTGGATCTGCTACCTCGCCTTCTCGGAACAGACTGGAGCTCGATCTTCCTCCAACGCTTCACAGGAGCTGTTACTATCATTCCAAAGACGGTGAGTCTCATCATCTTACCCTCCCCGTATTATCACGACACTGGCTCAATGAATGTCATCCCTACAGCGCTTCTGGGACTGGATTCGGATTTTGAGCGACCCTGACAGGAGAGAGCTCGCACGCATGCTGCGCGTATCGCAAAGCGTGTCCTTCCCGAAACTGCACATGATCGAAAACCGGATGAGGCTGGAAAATGAGATCGAGGCGGGTCGGAGGACCTGCAGACGGGCCGCCAGAGCCCATGCTATAGCGCAGGCCAGCAACGCGGGCCCCACGCAGGGCGATCGCAACGACCGTCGGCCTCCGCTCAATGCAATGCTCTCCTACATCGGATCTGACACCGACCCTGACGATTTCTTCATGGCGCGAAAACAGTCGAGTCAAGGGGAAGGTCGGATCCGAGTGCGAGGGCTGGGCTCGCTGGATAGCGGCATCCCCAACAGTCTGCAAACGAGTGCGCCCGCCACACCGGACGAAGCACCGCTGCTTCGAAACCGTCTGGATGCCGGGGCTGGGGCCACCGACGAGGAAGCCGGCACCTCAGACGACGGGGACCACAAGCTCATGGGCCGACGCCAACACAGCGACCGGCCCGAATGGCTCGACCGCGGAGACGACGGCATGTCTTCGGACAACGAAGATGAGCAAGGTGCTGAGGACGGGGCAGACGGACGCAATGGTGCTTTTTCGCCCCGATCGGGTGGTGGTGGTGGTGGTGGTGATGGCTCTGACGAGCTGAAAAAGGAGCCCCGTGCTCGGACATGGTCCTTTGCGAGAGCCTCGGCTGCGTTCAGAAACACGTTCTCGCCCTCAAAGGGCTCATCGGAGAGTGCTGCTCGGTTTGAGGAACCACCGCCAGCCTCACCGACGACGGTGCAGCTGGAGGAGGAGGAGACAAGCAGTGGAGAGGACGAGGCGGAGGCGTGATGTTCTCTGTCCGCTCAGGCTCGTTGATCCCTCACCCTACATTAGAAGGATACAGAGGCAACGACTACCCTCTGACTCATATGCCTATGTTATAGTATTCCTGTGCGAATCAACTCCTAGCAAAATCCAGCATGTGATCCGGGCGCAAACCTCTAGAGGATGCTTGCCTCTGTCCTGCCAAATGAGGCACAGCGATGGAGGAGAGGGCCAGGCACTCAGCAGGCGGGAGTCAGGAGAGCAGGTAGGCAAACTCTGCACGGCGTTGTGGTGACACCGTCGGCCGTAGCAGCCTCCACAAGCAGCGGATGACTCGGGCTGGGGATGAGGGCTTGGGTCCGTGAACCATGCTGACCCTCCACTCACGCCGCATCTGGAGAACGGAATTCCTCGTGGATTCGCTCACGAGCAGGCAGCGGGGCTGACCGTAATGGCCACAAAATCTGCATCCATCTGCACATCACGCACTTTCTTGCTGCTGCCTGCTGCACTTCACCTTTTCCCAAATTCAGCGGTCTGTCCGGAGGTCAGAGACGATCTTGTTGCCGACGACCCCGCCCACGATCCAGTGGTAAGCAGTTACAGTACAATCGCCAGCGTTTAGGAATGCACGTAGATGTGGCGGGCAAGAGGGGCGATGTCGCTGCCAAGGTTGAATGGTGGAGACCGAGTACATAACCCACATGGATTGATGCTGCAGGCGACTCAACTCAGCAGTCAGCACCGTAGGACAGTACAGCGCAGCAGAGCGACATCCATAACCACCTCGTCCAGCTCTGACGGCTGCTTCTCCACACTGGGCCCATTGTTAGCTGACGCGATGCATAACAAGCTTGGACTCTCCAAGCGCGTCTCTACTGTATAAAAGGACCACTAACATCACCGATTTGAACAGCCAGAGCACCAGCCCCTGTCTTCTGATCCATCTTCCACCCGTCGCAGCTCCCCCCCAATGCGTTCGTCCCTTGTCTTCACCGCTCTGCTCGCTTTCGCTTCGGCCGCCCTTGCCAGCCCCATCGAGGCTGACAAGGCAGCAGTCGATGTGTCCACCTCCTGGACCCGAGCCGCCGCTAAGCCAAAGGTCTCAGGCCGAATCGTCGTCAAGTACACCAACAATGACACCGCGCTCGGCTACTTTGCGAAAGCACCCCGTTCGGACTCCTTCTACTACCTGACCAAGTCCAAAAGCAACGCCATGGTCGTCAAGCAGCCCAAAACCACCACTGGCACCACTGCTATCCTCAACACCAATCCGGCCGTCGCACAGGACCCGTACCTTTACCTTTCTCCCGTGAACAGGAGCACGATCGGTTTTGCTGATGACTCGTGAGCGCATATGAGACCTAATGATGAAGAAGATTGCTAACCTTTGCTTCCCTGCTTAGATACCTCAACCTTGGCCCGTCTGCTTACAACTCGGACGAGTCCAGTGAGTGCTACAGCTCAAGAACCCAAGGTTACATGGCCTAGGCCATGT
Source organism: Tilletia setariae (assembly GCA_023634365.1). Classification (NCBI taxonomy): domain Eukaryota; kingdom Fungi; phylum Basidiomycota; class Exobasidiomycetes; order Tilletiales; family Tilletiaceae; genus Tilletia; species Tilletia setariae. The sequence goes on from JAMJXE010000008.1 coordinate 691,894, forward strand.
CGTATGCTGTTCAGCTGAGGCTCAAGTAATCTCACCGCATATATGTGCTCTGTCACGCTGCCATTCATTTGTTTCCCTCTCTTCCGACCGGATAGCGGGTACAGATGACCAGTTCTTCTACGACCCAAAGACGAACGAGATCACGGCGACCTACAATATTGGTGGATGTGAGTACCAGAGCTCTCTGGCACTGCTGTCTCCTCCTTGCCCCTCCCCTTTTTCCCCCTGTTCTCTGACCAGTGTATCCTTCTCCTGTCCGAAATTTGCAGTCACGCCTCCGGCGATACTCACCGCTTTGAACACCAGTCAACTCATCTACACTGCCCCTCGTATCGAAGGAGAAAGGCTTCCTCCGAACAAAGGTCCGCTGGTGAGTGCTTTGTACGAACTGAGCCTGTCATCGAACGGCCGTAGCTGACTCTTTACGTGATCGCTCTCCCTCCCTGTCTCTGACCGGCGATCGATCTGTGACGATAGCGTGCCTTCTTCCAGCGCATCTGAAAAGGGCCTCGACAAAGTGACCTTGACACCTGCAGCCTATCCTTATCGACCACCCAAGAACAGAAATCATGACACGGTCCCATGAACACTCCATGATCATTGCGAGTAAATGGCACTGAGTCCGTCCGCTCTCGCTACCAAAGACAAGACCTTGTGTGCCACGCCGTGACAATCAAATCGAGACACCTCCACTTTTGGTACCACCCCAGTCTGAATGAACAAGCATGTCGCATATGTTGTTCAGCCTGAGAAAAAAGTGGCAGATAGACTGAGCAGTCTTTGCATTGACGTGCGCTGGTGCAGACGATGGTATCATGCGCGGCTCACAACCGCGATGAGTACGTGGATCTTCCAGAAAGGTTGATACTGTAGAAAAAGACAGCGTGTACAGAATATTCTATGAGACCGGAAAATTGTCCTTTCGTAGACGCCAGCATGTTGCTGGGGAGCGTTCGTGATTGTGCACGTTTCATAAGTAAGCGTAAATCAAAGGAGGTCCTGCCGAGCTTCAGAGCAGCACCACCACAGTTCCGATCAGCATCGAGGCCGCCAAACCAGTGATGGCAACCGCCGAGCCCGACATGGATATCGACGCGGAACCCGAGTTGGAGGCAGGCTTGCTCGACCCGGAACTCTGCCCCGTGCCGCTGCTACCACCGCTGTTTTGCGTGGCGGAAGCACTCATCGCGGCCGCTGCCGAGGAGATCGAGATTGGATTGTAGGCCTGGCTCTGGACTGCGAACGAAGAGGGAAGACCGGAGGGCATGATCTGTCCTGAGACGTAAGCATTGAAGCCTGGGTAGGAGATGCCAGAGTCGGTCTCATACTGTTCCGCACATTGGCACGATGACACCGCATTCGCGCGATCGGACAGACAGGAGAGGGTTCCAGGATGAGATGACGCGCGTCGTGTTTGTACCCTTGGGTTGCTTTACTCACGGGATTGGACTCATTCAAGCAAGCAGTGATGGGCACTACGTGCTTGAAGTTCTTGATGATGTTCGAGTACTCGGACTGGAACAAGGTCATCGTGCCCTGGTCTATTTCATGGGTCAGCACAATGATACCAGCGTTTGGACTGGCCGAGGCCGTTGCGAAGATCTAGAGACGAATGTCGAGGGGTGTGTTGTAGTCAGCGCTGCAGTCCTCACGGACAAGAACCCTGCAGAAGAAGACATACACTGTTATAGTTGGCCTCGATAGCGGCGGTGGGCGATGGACCTTCAGGTGCGATATTGTAGTCGTTTGTGTCCTGATATCATCACAGCATCGAACAACAGAAGAGCAGGAAGTCAGCGTCGGGAGGACAAACAGATTGGAGAGGTCCCCGGCTGGAATTGACCACTCACCTCGGTCCAGATATGGGTAGCGAGTCCGAGAGCGTTGGCAATCGCGCGAACTCGATCATCTACGTCGCCATAGCTTCAAATGTACAGCGGAGGACAAAGACATGAGCCCTCTAAGCGGATCCTGGAGTTGAGTATCGAGGCTCAGGTACTCACGGTGGACGCCAGCAGCGAGGGGCTACACCGATCACATCCTTGATGATTCTGGCGGTGTACCACAATTCGGCGAACACATTTTCGCTCTCCAAGGTCGTCATGGGCTGATGAGACCAGGTGTGCACGCAGATCTGGAGAGCAAACGCATCATGAGCTCAGTCCTATGTACCGTGAGCGACCGGGAGGAGAGGCAAAACATACCTGATGTCCATCAGCAAGACCACGTTGCGCCTGCAGCGGCCAGTCCAGCACGTTGGAGCCAATGTAGTACAGGGTGGCCTTTTGATTGTTCTGTTCCAGGAAGTCATAGAAGGCGTTGTGGGTGCACTGTAAGAGAAGGGCCGAGAAAATGCTGTCAGTGGCGATGTGGGAAGGCAAGTAGGAGCGACACAACAACATCTCACATTCGGTCCACTGCGAGTTCCCATAATCGGTAAAGAGCAGGTCAGCGTCAGCGATTTGTGCTTTCAAGCGTGCTTGGAAACAGCAATGATACTCTGCTCGTCGAGGGTGAGGCCCCAAGTGTTTGGCTCGGGACAGTTGTACACGTCTTGGGGAAGGTCTGCCTGTTTGGGGCTGTGGCAATTCGTGGCAGACCACCAACAATCGGGGTCGGTGGTCGCATCGTATCCAGTGGTGACCAGACTGTCGGTGCCAGGGTCTCGTTGCTTGACTGGGATGCTCGACGGGATCTTGGACTGAATCGACTGCCACACTGATTGGGCTTCGCTATCGCCGGACATGATTGGGGCTCCGGTAATGGAATCGTTAAGCCAGGGCGTGGGATAGTTGTTCTGAATGGCTGCGACATCTGGTAGATAATAGTAGTTGCAGGCAACTCGTACGTCCGACACTTTGGCAAAGCTCGCCTCATCCGTAGGGTATGGCAGACCCAAAGCGTTGGTCGGGGTTGCTTGGCGCCGCTCTATGACTTCGTCTCCACGCGTCTGACCGACTCGCCCACGCACTTGAGGAAGAAGGCGATTATTGGGAGAAGGGCCATCGCGGCGGTAAAGGTCCTGGTAAGAGCCGTCAGCTCGTGCCTTCAGGTACAGATCCTTGGGCACGCTCAGAGCAGAGACTGAGGTCACAAGACCGGCTGCTGCTACTACGGACAGCCAAGTATGATCTGTGAAGCGCATGTCGGCACGGACAGAGGAAAGGGGACAAGAGAAGGCCAAAGACGGGACAGAAGCAGTCAGGAACCGTCAGAAGGGCGGGAGAGATGAGAAGATGGGGCTCACTGATATACACTCGTGTTCCCTCTGCCGGCTGGGATCAGATGCAGAAGGCGGTCGGCATGTTCTTGATATGGCTGCGCTTCCACTTCGGGTCCATCCAATACATAATGTATTTGCCTCAGCGCGAGAGAGCGTGAGCAAGCAATCCCGCGTGTTTTACCCTTTGTCCTTTTGTTTGTTGCATGTTGCCGGCGGCACGGCTCAACCAGCGATCTCACGACACCTGCTTGTCTCGGCGGCTGCAAAGGCTGTCTCAGGCAATGTTGAGCCGTGAGCACTCACTGACAAGCCTCGTGCAGAAGGGTCTTGCATGCGAACCGGGTACATATTTTTTTTTGGCTTCGCTGTGTGGAAGCGCCCTGCAAGAACAGGCAAGGCAGCCGATGTGCAGGGTCAGCACTACGCATCACGCAAACGTTTGGATACCCTTGCCCTTCTGGCTGAAGTACGTTGGAGTGCGCAGCGATCGACATTTGTACTGCTCTGGTCCTCACCAAAGCCGCTATCTGGGCAGGCTACTTATGTGCAGTACACAGTTGCCCAAGCCGTCTCTGAGTGAAATTGCCCAGCAATGATGACAATGCAATGTGGGCCGAGTTTGGTCCCAGGTACTCGTACGCGTGCAATGGAGCGTGTACCTTCTGCAAGACGGCGATGCAGCGCAGGTGCGAGTTGACAAATTCGAGTCATGTCGGCTGTGATCTATGTAGAAGTAGCGAGAGACAAGGAAAAGGCGTCGCATGGTGGTGGTGGTGGTGGTGGAAATCATCTGCATTTCGAGGCCGCGAGGGCCCATGATGCTAAAATTTACAACCGAAATCGAGACACAAAAACACGGCACAATGGAGAGGACAGAGGAGAGGTGGCAGGGAAGGGATTGCAATAGTTGTAGGGTTTCTTCTGTTCTGTTCAAGGAGGGCTATGGAGCGAATGATTCGGCAACCAGGCTATGGGAGAAGGGACTTGGGGAAAAGAGGAGGGGTCTGTGGGCGGTGAACATTTATTGAGGGCGTGATGTCGGAAGTATGGAGCTGCCACCCTTAGGGAGCCCTTTGGCGGGGGAATCGTGCGGTGTTGACGACGAAGTCGGCTAGTGGAGGGAAAGCCTTGGGAAGGAAGTATTCATGTAGTCTATTGGCGGGTATGTCGACCTCGCGAAGGCGGGACCGCAACAGACGTCTTGGACTTGAATACCTGGGGCAGCAAAGGAGGTAATGATCAACGGTCTCTTCCACGCCACAATGAGAACAAAATGGAGAGTCAGATTGATTGATGCGGAAAAGGAACGCGTTAAGTGGTGCATGACCACTGCGTAGTTGAGCCACCATACTTGTGCCGAATCTGCTCAAGTCGGCCAGGCTGCGAAAGACTGCTTTGGATGTGGTATATCTGCGGTGGGCGATGTGAGCGGCACCTCCACTGCCTATGGCGGCAGGAGGTAGGTTAGCAGTGATGTTCTGCATTACTGCAGAAATGCTGAAAGGCAAAGGAATCAACTCTACATCCCTGTGTTCAGGGTTCTGGGCAGCAAACTTGGCCATCGCGTCAGCGCGATGGTTACCTATGATACCAGAATGGCCAGGGACCCAATGGAGATGAAGTGTGATCCCTGGCCACTTTCTGCAGAGTCTGGAGGCCAGTTGGTGGATGCTGATGAGCAGGCCTTGGGAAGACTTTGGGTGGGGAAAGTTCGCCAAAGCAATAATGGCGGCCTGGTTGTCGAGCAAGACATGCACATCTTGTGCACATTTGTTGGCCCTATCGAAAATTTCGAGAGACAGCCGCACGCCCAGCAGTTCTGCATCAAACACTGTATGAGACGAGGAAGTACCAATATGAGCATGAGAGCCACCTCCACCAATCTGGAAGGCAGCAGCGCCAACCAGACCATCAATGGAAGAGCCATCAGAGTAGAAGATAGGAGTTAGCTCCGATACTCGAAGCGAACGGCAGTGTGCCTTTGCCTCTTCTTTAGAAGGAGCAATGTGTACTTGGAAGTGGCCCCTCCACGAGGGGGAGGCGGGGGCTCTGTAGATGGACTCCAAAGAGGCCAGATGGTCTTCTGGAATGGCTGGGTGGTGGAGGGTCACTGCAAGAGGGCTTTTGTAAAGTCGAGGCAGCGCACGTGCTGCTCTTCGGGCCATCTGCGCTGCTGGTATGGAGGGGTCAATTGTCAGTAGAGAAACTGCTTGTTTGACAACCAGTCTCGTCATGTGAGTAACAACTGGCAAGGTGTCAGTGTCAAAATGGAGGGTGTGAAGAGGGGAAGTTTGTGGCACCCTCAATGCTTTGCGGAGTGCCATATTCTGTAACTTCTGCATCCTCTGCACCGCCGGTGGGCAGGAGCCGGCTCGATACCATACCGTGCCTCCATAGGCAAACTTTGGGAGCACCACGGAGCTGTAAAGACGCACCATATGTCGCATCGGAATGCCACGGGAGAAGGTGGCTAGAGAGGATAGCGCAAGCCAGGCCGTCTGCGCTTGCTGTACCGCCTTTTGGCCATGGACATGGAAACGAAGGGAAGAGTCAATGAGCACACCTAAGAGTCGCACGTGCGGCTCCACTCTTATGCTGTGGCCTAGATAGCTCAGCGAAAGGCGTCGCATGGTCGAAGCTTGTAGGAAACTGGACTTTGGCAAACTGTTCCTAGGGCCGAGCACGCCACGTGGTCGCCAGGCATTGGACTGATTACTTTTGTATTTTATACCATTCCATTTTCTTCAGTTTCATGTCATTTTACCGCAGAAAAGTGTCCCGATGATCTTCGACTGCACCGCGTTTGCCGTCGTGCTCTGGCTCTCAGCGAAGGTCTTCATCAAGGCATCATTCTCCTCCTCTTTGCGAAAGGTGTGTACTCTCCATCACATCGGCCCATGCTTCCCTATCATGCATCGCCTTGAATGACACCACCATACATCGTGCTGACCATCGCCCATCTTGGTTGTAATTTCTGCGCCCCAGCTCTCAAACTTGCTTGCAAAGGTGACCCGCTGGCCCGACTCTTCCTCTGGGGACCGATCTTGCTTGCGCTGCTCTCACCTGAGAGATCAGCCTGACTGATCTCCCGACCATCCTGGACTGACGCTGCTCCTGCTGCACAACTACACACAGGTTCTGATGATGGAAGCACACCTCGCCCAGAGACTTGCTCTGATGCTCAGGTTGCCTGAGGTCTGGGCCACTTCTGACGCTCGTGTCGAGGTTCCAGTCCATGCTCTCATTCGATATCTTTCCCATGGTGCGCTCGCGTTGATTGTGCTTAATCTGATATCGACGATCACACCTCCCAGTTCCCGAGATAATTCGGAGGACGAAGACAGATGCGCTACTCGACCTCCGGGTTGGGCTCAGGCCATCTTGATGCCATTCATCTCCGAGGTGGAAGCCACAGAGCTCAGAAAGCATCGAATGGACAGACTCCGAAAGACATGTGACCCAGTCGCGAGCGAGAAAGGTCACCGTGACCAGCGACGTCGAGCCATGCGCATGCTCTCAATAGCATTTGTGCAAGTCGCAAGCTCGGCCGTCCAAGTAGGAATTGCGATCGGCCAACGACGCATGTCCACATCATCAATAGAGGTTTTGGTCTGTTGGGTGCGTGACTTTGACAGATGAAGTGGCTTTCGTCTAACTCGATGCTCACATTGCGCCGCTGCAAATCTGCAGATTTGTGCAGCGCTGCTAATGATCGTGCATCCCCCCACGAGGCCGCCATATTTGCTATTGACACTGGGCAACACCTTGGCTTCCATCAACCTCTTCCGGATACTCTCTCAGACCTCCCATATCATTTCGGCCGCCTTCCCGACTCTCGATCTCATCTTCTGCATTGCATTCGTTATTCTGGGCCTGTCAACACCAATGAGCCCTGGAGGCCTCGGTGCCGTCGTTTCATCCGATGAGCTTCAAAGATTGCAAAGCGGTCAAGTCGTGGAGGAAGCCGATGAGCTGGATCAAGTCTACGATGACAGTCCCACCTCTCCAGAAGATTACGGCACCTTGTGGTCGATCGTGTCGTATGGCTGGATGAACGGCATTCAGAGCTTGTCCTTGCGTCGAGCCTTGCAAGCCACAGACATCTGGAGACTCAGAGACATCAATGATGTGCGCCATCTGTTCCTCAGATATCAGCAGCTTCCTGGTGGGCTGCTTTTACGAATTGTAAAACTGAACGCTAACGACATCGCGTTGGATGCCATGTACAAGGTCATCGGCGTCAGCTTGGCATATGCTGGACCGGCAGTGATGAAACAGATTCTGGACGCCATTGCCGCATCGGACAAGGGAGGGGATGCCGACGAGGTGCGGCAGCTTCGACAGAACGCATTCATCTGGGCAGTGCTTGGTCTGATCTTGACCATGGTCAGATTCATGAGTGAGCTTCAAAACTTTCACCATGCGGTAAGTCTTGCCGCACCCCTCTGCTATTCATCTCATCTTGCTCACTCGGTTTGGGGTCGCAGCGTCAAGTTGGACTGCGTGTCAGAATTACCTTGACACAGGAACTGTTCGTCAAGACGCTCAAACGGCGAGACATCGGGATCGACAATTCGGTGTCTGAATCAAGCCAGACGGCGGACCGGACGCCTGTTCACGCAAATGGAGGCGAGATCCGTCCGCCAGAGCGTGGCGTCGTGGACGCGGTCCTAGAGAACGCCGACTTGACAGTGGCGGCTCAACAGGAGGCGGATGCTGAATTACCGGCCGCACACTTGATCGCACAAGGGGGAACCGAAACCTCCCCCGAGAAGGCCGACATCGGCCGCTTGATCAATGTGAGTCTCCGATGCAAAGTATTCTGGTTTCCGAATCAACGCGACCGCTCATCACCATGGCTGCTTCTTCAGCTCATGTCAAATGCTGTTAATGATCTCCTGAGGATGGGTTGGTGAGTGTTTCCTACCTGCAATTGCTTCCGACCGGATCGCTGACAGTCGGACATCAGCGATCTTCACCAGCTTTATGGAGCTCCTGCCGAGGTTGTCATAGCGTGAGTAGTTGAGGGTCTTGTGATCAGGAGTGGAACTCAACGCTCAGATGGCATCAAACAGAACGGCTTTTCTTTACTCGATCCTTGGATGGCCTGCCCTCGCTGGGCTCTCAGCACTTGTGCTGGCCCTCCCTCTGAATTACCTTCTCGGTCGGCGCAACATGCGTCTTCAGAAGTCGTACGCCGAGGATCGAGACGCAAGGCTTGACTTATTGAGCGAGCTGATCAGAGCCATCAGATATCTCAAGCTCCAAGCTGCAGAACAGTCTTGGAAAGCGAAAATTACGGATGCGCGTGATGCTGAGCTGAGGAGTCTGCTCGCATGTAAGTTTCCCGTTTTCTGTTTTCGTCTCGGACATCGGCAGTGAGTGATCCGCTGACTGTTGACTGGTGTTAGGCAAAGTCAACTCGTTTCTTTTCGAGCTCCTCTGGAGTGCTATTCCGATTATGGTCACCTTGTTCTCCTTCTATTTATACACCAGTGTCATGGGCAAAGATCTCACCGTTTCAGTAGCGTTCACATCGTGAGTGGAGTGTCACGGTCGACAGAGACTTTCGTTCTGGGCTTACCGAAAGCGATCAAGCATTACCTTATTCTATATGCTTCGCGCACCACTGGGAGTGATCCCTACCTTCTTGACGCTAGGGCTGCAAGCTTTGGTTAGCGTTCGCCGCCTGGAGGCATTCCTAGCCGAGGACGAAGTCGACGCGATCACATCCCAGCTGAAACGAGACGAGCAAAATCTGGCTCTAGCCAACGAGGATCCCAAGTTGCTCTCGATCGAATCCGCTCGCTTCTCCTACGGTCCGAACAAGTTCGAATTGAGGGGCATCTCTTTCAATCTTGGACCAGGCCTGAATGTCATCTGCGGACCCAACGGATCAGGTAAAAGTACCCTCTTGAGCGCGATTCTTGGCGAAATTCCGCTCAAAGAAGGCACCGTGAGGCTTCCCAAATTCCAAGGCGTCAATTCCGAACATCCCTCAAATGTCAGTTTCGTGTCGCAGGCGTGCTGGATCCAAGACGGAATCTCAATGCGGAGAAACATCCTCTTCGCTTCCTCATTCGACGAGACACGATACAGAGAAGTCATCCATGCCTGTGCGCTGCAGGACGACATAGCAGTGATGGCATCGGGAGATGCCACCAGGATCAGCGCCGCTACTGTGAGCGGAGGGCAGCGAGCACGGGTTGCTCTCGCCCGCGCCTTGTACGCACGATCCAACATTGTTTTGCTGGACGACGTTCTGGCGGCGGTCGACATTCACGTGCAGAGACACATCATCAAGCACGCCCTTACGGGATCCATCGCACAGGGTCGTACCATCCTCCTGGTAACTCATCATGTGGCCAGCGTCGCATCACTTGCTTCGTGGGTCATTCTACTCCGGAATGGGACCATTTCGGAACAAGGCACGCCAGCGGATATGCAAGACAGCATACGCTTTTTGACACTTAGTCAAAAATCTTACAGCCCCGATGAAGAAGCGGCTCCCAAGACCATCGTCACGGATGGCAAAGCATACAAGGAGACAAATCATGATGAGAATCAAACTCGGGAAGCCGACCTTTTGTTCGAGAAAGAGATGCGCGCGACCGGCCGTGTTCAGCTGCGCACCGCCGTATTCTACTTGTCAGCTTGCTCAGTGCCGGTCTGGCTCGGCATTCTGATTCTGACGATTGCTTTCAGAGCAACGACCGTAGGTGAACAGATCTGGCTGAAAATCTGGGGAGAAGCAGGCCAAGACGATCACGCGCATCATTCCCAGAGCTTCTATTTGGCAGTGAGTTCGCACCTACAACCCGAGCTACATGACATTCATCTGACAACTGTGTTCACAGATCTACGCCTCCATCGGCTTCTCGATTATCGCGCTCAATGCACTCAAAGTAGCACTCTTTTTCTGGACTTCATTCGTCGCGTCACGGATCATCTTCGAGAAGACATTCAGCGCTGTACTGGCAACCTCGCTCCGCTGGTTTGAGCGCAGAAGTGCGGGTCAAATCCAAAATCGGTTTGGCGGAGATCAGAATGTGACGGACAATGAAGCTCCCCAAAATCTGATGAATACGTTGAACAATCTCTTCGCGCTGGCGAGTTTTCTCTTGATTTGCGGCTACATCGGTGAGTACACAGGCCATTTCTGAGCGTTTCAATGTCGAATGCTGAGCGGAGCTGCGCATACAAGTCCCGTGGTTCCTGGTGCCTTGTGTGATCGGCCTAATCTTGGGCCCTTACATGGTTCGAGGCTTCATTGCCGCCACTCGAGGTCAGTCAGTCTGATTTGTTTGTGTGTCTGCTTCTGAGGTTTGATAACATCTGGAACTGACCTTGATCTGTTCATTCAGATATGCAACGGATCGAGGCAACATCCATGACACCCCTCTACGCAGTGTTCGGCGAAGCCTTACTGGGTCTTACCACCATCAGGGCTTTTGGGGCCGAGAGACTCTATCTACACAGACTGACAACAACATTGGAGGTAGTCAGTGCTCAATGGTGTAAGTCCTGTGGAATGATAATCCTGGAGCGGGTGCTGCTTGCTCACCTGGCCCTGTCGTTGCGTTTCTCAAAGGGGCCATATGTAGCATTGAGGTGTGGCTCAGCTTCCGTTTCCAGATCCTGTGAGTGGTAAGCAGTTGCACGGAGCTTCGTGACAGTGGATGACCAAAGTATTTTTGTCTGCAGGGGCGGTGTTGCAGTGTTTATCGTCTCCACACTCGGCCTTCTTTCAGCAGTGCCTTCAGGCTCTGCTGCCATGCTCATCGCGTCGTCACAGCTTCTCACACAGTCAATCTACTTCTTGTTGAACGACGTCAAAAACCTGAACCGAAACCTTGCGAGTATCGAAAGGCTCGCTGAGTACGCCGGGCTGGAGGCCGAGGAAGGCAGTCCCTCAGCTCGCATTCGCGCGCCTGCAGCCTGGCCGAGCATGAGCGCTTCGATTGTCATCGAGGGCCTCGTGGTGCGCTACTTGAAGCACTCGCCGGTTGTGCTTCAAGACATCAGTCTGACAATCGAACCTGGAGAGAAGGTGAGCTTAGTTGTGGGAGGCGAGGGCAATCAGAATCTTTATCTGATGAGTCACATCCCCCTTTTTACAAGATTGCCATCGTTGGCAAAACAGGGTCAGGGAAAAGCACACTCATCTCTTGCCTGTTGGGAGGCGTTGTTCCGGAAAAGGGCAGAATATGGATCGATGGCTTGGACATTTCGTCCGTTTCGCTACAAGACCTCCGCAGCAGATGCACCCTGGTTCCACAAGATCCCGTGTTGCTCTCGGGTGTGAGTGACAGAAGGGCATGGTGCCTTTGGCGAGAAGGGAATCACCAGCGGAACTGACAGATTGACATTTCCCTCCGACAGACGGTGCGGTCTAATCTTGACCCTGCTGGAGAGCGGACAGATGAAGAGCTGCTACACATACTGCACCAGCTACAGCCAGATGTCGCAACCAGCGGCGGCCAAGCTGTCAACTCGAACCCAACGATCTCACCAGAGGAGGATGAAACACGAATGATGAGTCTGGATACTGCCATCACTTCAGGAGGTAGCAACGTCTCAGCTGGCCAAGCCCAGATCATCTCCTTGGCCCGAGCTCTGGTCCGCGCTTCGCCGATTGTGATCTTGGACGAGGCCACGTCCAGCGCGTCAGCCGAGGTGAGTGGGCACGTCTGCAGTCCTGCTTCTCGATGGCTCACTTTGTCTGACACTGAATGTCAACTCCACCCCATAGGCGGATGCTCTGATTCAGAAACTTGTGCGCCGGAACACAACCTCGACTTTCATCACAGTCGCACATCGGCTGTCCACCATTTTGGACTATGACCGAATTGTTGTCATGCAGGCTGGCAGAATTGCAGAAGTGGGTTCACCCAAGGAGCTACTGGCAATGAGCAATGGGCTATTCGCCAGCATGGCGAAGCAATGAAATGTTAAAGATCATCGAAGTCAGCCTCGGTCCTATCCGAGGGCTCGGTCTTGATGAAGCAAGCAAAAGCTGGATGGGCTTGAGCATGTTGGATCGCTTTCTCCACGAGGAAGTGGGATGCTGTGTCTGAGTGCTGCCCGATGCCGTACAGTATGTCGACTGAGGGACCAACATCGTTGCGCAACGATTTCGAGAGGTGGAGGTGGCAGCTCGTCGCATCCGCCCGTGCGCTGATCCCAGTGGCGACTTTGCGGCCGACCTGAGTCAGACTTGCGGAAAGCATCACACTCCCTGGCGTCGCCGATCAGGTTCACCTTGCAGTCAGGCATGATGGATGTCGATCCGGAGCGTGCCAGCATCGGCTGTAGCTCAATGTCCATCTCAAGTCTGCCAGTCGAGGTCAGTGGCGAAGCTCTCGAGTCATGATGTTGAAAATGATCAGCTCAATCTGTCTGAATGCTGCTCATTCCAGGTCATCATCGAAGCACTCAAGCTACTGTCACCGCGCGATGTGCTTCACTTTGGAATGACCAGCAGATACTGCTGGCAGATTGCCACTCGCCCATCCATCTGGCGTCACCTTTACTCGCAGACCTTCGATCCTTTGCCCTCAACCTTGAGCCCTCCGATGCAGGATTACTGCACACTGCCCATGCCGGGGTCAGCAATCACTCAGACTCAATCATCTCCAAAAGGAAAAGAGAAAGCTTCCACGCATGAGTCTGTCACCGATTCGAAAGACGAATGGAAGAGCTGGGCTGCTCTCGTCCTGGCTCGCGATAACGCCGACCGACAGCTCCGATTCTACAACATCAGACAGTCTCACCAAATCTTGCTTGACCGCTACGTGAACACCTTGGCTGTGCTTTCAAGCTCGATTGAATCCAGGGATGGATCAAGAGCAGCCTCTGAGACCGTGTCGACCTTCTCTCAAGATTTGTTCCCAAACTCGGCCATGGGCCGGCATCGCTTCCGCTCCTGGATCTACCCACGAGATCTGTCCAAACAGCCGCGCCTGGAGGCGATACAGAGTCACATCACACCCTTGAATTCTCGCAAGCGAAGAAAGGTGACCAAGCAGATCTTGAGCGAACGGAACGGGAAGGACGAAGACGAGCCTAGAGACAATTCAAATGTGACTGCGACGGCGGACACTGAACACAACCGTTCCGAACAGGACTTACTGGATCAAATTGGCTCGAATCGAGCACAGCAACTTGCTGCAGAGCTTCATTGTCTGCATGGTCCCCTCTACTCGACTTCGACCGATATCGTCGAGAGTCAATTCTGGCTTCAGCTCTGCGACCCCAAAGATCCTCGGGCTCCTCCCATCAAGCCCAAGTCTGCGCTCTTGCGGCTCTTGAACGAACAGCCTCGAACTTTGCCTCGACCCTGCATACCTACCGAACGCGTGGCAGCTCAAATGCGAGTGTATGATTCCGGCAACTTTGCGCCTAGCAACCAATGGGGTCCGCTCCAGCCTTGGATCATAACAAAGGCCATGCTCGATCCGTCTGCTAATGAGACGGCACAGACTATCGAGATCCCTGGGATCAATGCACATGCGGCGATCGCGCTCGTCGAAGTGAACTCTCTCCAAGGAGCCGCAGTTGCGGCCAGCATGCTAGATCAGCTCGAAGAGCAGGGCGAGGCTGCAGATGTCGTCGTCGCTGAGCCGAGTTCGTCCCCTGCTCCGCCTGAATCCGACACGGCATCATACCACGATGCTGTCCCCATCGCCGCTGTGGTGAATGAGGATGGCGACGAGGACGAAGAGGAGGAAGAAGATGGAGACTTTGTCCCTCCTGTGGACTGGGAGACCGAGTCTGATGTCGATTCAGACAGCAGTTTTGCAGCCCAGCTCGAGCTCGCCATGTCTGAGGCCAGCCACCGTCGCTCCGTGGCCGCGAATCGGAAAGCCCTCGAACGGCGAAAGCAGGGACCTCATCGTCTAGTCAAGGAGATCGATTGGCTCCTCGTCGAAGCTATCACGCTCTGCATGCACTGCAACATTGAAGAAGCCAAATCGAACCGCGGATGGGGTCTTCATGTCCCCACGGCTCTCTTTCAAACTGAGCAGCCTAGTGGCAGTAGCAGTTGGACCGGCCAGAACGCGGGGGAGAATGGCCTTATGACGGTGCTTGAGCTTCAGGAGCTACACGAGAACAATACAATGAATCTGACGATAGACATGGATGGGCCACTGACGCGTCGTCGACGGCGATCCCTCATGGATGCTGGCTCCGAACCCATCTTTGATCCTCTTCGACTGCCTACTGGCTGGGACAAGTCTCATGGGCCTGATCCGCGTAAGACTCGTGAGTCAGGATAGGTCATGATTGCACCAAAGTGCACCAGGGGCCTTTATTGACATTCCACTCCCTATTCTCATGTGTTATTCTTTGTTTTTTCAATCTCTACAGCTGGAGCTAATCCGCGTGATTGGGCAGGTGTCGAGGGCGTTTGGATCGGCACCTATGTGAGATGAATCAAAGCTGTTACCTGAGAAGTTGAATGTCAGAAGCTGAAATACCTGACACAATGTTTCCATCTCATAGGCATTCCAAGACTTCCCCGTGAGCCTTACATTGCCTAATTCAAATGCCTCAATAATGTGATCAGCTTTACTGAACATCATCTTCCTTTTCCTTGTAGGTCTACTGCGCATATCAGACCGCTCTTACCCGCGGCATCGACTTTGGACATCTGGAAGCCGACTGTGTCGGTGACTGCCTTCAGCTCTGTCTTCAACTTCTACCAGAGGGCGAACGTCTTCCGGAAGCGGACGAGCAGATATGCGCTGGGCCTCCTCAGTTCGGCGCAGAAGGCTACGAACTTTTACCAGAAGACAGTGCCGATGTGCTGCCCACCCTCCGGCTCAAAGGACACGCGCTCCAGTATGCCCATGGTGGGATTCCGATGCGGAGGAATACCGTGTATGGCATGGTCCGGCCGGTGTACGGCTATGTCAACTCCACTGCCGACGACGGCGGCGAAGTGGCCAAAAGGGAGGGCGATGATGTTGACCGTGAAGGTTTCCGGCGGGCTCGCAAGCTTGTGATCAAAGGCTTTCACTGGAATCTGGTGCATCGATACCCAAGCTCGAACAGCTGGAGTCTGTCGGGTGTTCAGCCTGGCGGACTCGGAAGTCGTCTTCCTATTGCTGGCATCTGGACTGATGCAGATCGTAATGCGGCACAGGTGAGTCTGGTTCTCAAACCCATTTCGTTTCTCAAAGTCCTTTTGGAAATACAGTCGACTTACTTGCATGATTGAAACTGCTCATCCGGTCCTCCGCTTGACCCAGCCTTCCGTAAGTCACACCGGAAAGCTAAGCAAGCACGATCTGTCCCGGACGCTGACCGCCTTCCTCTATTTCTTTCATGGAATAACTCCCGCAGCCGTGTGGACCGTGGCTGTACTACCGCATCGGAGAGCGTCGATGGACCGACGTTGAACGGGAAATTCAAGAGACGTTGTCCTCACAGCCTCGCCACTCGCATCACGGCCATTGACACGGGTCCTTTCATAAACTGACTGACTCGCTTCTTCAGCCACCTTTTTCCTACTGTACTTCTACCGTTGTTTTTCCACGTTTCGAATCATTCGAATATCCGTCTTCCTCCTTTCTTATCACCTCTCGATCGGCCA
Organism: Tilletia setariae; assembly: GCA_023634365.1. Taxonomy (NCBI): domain Eukaryota; kingdom Fungi; phylum Basidiomycota; class Exobasidiomycetes; order Tilletiales; family Tilletiaceae; genus Tilletia; species Tilletia setariae. The sequence continues at coordinate 707,715 of JAMJXE010000008.1, forward strand.
GGCCGCGAACTCGGCTTCCTAACCGCATCAACAAATTGAGCCTGCATTTGAAGCTGGTTGACTTGCGATTGGTTCCTGGCAGCATACCTGCACATGCTACAGTTGTATCAACGGCGGTCGGAGCAGCAACGAGATAACAGCGATAGCTGAGTGTGTGGCACTTGCACCGGGGACGGAGAAACAACCTGGCGCCGACTGCCGGCCTCCCTGGCCGCTTGACTCTAAGGCGCTGTGCCGTGAGGGTCGAGGTGCAAGAAGACGACGAAATGCGGCGCGAGTTTGCTTGGTTTCTCTACCAGATCCGTCAACAGTCAGTTGGCACCGAAGGCCAGTCACGGACAGCAGGCAACGATGGCAGTGCGTATCCTTGACCGTCCAAAGTCGCCTCTCAGCCCTTGTCCCCCCGGGGGTTTCTTCCTGTCCTCCTTCCTCTCAATCCTACTTTCTGGAATGTATGTAGGACTATGCACTTCAAGTGTCCTCAAAGGAGAGGTGTTTCAGCAGTCTCATAATGTCTGACCATGTTCTCCGCCGTGATGCCAAAGCTGCCTTCACGTAACCCACACACGTATCCCACTTTTTCTGTTTTTCTTCCTCTTTCAGTTTGGGTGGCGACAATAACAGATTGTCGTTGTGAGCGATCGCAAATAACGATACAAGGTAGGGCCTTGTGGGATTGAAAGAGGGGGGGGGGAGGGGGAGTCAGGTCTGCTGTTGGCCAGACTGAGGAACAGAAGGGGGGAGGGGAAGGCGTTGGTGGTTGAGAGAGATGGGAAGTAATTTGTTCAGCCCTGGGAGGTGCTGATGCCGTTGGTGCACGCATCGTACGGGCCGACGTCGCCATCGGTGCGGCACTTGCTGCCCTCGGGGACCGCCGCACAGAACTTGGGAGCGCATGAGCCCGGGCAAGAGAGGCATTCGGACGGGCAGGTGCCGGATCCACAAGAGTTACTGTAGCAGTCGCTGTTCTTCGAGCAGGTGCTGTAGGCGGCGCCGATGGTGCAAGTGCCGTTCTTTGATCCTTTGGGAATGGTGCAGGACAGGGAGTTGCATTGGGTGCTGGAGGAACAGGAGGCGCCGAGGGCCTTGCCCTTGCAGACACCGTTTTGGCACGTGCCTGCATTGCAATCGGCTGTGGCTTTACATTTGCCCCCGATGGGAGATCCGGCGCAGTTGAGGTCGCTAGGCCATTCAAATGAGGCATTGTTGTTGGTGAAGTCTGGGCGGTAATGCTCGATGAAGTAGAAATCATTGCAGACACCCGAAATGCATTGGCTGTTTTTCGTGCACGTTTCCTTCTTCGTGAGCGATGCTGGGGCCGGAGTGTAGCAAACTCCATCAAGACTGCAAACGTTGATGCACTGTAGAAAGTAGATCCGTGGTCAACTCCGAGCTCGTTGTCACGTCAAGATCATGCAACAGCTCGAGACGGCTCACCTGGAAGTTTGCAACACAACGGTCGCCATCGGCACCAAGCTTGCAGGTACCTCGTCCAGTAGTGCTGCTGATGTTCAGGCACAGGGCGTCGTAGCAGTCGTCTAGGTAGGGCATGGATTTTTTCACACATGGGATTCGAGGGTGGTCAGATCATCAACCTCTTTACTCGACTGGTGTTGTCAACCCAATACTTGGTCTTAAAAAAAGAAACGGAAAGAGGCTCACAGAAGTTCCGGCATCCGGTTTGGTTTTGCTGGAGGACGTCGCATTCGGGGCGGGTGGGGTAGATGCCTTGGTCAACAAAGCCTTCTGCAATGTTATCGACGCAGCGTCCCGAGACACAAGAGCTGTCGGACTTGCAGGTCTCTCTGGGGTTGAGGGATGCGGAGGCGGGAGCGAAGCAGGTGCTATTGCGGCAGACCTGGATGCCACTGCATCCGAGATCGGTGAGGCAGGAGTCCTTGCCGGGGACGGTGGCGACGCACTTGTGCTTGGAGTTGCATCGACCGTCGTCACACTCGCCCTGGTTGGCGCAGGTCTGACCGAGGGCGACGCCGGAGCAGTAGTTTTGCAGGTAGTTGTCGTTGTCGTCGCAATTGTAGGCATAGCTGCCGTTGGGGTGGAGGCGCATGCAGTTAAAGTTTTGGTACTGGATGCAGTTGTTGGACTTGCAGTCGGCATTGGTGGAGCAGTCCTGGTTGGGGGCCACGGTGCCGGCCCGGGCGGCGAGGGTGAGATCGAAGGGGCTAGCGGTGGCCACGATGAGGAGGTGGGCCACGACAGCGAGCTTGGCCCAGGTGGAGGCGAAGGCGAGCATGGTGAGGTGTTTGACCAGCAGAGCTGTGTGTGTGAGAGAGGGAGAGGGAGAGAGGGGGTGAAGAAGAATCGTCAGCAGAGCGTGAGTATGTCCCTGTGGTCTTTTATAGACACCACGCTCTTGGTTCGGTCCTGCACAGGCTTGTTGCGCCCCACGTTCGACAGCATGCAGCGACTCGCTCACTCGCTCAGGCTCCCGCTCAGGCTCAGAGGAGCGACTGGATCAAGCCTCAGCCCACATCCACGCCGAACCACATGGTTCAGCAGATGTTGGTCCCGTCTCCGTCGTCGGTGATCACCCGACCGGGTATTTCTCAGTCCCAATCAATCAATCAATCGATCAAAACCGCCGATCCGCATCCCCTCCGAGCTGCGCCTGCCCATCCTCAGCCAAGCGTCTCCCCATCCTTTTCAGTTTTCACAGTGTCGACCAGACTCGAACAAAGACACAGACACAGCCACATTCGATTTGTGGGGAATGGGACATAGCGTGCAGTACATCATCGCTCATTTGGCCGTGCCAACACAAACACCATTCGTACACCTCGCTCCTGAGACACAGTCCGAACTTGCCCGACACGTGCCCCCGATCACAGACGCATGGCAGTATTTGTCAGTGTAGGTGATCGTGTAGCTAGGCACGGTCGGGTCTGGTCGCTGAACGCTGTGGTTGTCGCCGTTACGATTGTAATCGCAGTCGTTGGACAGGCAGACGGAGTTGTCCTTACAGGGCTCGTACTTTGACAAGCTTGCCTTGGCCGGAGTGAAGCAGACGCCCTCCAGGCTGCATGTGTTCGAGCACTGGAAATTGGCCGCACACCGGTCCCCACTGCTCCCCAGCTTGCAGATCCCGCCCCCCGTGCTGCTCGTCATGTTCAAGCACAGAGCATCGTAGCATTCGTAGATGGACGTGCATCCTCTCTCGCCCATCGCGAACGAGTCGCACTCCAGAAGCGAAGTGTAGTTGCCCTCGTTGACCCATCGGTTGGGCAGGTTGGTGGTGCATCTGCCCGATCGGCAAGAGCTGTCGGCCTTGCAGCTGGAAAGTGGGGCGAGGGATCGAGAAGGGGGAGCGTAGCACTTCTTGTTCCGACACACTTGCGCCCCACTGCACCCCAGGTCCGTCAGGCATGCAGTCGAATTCGCAAACGTGGTGGTGCACTTGTGCTTTGCGTTGCATCGTCCGCCCCCGCACTCGCCCTGGTTCGCACATGCCTGACCGATCCCGACCCCTGAGCAGTAGTTCTCAAAGTAGTTGCCCTCGCCTGTACGGTTGTCGGCGTAGCTGCCATCCGGGTTGAGCCGGCTGCAAGCATGAGGATCGTACGGGATGCAATGGTTCGATCGACAGTCTGAATCTTGTTCGCAGTTCTGGTTTGGGGCCACTGTCCCCGCTCGAACGGACAGGCCGGCGTCGGCGGCTGCTTCGACGAGAAGGTGAGCCAGGACGGCAGTCAGGGCTAATTTGGCAGCCCAGATTCTGGTGAAGGCCAGCATGATTTGAGGGAGCTGTCGGATGTCCGTGGGTAGAGCTGATGCTACAGTAAACGGAGAGGGAAGGAGGGGCGGAAAGAATAATGAGCGGGCGAAGGCGGTTAGCTCTGAATTACCACCACATGCAGTCACAAACCACCGTCCTTATGTATGCAGTTGGCGTCCCAAACGGCGATGTTCATCCGCTGGACAACTGCTGTGCCGCCAATGTTCCAACACTGGCTGGACACCATGATAGAAGTCGCACAGTGGCTCAGGGCCATCCGGCTTTGCTCCCGCCGCCGGGCAAGGTGGGTCGCAGCCGCCGCCGCCGCCGCACTGCCCCCACCCCGCTTCTTCCACACCCGACTTCCGATACAGTCCTAGACGCCCCACCTCTTGGCGCTTTGAAGTTTGTTATCTCCTCGTGCAGCTCACGACTCGTCTCGAGCGACAGGAGTTAAGAAAGTTGGTGGGGCGGAAGATGGCGAACAAGCTGTATGTATCACAGAGTCACATGACTGGATCCTTGACCACAGACACATAGCAAGGCGGCTGCCATACTTCGATTCTGTGAGGGCGTGGTCTGCGCTTCCCAACACTTCACACGCACGCACATATTACCCCCCCCCCCAAAATCTTTGCTCGCCGCCTTGACGGTGCTTTCCGTTCTGATCCGGGAAGGGGAGGAAAAGGGAGCTCAGAATTAAAACTGGACTGATTGCGAGGATGAACAAAAGTGCGATTATGCGTGTTCGACGGCTGAGGCGTGTCGAGCGCTAGTGGTGGCAGGCAGGAGGAAAAAAAAACAAACAAAGCAAGGAGGCGGGAAGGAGGGCGCTGATCAGTATGCGACACAGACCGCCTTGTTGTTCCACTGCCCGACATCTCTGCCTCTAGAAAGACACTCCTCAAAGATGAAGTGTCCTACATCGGCACGTCGGATCGAGTACGCTCTCGGCACAGATCCTTCACCAGAGCGATATTTGCCGGTGAGCGCACCGTCAGTGAGTAAGGCGGGTCGAACGATGACGAGGTTCGGGAGCAGTGTTCCAGATGGCGGAGATCTTGCGTCCGGGTTGAAGTCTGCGGAAGCGAGGCCAGCGTTGTAGTGCAGGACCTTTTCCATCTCTTCTTTGTCTGCGTGCGGATTTGCAAGCATCCAGCCGTCTGTTGAAGGAATGAGTATTGTGTTTAGCAATTGAAAGGACAAAACTTGGACCCTCCTCAGCATGTCGGGCTTGCTCACACATCGTCTTCAGACCAAAGGGAAGCTTGGAGTGGCCTTCCTTTCCAAGACCATTCGAACTTATGACGACCAACTTGGGTGCCCTTGCCTGCCGGTGCGCCGCCAGAGTCTGGAGCAGCACATTGCTTCCCCTCTCGCACACATTGGCTGGGCTCAAAGTGGGAACCTTGAGCGGATTGGCGTGGAAGGTCAGAGTGCCTCCTAGAGAGAAAAAGACGACATCAATGTCGTTGCCTGCCGTAGCGAAAAGTTGCTGTACGCTCTCCGCCTTGAGGGCGTCGCCGACAAAGATGTGGAGCCTGTTCCTGACCGCCGCATCTTGAGAGAGTCTCTCGTAGTCGTAGTCATTCTCTTTCAGGGTCGAGATGAGGGCGGCCTTGTTGCGAGAGAGGGTGTAAAGCTCGTGTCCTTGCGCGTCTTGGGCCTTGAGGAGCTGGAGGAGAACCTGGAGACCACAGCCTCGAGTTGCGCCGAGGAGAACAAATTTCATGGTGCGAGCTTGTTTCTGGGATGGGAATGAGGGCTAATGTGGGTTGCTGAGTGGTAAGACTGTGGGAAGAATTGGACGTCGAGGATGATGGCGATTGGGAGCGCCCGTGTGTCCTTTATAGGTTCCCGTGAAGCCGAAGCTGAACGACTCTCCATCTTTGCTTCGCTTCAGCGATGCACAGCTATTGGCTCTGGCGTGTGACAGCCTGACAGGTTCGAAGGAGATCTGTACTCCGGCCGATCAGATCGGGTCAATCAAGCAAGGGCTGTGCGATGCTTCCACGTTCCCGCGGATGATAATGCTGATGGGTTTCCTCCGCTTTCCCACGCTTGCTGTTCGCCGGATCGCGCAAGGGTGTGAAAATGGTAAGAGCACGCTGGGGTGTCGTGCCGGTATTGGAGTCGAGAGCGTCCAATCAGCGAGCCAGCAGCGTGAACAAAGGGGACGGACGTATGGCAAACGTGACGGAGGAAACGGAGAATTTCTCTCCCCCGTAGATCCGCCGTGCCGAACAGCTCAATCAACTTTCCAACTCTAAACTGCCAGGGGTTCCGCCGGGTCACGTCCAGAAACGGACAGCCAGTGGATGCGACGGACACATTTTCAGGTGAGCATGGCGAGTCCTTTGCACCCTACATGTCGGTCATTGCTGCTCCCTCGGCCCTACGCCTTGAAACTGATTGAAGAGTCGACGTTGAGCAATCTGGCTGAATAATTCAGACTTGTGCTATCACATGAGACCAGTCTGGTGCTGCGTAACAGTCTCCGCTGACTTTGAGAGCGTGAGCTGACAGTCTATCAACGAGAGCAAGGGTCCATCTGCCGCAGCGGGCTCGGCCAAATGTCTCCGTCCCTCTGGGCTTTTCGCCTGAACTGTGTACTTAACGATCGTTCCCAATTCGACATATGGTTTCGGACGACGGGCGGCACTCATACTGACCGCTGTACCTACCTCTTCAACGAGACGAAGAGGCCAAACTCCATAGACGTACGATGACCAGCGGCACATTGTCGGGTGTCGCGCTGCACAGGAGGGCGCAATGTGGTGTTGGGCGCAGCACATCACGTGACTCTCATGGCCCGATGTCGATATTCTGCAACCCACCTCGCTTGGCGCAGCTGATCAACACCTCGATCAACAACAAGAGCTTCCGGGACCTCAACAACACGGACTGTCGATCCTGCTCACTTGAGACAGGCAGGCAGGTGTTGCGACCGAACTCGCTGAGCATAGCACCCTAGGCGATGCCAGAAGGTCCACAAGCTGCTGCCATGATGAGCGGACAATATCACATCAACAGCTCGGGCCCAGCTACCGAAGCCGACTTCAGCCCAGCCGGGCAGCATCCAAGCAGGTCCACTCCATCGACGTCCTCTTCCCTCTACCCTGCGGCTCCCTCGTCCTCCTTGGCTCCGGCCGCTGCGGGACCAAGCTCCAGCAGCCCGTCGAACGATAATCCCAACAAGAAGACGAAGCGGGTACAGAACGTGAGCTGCGATGCCTGCCGCATCCGCAAAGTCAAGTGCGACCGAGCTCCCAAGATTGCAGAGTGGCGAGCAACGAACTTCCACTTGCCTCAAGCTCGTGACCTCACCTATCGGCCAGGCACAGATCTTGTCTGGTGCAGCCTCTGCAGCGAGCATGGCATCAAATGCACCTTGACCATAAAGCCGCCCAAGAAGCGAGTCGGTAAACGCTTAGCAGAGCTCAAAGCCCATCAGCAGCATACAGGCACCGGCGCAGACTGGGGCGGAGGTTTGGAAGACGGCGAAGGTCACACCAGCGACGAAGAAGAGCTGGATCAAGTAGTGCCCTCAGTCTCCTCTTACCTTGCACACGGATCCATTGCCCATCCGAGCAAGCGGCAGAGGACCGCTTCCAACGTAGCAGCTGCAACGGATCCTCGACAGGCATGTGAAAGTCTCGCATTTCGCGCGGGGATGAGAGATGCATATTCGCAGCACACATCCCTGCTAGCGCCAGAAGTGGGGCTCTACGGGGTCCCTCGTCTTACCAAACCCGTGCTCGACGCGTGCTTCCTCGGCTTCTTTGCAGGCCCGTGCACATGCCCCTCCATCATCAAGTACGAAGAAATCTTACCCCGGTATCGTGCCGTCTTCCGGAAACAGTCTGCTCCCCCAATCTTCAACATGGGCCAGGCCTGGTATCTGAGCACACCGCCCGCCGGCCCGAGCTCGAGCAGCAGTGCGAATGCAGCCCCGAATGAATACATGGACGATGGCCTACCTCCAGCACCCGCCGAGGCCAGCTTCTTCGGCGACGTCAGTAGAAGGATCCCACATCTCAACGGCGGAATTGTACCACTTCCCGACGTACTCATGCTCGCGATTGCGTTGGCAGGAAGTGGACAGCTCGACAAGGAGCTCTTCCCTTACAAGCTCACCCTCCAGCGTGACCTTGGCTATCACTATAAGCGGGTCAGCAAGGAATGTCTTCACACTGTCGATCTCGGCATGGACTTCTACGAGAATGGAGCCGAGGCGCGCATTGAAGCGCATGAAGCTCAAGATTTGCTCGATGCGATGCTCATCGTGAGCGCACAGGACTACGAAGCGATGGTGGATGACCATGAGCTCGCGCTAAAGCGGTTCAGACTGATGGGTGGGACCGCCGCTTCTGCGAACAAGGCGCTGATCCGGTACCAGTACAACAACATATACAATGTGCGAGAGACAAGCATGGAGGGCATCATCCGGCTCGCGTATAAGATGGGAATCAATCGGAATCCACTCCACAACGGCAACCTCTTCCCCAACTCCGATACTCCGCCTCAACCTTCCGAAATCATGAGTCTGGTGGCGAGGATACGCAGAACCAGAGAGTGGTGGACCATTTTCAGTTCGGATGCTTTTGAGAGCTTGGCAAGGCGGACCCCGTTGATGATTGGAGATCATGACTTTGACGTGCCATTGCCTTCATTTCGGGTATCGCCTGATGGCCAGGAAAAGGTCCTCTCTGGCTTTGGGCCAGTGGAAGCCGAACAGACTCCGACTACGCACGCGTCTGACAGTAAGTCCAGATTTCGTCCCTCTCAAGCCTCGGAGCTGTTCCGGTCCTAACAACAGAGATGTACTCACATGCATGTGTCTGGTTGTAGGTCCTGCTTCAAACTTGAGTGGAAACGGCAGATCCGCACCACACAAGAGAAAGGCAGCATTATCCTCATTCGATATCAACTGGATGAACACGCTCTTCAGCCTAACTTTCCTCGCTCGCGGCATGTGCCGCCGCTTCGTGTCTGTGCGCGCCCAAGGCCTTGGAGTCAACGTCCTTGACGCCCTCAACTCCATCGAGGTACTCGAGCGGTTCTACAGGGGCATTCCGGATGAACTTCGTTGGGAGCATCAAGATCGGCAGTTACTGAACATCTTGGCAGAGCTGTACCCACCCGAGACGGCGGCTCGTGCAGCTGCTGCAAGGCAAGAGGCAGGCTCATCGTCCTCGAGTGGAGACAACGATCCCAGATTGCTGTATGTCCGGCGAAGAAGGGTTCCGAACTCGCTCCGCGCGACGAGTCGTGCGTTTCGCGATGGGATCCAATGCCTGTTCATGGAATCCCTGCTGGCGAGCGTGGCGATGTGCGTTGCGGGGGCAGTGAAGGACTTCGGGTTCCAGAAGCCCTCACGGAGCGAAAGCCCGCCGGACCCGCTCATTATTGTGGAAGCGATGCTATCGGGCCAGCTGCGGGAAAACCCTTTCTTCCGTGTCAACCCAGACTCGGTCAAGCAAGAACCTCGCTTCTTGCAAACGCTACACGAAGAAGGCACACATTCAGGTTCGGATGCTGCGAACGGCAGCGGAAAAGGACAGAGTCGAGGAGGAGGGGGAGGGAGCCGACACACAGATCCGTTGACCGATGCCGCCTTCGCAACCCAGCAACAATCGGTGGAGGACGTGACTGTGGCGAGACTGTATACGCTGCTTTTGCGCCTGCTTTTCCGGACGGCCAAGATCTTCAAAGAGGGAGCTGACTACGGCTTCCTTTCCGCCAGACATAACACCTTTGCGGGCGTCGGTGCCACCTTTGCTCTGTGGGGCATACAGCACGTAAATGATCTGCTCAAGGCTGAGCGGCTGCGGAGGAATGGAGGAGCAGAAGCTCCCCCGAGCTCTGGAGTCGATGGCGGCATTCAGATGGGCGGAATGAAAAGACGCGGATTGAAAGAATATCCGAACGTGTCTGCTGTTGCTGCAGCGGACACGGGAACGAATATCGACGACGCGAAACAGGCGGTCCGGGATCTGATCGAGGCCCTGGCCACCACCATGGACTGTGACACCCGTGGCGAGCCGCTAGTGCGCGCGTTGCGACAGCAGACTCAGGCTTGGGACGAGGCGGAGGTCCGGGGTCTCCTGCAGCGCCACTCCCAGCAGAAGGACTCGGCGCCCGGTAACGTGGACGGTAGCTCTCATCCGAATAGTGCCAGCGACAACCGTCCCGCTCTGACATCTCCTTCTATCACTGCAAATGCGTGGTGGCGTCTCGCAGGGCTGTCCGATGCAGCCGCTGCCTCGACAGACCCGGCGATGCAACCAGCTCCATCTCACGAGTCGCAGCAACCGTCACACCAGCGACAGGAGCCGAATCCGTTCTCTCCACAGCAACAGCAACAGCAACCGCCAGCCCATCCGCCGTCGGGATCGGTCTATCTGGGTCTGGATCCGTTCGCGGATCTGAGTCAGTTCATGCCGACCTTTGTGCCTCAGAGCGACACCCACGCTGCGGGTCCAAACGGTCCAGTTGGGTCAGCAGGGAGCAATGCGGGAACCGGCTTCACTGGGACCAGTGGATACGGATCAGTCCAGCTGCCTCCGATTGGACATCTGGCTGGCGGAACGAATACAGACTTTGGGCAGACTGTAGAACTGTTTGATAGAGCTGTCCAGTCGATGCTCGCAGCAGCGGCTGCGGTGCCCGACCATGGCTTCGGCGGCGCAACAGCACCAAACCCGAGTCAAGGATTTCCAGGCCAGAACCCCATGGCTGCCTCGTATGGACAGACCGCTCCGCCGACTCAACAGCAGACACCTGGTACTGGGACCCCAGGCCTTTCCTCAAATCAGCAAGCATTCCAGTCCTCCTTTGACTGGATCGCCAACCTGACTCGTGGAGGCTTTTGAGTATCGCAATCTATCCGGATCTGGCAATGCAAAGCTGGTGTTTTGCAGATCGAGGAAGTACGAGCGCCTGAGACAGGTCGAGCTGTATTAGATCGAAGTGAGCGTCGTGAGGAGACAGTGGACTAGAATTCTTCTGTTGGTTCATTCAGCGGGTCGCCTCGGATTAGGTGTACGAGTAGACCAGAGTTTGTGAATGTGAAGCCAGGTCAAGAAGAGACAAACACGAACACTGTCTTTAAAAACAAAAGACAGACGATATGCGTGACTTGAAGGTGAATTAGTTTGCACTCAGTGCTCGTTACAGAAGGGGGATGATTGAGAAGGAAGCGAAGGGCGGCAGAGTGCCAAGTCATTTCAGTCAGCGACTGAACGGGCAGCCGCCTTATCAGCCTCCATGCCCCTTTCGCGAGCATGGCGGATTCAGGTCTTCACGTCTTGAATGAAGGCGTTGCAGGAGGCTGCAGTGTCTTTGATCCAGGTGCTGCTGATTGGCTTGCCATTCAAGAGAGCCTGCTCCAGAATTTCATGAAAGGAATCCTTCTGATCTGTAGAAAGGGGCGATTTCGGATCTTTGCGCAGAGATTGCTTCAGCTGAGCTCTCAGAAATGTTAGCAGGGGGATTTATTACAATGATACATAAGCCCAGAGGACGCGTCCTGAGCTGCCTGTTCCAGATGGCTTTGTGGTTTGTCTGTGGTCGAAAAGTCTACTGTGGAGCGGCGCCAAACTTCTCGATGCCAAATCTGATGTCGTCGGCCAGAGTATAGCGAGGCTTGAACCCGACCAGCTCGTTGTCGTTCGAGTCCAGCTTTGTCCGTCCATCGGCCTGGGCGGCCTGTACCCATGAGATCAGACCTTCAATCGAGCCTTCGGTCTGTTTGGCCTTGAGCGCCTCGTAGTTGCCCTCGGTCACGGTGAACTTGTCGCCGGTCTGCTTCTCGAGCTCGGCGAGGATCTCGTTGGGCGAAGTGACGTATGCTTCGACGCGGTAGACCTTGCCAGAGCCTGGTTCAGGGATAGGCTGGCTCGTCAGAGCGAGACGGACGAAATGCGCAATGTCTTCAGTGTTGGTGGCCGAGATCTGCTGGTCGCCACTGAGGTATCGGACGGCTTGGCGCTTGGGAACGTTGAAGCCAAACGCAGGATGAATCAGGAATTGACCGAAAGATGCGTTTGCGAAAGCGATCCAGGGTTGTCCGATCTTTGAGATTGAGATTCAACAAATCAGCTTTCGGTTCTGACAATTCCCATAAGAGGCGTTTGGGAGAAGATTCCATCGAGTACTTACGCTTTCTGCATATTTGTGCAGTTCGACCTTTTCCTGAATCTTGGGTGGGAAGGGTGCGGTTCTAGGGTTCACGTAGTCCAGACCGTATTCGCTGGGAACGACGACCTTGACGTTTGCCTTCCTGGCAGCGGTGACAATGTCTTTGGGTAACTCTGGCGCGTGTTGGTTGCCGAGAGCCGAGATCAACGCGTCGATGCCGGTGAGAGCGGAGGCGATGGAGTCGGCCGAGCTGTAGTCGACGGCCTTGATGGTTGCTCCCCTTGCTGCATACTCTTGAAGAGAAGGCTTGGAGGTATCGCGAGTAAGAATGGTGACGGCTAGCTTAGCGGCGAGGAACTCTTCGATGATTGGAGCGCCGACTCCACCACTTCCAAGAATGGCAAAGCTCTTGAGTCCGGACATGGTGTGGTAAAAGAGATCCGGTAGGCTGGGACAGGAGACTGAATGGAACACAACTTAGACAAGGAGGAGGTCAGAGGCGAGGGCAACGTGGTGAGGGGATCAAGGGGAAGGTCAGCTGTTGTTAACTTGGAGATTTTATGCCTTCACGACCGTAATGACACCGCTGCATACTTCTGCAATGATCTGCGTATGTTACTCAAGGCTCAAACTCAGGCACTATCCATCGTGTTCCTTCCGCAGCTTGCTGCGGACGTCGATGTGTCTCGTACGTGTGGTCCGCAGATGAACCAAACCATCTCAAAGCTCGATGGTGCAAAGAGCTAGTCGAATCGGCGCTGATGCTTATGTCCGATAAGATCTCAGCTCACATGCACAAATCCGGCCTTGAGGCGGGCAGGCAGCCGACTGTCTGATGCCGCCGAACCCCTGCATGCTGGCGCAGGTGTGTGGTGGCAAACTGCTGAGCCGTGCGCAGCAACGACCTCGCTGGGCTCACCCTCGCTCTCCTTGCTACGCACACCAACCACCAGCATCCATCCTCGGTCTCTGCCCCCCCTGCTGTTGCCCCGAAGGAGCACCCACCCCTGCATTCCAAGCGCCGAGAGATCGCCGGACCCACCCCGCAGCACGACAGTTTCCGTGCGGACAACAGCGCCGCCATCACCATCTCCGCACCTGGCTCAGCGCAACCACAGCCGTGACAGGTCAAGCACAGCCGCATCCGAACCCATCGTGGTCCAGTCATTGGAACTCGTCTGCCATTCCGCAGAACCGCAGTCGATCCTCCTTTACATCTCCCCTGCAGACCCGACTTCGCCTCAGCCATCTCAGCCATCGAGTTGCTCAACTGATCTGCTTGCTTGAGTGCCACAGAAGTGCCTGAATAAATAAAACCATCAAGCCCGTCTCCTTCGACCAAGCCCCCGCTCTTACTCTACCAGCATGGCCATTGACAAAAAGGTCCCCTTCTCTCAAGATCAAGAACAGCCTCACTCTGACACCCTCCCCACCTCCTCAGCCTCCAACCCCGCCCCTTCCTCGTCCAACAACATGGGCAACCCAAACGCCGACTACCAATCCATCAATCGCGCCGAAGACAACTCCCAGCCAGGCTTGCCCCCGCCCTCCTACGCCCAATCACAGCCGTCAGGACCATGGGATGCCCGCACAAGCTACGAACAGTACCGTCGTAAGCGCAAGTGGCGCCGCGCCGTTCACTGGACCATTGCCGCCGTCCTGATCCTGCTCCTCTGGCGAACAATCTCCTCCTGGTTCTCCTCCTCCGAATCCAGCACGGGCCCATACCCTCCCACATCCGATGGCAAACCCTCCGACTGGGCACACTGGTCCTCGCCCATCCAGATCCCTCACGAGAGGTGGCCCTCCTTCAGCTCCGGCCCTTACTACTCCACCAGCACCAAATTCACCCTCGACCCCGCCGCATCAACGCTCTTCTTGTCTGCTCAGGGATCATACTACGGCGGCTCGGCTGAGTATGAGGTCGTCGAGGGCTCGGGCAAAGACGTAGAGGTCGACGTCGAGGTCTTGTATGCGTCCGAATCGCAACGGAATCGACTCACCGTTGCCAAAATGGAGGACAGCAAGAGCGGCCGACAGGGTGTCGGCATCTACGTAAGTTCATAACCTTTCATCCCTCCGACCATCGTCACACTGTGTCTCCCTGACCCTCGTCATTGTCCCCTCCTTCCATCTTGATCACACAGGCTGAGGACCACAAGTGGCAGATCAACTACGGCCAGGTCCGGGTCAACATCCGATATGCTTTGCCCAAGCGTTCCAAAGGCTACAAGCGCCTCGAAGCCGATGTTCACAACCTCGGCATCCGCGTCGCCGATCTCGGCACCGACGTCGTCCCTACCTCTCTTGACTTCCGATCCCACAACGGCGCCGTCGAGTTCAAGGGCGACCTGCACGTGACCGAGCACACAGCACTAAACAGCCGCAACGGACACGTCTCCGTCGCAGGTCAACTGCTCACCCCCGTGCTCGATGCTGACTCTGAGAACGGAGCTGTCGACCTCAAGGACGTCTACGCTTCCTCTGCCAAAGTCACCTCGGACAATGGCCGTGTACATGGCTTTTTCAACGTCTCTCGCAAGCTCTCGCTCTACTCGGACAATGGTGCCATCGAGGCCTCGGTCGCCGTGCGCAAGCCGGAGAAGGGCGAAACCGATGGCAGCCAGAAGAAGAACGAGGTCGTCGTCGAAGCCGAGTCCTCCAACGGCCACGTCGAGATCAAGTATGTGAGCCAGCCCAAGGATGTCGTCCTCTCCAGCTCCATCCAGTCCGAGAACGGCCATGCCACCGTGCGCCACGACGAGACCAAGAACTTTGCAGGCCTGGTCGACCTCTACACCTCCTTTGGCTCCCTCCGCGTCCATGTCAACGGCACCCCGGGCCGCGAGTGGAAGGTGACTGAGGAAAAACACGGCATGCTCAATCGCGAGCTGCACGGGAAGCTCTACTTTGCTGACAAGCCCGACTTCTTGGGACACTCCAGTGTGCGGAGCAGCAATGGAGGCGTGGAAGTCTACCTGTGATCTTTCTTCGTCTCTCCCCTTCCACTTGCTCCCCTGTTTTCACGTCTTTGTCTCCCTTGCTCCTACATGTACATCATATCGTTGTCAACTCAGTTTGGGTGGACATGTTGACCTGTCGGACTCTCTGCTCGCGCTCATGCTGGCTTCCATCGCAGCGGATCAGGTAGGGGGAAGCTATGCAGCAGGCGGCAAGGCCCGATCTTACGGACACACTCCCTCCAGCCAGCGTCATCGCCGCGATGAACTGAGCTCTGGCCAGGCAAGCAGTACCAGTGGTGTCGCCATGGGTTGGTCAGATTCTGCCGGGGTCGGAAGTGTTCGCAGAGGTCATACATCTGCGTCTGAATTCAGCGTCAGCTCTGAGGAGGCTGGATCGCCAGAGCTCTTCACAGGTTCGGAAGGAAGCAACGGTCTTGGTGAAGCACCAGCTAGCATGTCCGTCAGCGCCGCACTTTCCAGTGGACGCCATCCGCGAGCCATTGCGAGTGTTCCAGATCTACGTGGGCCCACCATCGTTACCGCAGCGCCGTCTCTGGCAGAAGAGCAATATGGAGAGATCGGCCAGACCGAGGGTCAGTCCACACCGGAGCTGGTCGAGGAAACGACCTCGCCTCGTACCTCCCAAGGTCTGGAGCGCGAAGAGGCCGCAACTGCCGTCCGGGTCGAGACACCGAGTGGCGTGGCGATACTGTACGAGAACCTGGCAGCACATCGGCCACAAGCTCCTCTCTCGCCCATACCCAGTTCTATGGCGTCTCCTGGCACAGAGCGTCGGCTGGAAGGATCGTCTCCCAGTGCGCGCGATTTGAGCAGCAGCAACGGTGATCGAGGTACACCGCAGCAGTCTAGCCGTTCCAACGGCTCACGCACAGATGGTTCACGTACAGACAGCAATGTCACGTCGGCATCGCCAGACCGTTATTCAGAGCCGGCCAGACAACGACCGTTCCCCGAGAAGACCGAAGCGCCGGCACGAACACCGAGCCCCCAAGCGTCGGATACGTGGTCTTCAATGGAGAGATCCGCAGCTAGGGCCAAATATCACCTCCTTCAGCAACTCCATCTTGAGGAACTTATCTTGCATTCGGTCGAATATGCGGGTGTTTTGGAGCCGGAGAATGGCTGTGAGGCTGTCTTCCGGCCCAAGCCCCCGTTGCGCAGTCGTAACTCGTCCGGAGTTCCCAGCTTCAGCTTTCCAGCGCGACGCAACGAAATCCCACGTCTCATCAGGGGAAGACACTCATAGCACCATAGCACCACTGGAGGCCGCATTCGAACGGCACCGCGCACGTCCTATCGCTCGTCGAACTGTCTCTCATCAACATCATCGGATCAAGACCGAAGCTCCAGATATCGACACCGACGTTTCGGTAGAAACCGATGGAATGGTCCATCTCCGCCAGGACAGAACCGCACCAGCCTGCGCGAACCCTTCTTTCACCACCGCATGCCTCCGCCACCACCAACAGAGGCGCATTGGGCAAGCTCAAAGTGATCTAGACCTCACTCCGCTCACATCGGTGTAGTTGCTGGCCAGGTTGTACTGGTTGTACAGCTTGGTCGAGAGCGAGTTTCCGCGGATGTAGTTTCGGGGATTGTATTTTCCAAACTCGAGGTCACCAATGATCTTGACCGAGTCGAAAGAACCGCCAGTGGCGCGGGACTCCCACTCCGATCGCTGAGCGTGCATCTGGTGAGCGAGGTCCATGTGCAGACGCTTGACACCGGTGTGCTTCATGTGGGCGTGGTGGCCATCGGCAACGCTGCGTCTGCGACGCGAGGCGCTGCTGTGGATCGGAATGGTGGGCACAAAGGTGGCGTTGCCATCGACCAGGTCGATCGAGTAGAACGCAGTGCCGGTCAACAGGCGCCAGAGCATCGTGGGTGCGTTGATAGCGTTCTTGAGCGAGTAGACACGCTTGTCGTCAGTGATCACGGTTTCGCCATCAGGCTTGGTCAGCGCGGGCACGGCGATGCCGATGGCAGTGTCAGAGGTGTCCAGAACCTGTTGAGCCTTCAAGCTGACAGCTACACCGTAGTAAGGCACAGTCAAGGTGCCAAACTTGGCAGGACTTGATCTTGATGTAACCAGAGTAGAAGGGTAGGACGCTGGTGTCCAGACCCGGGGGAGTGACGGTGACGGTGATCGACTTGGACTGGCCGAGCAGGATGGAGAACGACTTGGTCGAGAACTTGACGGAGGCGACATTGGTGGTAGGGGCGATGGGGCCAG
This sequence comes from Tilletia setariae, assembly GCA_023634365.1. Lineage (NCBI taxonomy): Eukaryota > Fungi > Basidiomycota > Exobasidiomycetes > Tilletiales > Tilletiaceae > Tilletia > Tilletia setariae. The sequence continues at coordinate 724,807 of JAMJXE010000008.1, forward strand.
GAGCGTAGATGGCTGGGTCTCCACTGTCAACTCCAGCAACGCTACCGGCGGGAAGGTGAGACAGGGTGTACGTCTGCTCCTGAGTACCGACATTAGACACCTTGATGGTCTGAGTTCCGTCAAAGTGGGCAGAGTCGTTCAGGTCAAGACGACCTGGCGAGGCACGCCAGACACTGTCGACAGCGCGGTAAACATCGACACTGCCGCCTCCCTGGCGGGCGACAGTCTTGAGGGTGGTCACGTTGATGCTGTCAGAAAGAGCGTTCGCAGTATTCGCCAAGATGTCACAGAGGCTCGTAGCAGTCTCGGCGTTGGTTCACTTGATGGAGCGGAACATGGCAGTGCTTCCAAAGATGAAGGGAGTGGCCATGGAAATACCCGAGATGATGGCGAACGCTGGCATCACCGGTGCGGCCGCCCTCCCAAGTGTTCGAGTCAGTGGAAAAGGAACTCATGTAGCCACCGTTCTGGGTGTCGGGAATACCAGCGATGACCTGGTTGGCAAAATTGATGGTCAGCTTGTTTCCGGCAGCGAGTTGCTTGACGATGTGCTGGCCGTCGGATCGGGTCAGCATCCCGGCCTGGAGGTCAGACTGGTTGGGCTCGGGCAGGTACGTGATGGAGGCTGCAGAGTTGTGGACGAACAGGTAGCGAGCACCCTTTTTGTATGCGTTGGTGAACTTGTCAACAACACAAGCATGTACCCCGGCGATTCACGACGACGTAGTCAGAGAGATCAGGAGTGCTGTCGGGCAGAGTAGAGCAGCCATCGTCCACGACATTGGGATCGGTTCTGATCGCGTAAAGCCTGTATGTGCGGTTGGTGCCGTTGAAAATGAAGGGAACACCAGTGAGGAAGACGAGGTTACCGTTTCCATCGCTGGGGGCGCCAGCGGAAGAGCTGATCTTGGCCCTGTAGCAGATGAGCAATTTCTTGTCGACGAATCCGACGCCAGCAACACCAAGACCTGTGGCAGGGGCTGACGCGTAGAACGCACCAGAGCTTCCGTCGTTACCGTTTGCCATGACGATGGGGGTACCGAGGGAGACCGTTCGAGAGGCGACGGCGGCAGCAGTGTCTTGAGGCCATCCACTGGCACCACCAAGGGAGAGGGAGTGGACATCGACACCGTTCAGAAGCCCTTCTGCAGACCGGCAATGATGACTTCGTTGGAGGCGCTGGGCTCCTCACCACATCCGAAGATTCTGTACATGAGGAGGTTGGCCTGGGGAACCAGACCGGTGAATCTGACCTCTCGGTCGTCAGCAATGACGGTACCGGTGACGTGGGTGCCGTGGCCGGAACTCGCACAGTTTGCGAATGGGTCGCGGTTGTGGATGGGGATATGGTTGACGATACTGATGCCGTTGTGCGCATCACCGACCAAGTCGTAGCCTCCGAAGACGGAGCAGCCAGGACCGAAGCATGGTGTCCCGGAAGGCTTGCTTCCGTTGAGAGCCGGGTGTGTGTGGTCGACACCGATGTTGGGAAGTTCGACGGTCTAAGCCTTGCCAGAGTAGCCCTGGGCGTGGACCTTGTTGACGTTGTTCATGACGTGGAGCCCAAAGGTGTAATTCCTTTGGTACGCGGTCGATGTGGTGCGAGAGGCGGCGGCCACACTGACCCCGCCGTCGACTGCACTTGAACGAAATCGGTGCTAGCAATGGTAAATGGATGGACGGCCGGCTGTTAGAGGCTCAGACGAGTGCTTGACGCCGGGGTAAGAGCGGAGCCCATTGGTATCCTTGGCATTGTCGAGTATGAGAAAGACAGGGGTGAAGATCCGGGCGTCGATGAAGCTGTGGCGGTTCTGATACTTGACAGGGATCTTGTGCTTGGTGATGAAATGAGTGGGGGCCATCGTGGATAGTCGTATCATCGACTTGAGCTTCATCGTGGTTCAGGACTGGTCTGAGTCAATAGGGAAGACAGAAACAAGAGGATGTGTTAGAAGCGCCCCGAAGGAAAGGAGAGAAAGGAGAGATCAGCGGACAGCAAGAAGAGTGAGCTGCGGAGAGGGAAAGGGGCCTAGCGGGCTGCAGGGAGGAGAGCAGGGACGGAGATGCTAGGTCAGTAAAATTTGCCTTGCAAGTACTGATGTAGCTCGCAAGGGCCCAAGAGCAAAATCTTCCAGTGCCAGTCTGGATGGACACGCATCATCACGTCCACTGAAGATCCGTCATCTCCCGGATAGCGGACTTGCACCTTGCGCTCTCGCTTGAACCTGCAAAGAGGCTTGGTCGCAAGGGGAAGTTTTCTGTAGCATCATCTTTGCGTAGCAGCTTTTTCAGAGGCGCAAACAGGGCGTGTAGAAATGGGTGAAGAATCGCATGCAGTTGAGAACAGCTGAGATCAAATCACCCCCTGATGCCGTGCGAGCGACCGGAAAACGCTGTCGGCCCGCCCAAGCAGCGTTGCAGGCTCGTCAAATTCGAGGATCTGGCCATCCCCAAGGACCATAACTCGGTCGTAGGCAATCACCGCAGCCGTTCTGTGTGCGATGCTGATGACTGTCGATGACCGGAATTCGGTGCGCTGGAACCAATGGAATACATGCCAGGTTCAGTATCAGCAACAGAGAAGATGGAGATCAAGTTAGCTTACAAGTAATTGTTGTACTATGTCATCCGTCTCCTCGTCAATGGCGCTGGTGACCTCGTCGAGAACGACGACCGGCTTGGGATTCAGTAAAACTCTTGCAATCGTGAGAAGCTGGCGGCGCCCTTGACTGAGTCTTGCATTCTTATTGTCCAGAACAGTGTCCAAGCCGTCCGGTAGACTCTTCACAAAGTCTGCCAGACGCACATCTTTGAGCACCTGCCAGATCCGGTCTTCGCCAAGCTCGCCCTCGAGCTGGAGGTTCTCCCTCACTGTGGCACCATTCACAATCAGCGGGTCTTGTCCGACCACAGCTATCGACCGTCGCAGCTCGTGCAACTCGAAGGAGTCAATAGATCGGCCACCGAGCAAAATGTCTCCTGACTGCCGCTCCACCATCCTGAGAAGGGATTGTACTGAAGAACATACACGTTAATCACAAACTAAGAATTGGCCGAAGGCGTCGCGTCAGCTGTAACTCACATACGGTCGACTTGCCGGAGCCTGTTCGGCCGCAGATGCCAAGATGTTCCCCTTGGCGGATGTTGAAGGACAGATCGTTGAGAACAGGATTGCCTTCACCAGGAGTGTAAGACAGGATCACGTTCCTGAATTCCACACTGCCGCTGACTTCGTCACCCTTCTCCTTAGCTTCTGAAGTTGTCAGCGCACCTGGATGTACAGGGGCAGAATGCTCGGCTCTGGTGGTGCTGAACTCGTATAGGCGCTCAAAGACGACGCCGGCGATCTCAACTTCGCACCATGATTTCTGCGGCCAGCAAATGGTCAGCAATCAGCAAACACGAGCGTCATCCACACAGAGACACAGTACTCACAATCACATTGGTCAGCATGAATGAGATGGTGACAGACTGCGACAAGGCCACACCTGCAAGCGAGGCCACCTTGGAGCTTCGTAGACCGACAAGGATGATCACGAGTGCCGTGTTGCAGATCATCGCAGACGTGTTCGACCACACGAGCAGCCATCTCCGACACGCGTTCAATGCGTACCAGGACCGTTGGGTGCGCTCTGTGTGGACGATGCAGCTCTGGAACAAGATCTCTTGCCGGCCAAACGCGCGAATCACCGCCAGACCTGAATGAGAGCATGCCGTCGTTGGTTATTAGCGCGCGCGCGGTACGACTGGCCGGTACTTTGTGGGCTTACCTGCAGTAGAGTCGCCGAAGAGGGTGTAGAGCGGGCTTTTGGTGGACATATCCAAGCGCCTTAGCTGTGTGGAGTTGGGCAGGTAGTATGCTCGCAGAAGCCACACAAGCACACTGACAGCTGCCAGCACGATAAGTAGGTATGGCGCAGAAGCCGCCATCAATGCCTGACAGAAGGATGTATTGTATCAGCACTGTCGCGTGGCGACCCATTCGCGTGATCAAACGTACCATAGAAGCCTGAAACATGAAATGTCTCAGTCAGCATGGTAAATTCTATGAGATGAACACAGCGGCATTTCAAAATAATCTCACCAAAAGCGCCAGACCGCTCGACGTGAAGTTGGCGAAGCTGTGGGGTTCACAAAATTCACAGTGTTTCCATTAGTGATGGTAGAAACACATGTCGACCACGACACACTCACTACATCATCCATTCGTCGTCTGCCGCGAACAAGTCTTGAGAGAATCGGTTGAGAATTTGACCATTGCTTCGACTGTCAAAGAATGACAAAGGTGCTCGAAGAATACCGCCGAGAAGTCGCTCATGAATCTTGCGTCCCGCGCGCGGTGGGATCACGGCGGTACTGAGGTAGACATCGATTGACTCGATTACGACGTAGCTTACGGCGAGAATCAACAAGCCAGCGAGCAAGCCCCCGAAATATTTACGTTGATCCTCCGCGCTTCGATTGGTCCATTGTTGTAGATACGCTTGCGTGCCTGAGTTTGCAGCCGTAGCGAGGATGAACGACAGTAAGGCGCTCACGAACCTTCCCCGTCCAGCACACTTGAGCCAGAACCCATAATATTTCCATTTTATGCTTCCCTGTCCGACCTTCTCGTGAGTCTCGCCTTCTTCCACGTCACCGTTCTGATCTTGCTTCTTGTCGTTGTTGTCGTCGTCCTCGGCTTCAACATCGGTCTCCGATTCAGCGTCAGGCTCCTCTTTGTCCTTGGTGAGCGCCTTGGCTGTGGTCTGTCGTGCCGCCTCGAGGGCGATGATGTCCTCCTCGGACAGCTCTACGCTCGATGGCGGACCTTGCTGAAAGATTGTGCCTTCGCCAAGACGGACTACCCAGTCCACATCTTTCATGCGGTGCAGAGCATTGCTTGCCAGAATGACCGTCTTGTTGCGGAGCAATCCGGTGGATTTGGAGAAGAGGTTGTTCCAGATGAGTGCCTCCGTTTCCGCATCCAAGGCACAGAACGGATCATCAAGAACGACGACATCGACGTTGCGAGCATAGACAGCTCGTGCCAGACTGATCCTTTGCTTTTGTCCACCCGAAAGCGATTTAGCGAGCCGGCGATCTCCCATGGCAAAGCCGTCCAGATCGCGTCGCAGACAGCAGGCGTCCAGTACCAGATCATACCATTCCTGATCGAAGGGCTGGTCAGAGTAGAATATGATATTTGCGCGGATGGAGAGAGTCTCCTGCATCCAGCAATCCTGGGTTGAGTATGCGATTGGCGCTCGTGGACTCCTGAACGCGGGAGACTCTACGCTTCCGCTGATTACGTACGGTTCTCCGAGGACGGCGGCCAGTAGCGTCGATTTGCCGCTCGAGAGTGGACCGATAATCATCGTCAGCCGCACGCGGCCAAAGTCGACTGATACGTCGCGCAGAACCGGACTACCATCCAAACTCCATGAGAGGGTGGCTGCGTCGCATTTTGCGCGTTCCGCTTCCTGTACGTCGTCGGCAGCGCCATCTTTCTCAGTCGCAGAAGTCTCGTCAAAAGAGGCAGCGAGAGGGCGAGAGGGTCTCGCTATTTCGGGAGAGAGCAAAAAGTTTTCGATGCGTCTGAAGCTGGCGTATGCGGAGATGATTGTACCGAACCGCTGACCGATCATCATCACCGGCATCCTGGGCGACACAGAAAGAGGTCGTTGAGGAGGCGCGCTAGAGACAACCTGTCAAAGTCTACGCATAGATCTTGATCACTCACTGAACTACACTTAGAGCGCTCAAGGCGGTGAAGACGGTGTTTGAGGTAAATGGGAACGGGTAGGACGGACGGAGGTGGACCACAATTGCCAGGACGGCAAATGTGAGCGGGCCCAGCAGGCCATCCCCAATGTTGGTAGCCACAACAATCTATGTGCATGAAGACGATATCAAAAACAAGCCTCGTCAATTTTGCGGCGTCCGCAGCGAAGAGACTCACGTGGAACAATGTCACCATGTACTTTCTGCACCTTTCCATCTCGAAGTCTCGGAGCTCAATCAGTTTGCGCTCAAAATGGTTCTCGAAGCCCGACATCTTGACTGCCTTCATGCCGGTGACTGGAGAGAATGGGAGTTCAGCATTCAATCACCAAGAGCCGGAACAAGTTGTAGAAGGTCGCTTACTCATGGAGCTGGTAACAGCGAGTCGACGATCAATTGCTTCGCTCCACAGTTTCTGAAGCATGCCCAAGCTTTTGCCGAACATGGGGCTGAGCAAGAGCACCAGCATTGTCAAAAGGAGAGGCTTTACAAAGGAGTCGTGTTCATGCAAACGTGAGCGAAGTTGCCATTGGAAAATTGCGAATGCTTCAAACATACCACCAGGAATACAAGCCCAATCTGACTGTAAAGGATGTACAATCCAATTGCAATTGTGATGGTGCCGGACCAGCTGGAGAGGCACAGTAGACTTTCGTCAGGAGGATGCTCTCTTTCCTCGGAATTGCGCGCAAAGCTTGCAACTTACAATTCGTGGAAGGCATCGATCGCCGAGACTATACGTTCGACGTCTGCCGACATGAGCGTGACCGCGCCTGAGGCTCCTACCGTTCCTGCTTCCGCCAAATGCAGACGCAGGGATTTTGTGTATAGCTGGCCCACAATGATGCCGCGCAGCGTGACTCCGTTCTGAGTTGTGATCCAATAGTAAAGTCCTTGGCCGACCGCGTTGACGGTGTAGATCAACGCAAAGGCGCCAGCAAGTGACCATCCCCATGCTTCCGGAAGTGGCCGTGTACCCGTCTTCGAGCTCGAAGCCCAGCTCTCGACGAAGGTGATGACATCACTGATGAGATATGGCTGAGAGAGCGCGACAGCGGAGAGCACCAACTTGGCAATCACGGGCCCAAAGGCGACGAAGGGAAAGGTACGCAGGATGGCGAACAAGAGCGAGCACGTCGGTTTGTCAGCCTGCTTGGCAGCAGATTGCGCCGAAGAATCCCAGGCTGCCGAGAGCTTGTTTGTGAGTGAGTCGGTGGCGTAGGCTGCACGCATCTTGGGGAGATCGTCTAGTGTGAGTGATTTGCGAGCGCCGGTCAGCATGAGGGGAAAGAGCCAGAAGAAGCCGAGTCGGTTGAACCAGCTGGCTCGGCCCTCGGCACTCTCGCCAGCGTCAGTGTTTGCTGTCTCGGATGCGAGGAGGAGGACCTTGATTCCTATGGATGCGGCGAAGAGGGCAAAGAAGGCAGTTGATCGGAAAGATTCCTGATCTGATAGTTGGATCATGTTGAAAGTCCGGAGGCGTGCACCATCGAACAGTATGGATGACAGAACGAATAGGGGGATGAGGAAGCTGCCCCCTCTGGTCTTGATCCTTTCGGTCCAGACCGCTGCAAGCACGAGACACTGAAAGAAGCCACGACATGTGTGAGATGACAGGTCCTTCTACCGGGAAGGTTGTGTGCAGTGCGACTCACAGCGCCGACAAGACCAACCGCTTGGGCAGTGATGAAAGTCCATCCGCCAAGGGACGCGGAGGTTGAGTCGGAATGATCAGTGAGCTGATGCGCCAGACCGGTCAAGGCGGACGCGATGACCAAGTGTGTGAAAGCGAGGGTCACTCGCAGAAGCCCGAGCCAATCTAGTCTGGATGGAAGCTTGTCTGGGGACAGGGGCCTTGCCGCGTTTGGCGCATGAGCGTCCACGTAAGGTGTGGTGGGCAGGTAAAGCTTGATGGAGGGAAGGGATTGAAGTGGGCGGACTGAATGCTTGTGGAGGAGTCGTGGCACACGGAAGGCGAGGAAGATGGCGATGAAGAGGAGGTTGGGGAGGATGACGAGGATCGTGTTTTCGAACGTGGTGGTGAAATCGAAAGTCCGACACCGAGATCCGGGTCCAAAGGCAGTCGCGTCGGTGCAAAGACCAGTCATGGTGCCAGCTGTGTGATGCAACGATCAGCAAGAATGAGCGCAAGCTGGTCACGAGAGGGAGGAAGGTAAGTAGTGGCAGGAACAACGCAAGCGTCGGGGACGGTGTAGATATATGTGCATGCTCAGAGTGGTCAAGGAGGTCAGCACGTCAAGAGCCACAGAGGATCCTCCTCGCCCTCGGTTGTTCGTCGTTGAAAATCGCAGTTTGTTCTCAGTTGTGGATACACCGCTGAGAGAAGATCGGGAGCTGCGCAAACGAGGTGCAGTAACCGCATGAGAACGGGATGCGAGGGGCTCTACGGCCGGGAGAGGTCAGGGGTGGAGTCCATCCATGCGACTGTGCCGGGGAGCGAGGTGGTGTTGCTGCGGCTGCGGCTGCTGCTGCGCGTCCGGCGGAGTGCAGTTTCTGCCGGACTGCGCAACACCAGGCAGCTTGAGATTTCCGTGAGATCGGTCCAGCCGAGCCAAATGCCGGAACAGGGACCGGGTCGTCCTCCAATAATCAGGATGCTCAGTAGTATGTATGCACCTGCTGCCTCCTTATCAAGGCGTCGACAGTGCCTGCCAGTGTCTCATCCGCACCAGCGCCTGTCCCATCCCAGATGGTGCAGCATGCATTCAAGAGGCCCCCAGAGGTTGGTTAACTGCGGAGACCGCCATCGTGACCGCTGCATAGCAACAGCTGGATATCCGCGGCTTACTCTTCGGATTCCCTTTCCATAAATCAAGAGTGGCGACATTGCCGATCCTGTCAGTCTTGGCAAGAGCGGGGGGCACCATTTGGCGGGGGAATGATCTGCAACAAGGGAAGCTCGACCTCCCAGTCCCAGACGCCATCTGGTCCCGGTGACTCTGGCCTGGACTGACACCCAGGGCGGCGGCGGAAGTTTCGCATCCATCCCCAACGAGGCGTACCGGACCCGTGTCCGCTCCACCCTGATGTCAGCCCATCGTCCTGCAAGGGCCATCCATCAGTCCCGGTACCGCACACACAGGCACTGTGCAGTTGCCGCCGATGAGTCTTCTCTGTGTCCTGTATGCATCCTCCGCCACCTGTCGATCCCGTCCACCTCGTCGTGGCGCCGCCTCTTCTGGTTTGAGCCCGACCAGCCTGCTCTGTTCACCCCATGCTTCGAGTCCTGCACAGAAGCAGTCGAGGTGCTGACCCACGTCTCCATCTGACACAGACGCCAGCCTTGGTGTGTAGGCGAGGCCAGCATCTGCAGGAACACACACTCACCCTTCCCTTGTTCCCCGCCGACTGACCTTCTCCTTCCCGTCTCCATTTTCCTCGGGCTGATCCCATTTATGCATCTGACGAACTGACCTCCTCTGCCCCCATCGTGCGCCCGTCGCTTCACCCCTTTACCATCCCTGCGTTTTCTTGCTGACTGTCCATACTCTCATTCTTTCCCTGGTTCCCTCCCTCGGCTCTGTGCTGATCAAGAACGACACTCTCCTTCAATCTCACGTTCCTTTCACGCTTCTGTCTCTCCCCGCCTGCTAAAGTAGCAAACATGCGTCTCCTCAACACTGTCACACTCGCGATCGCTCTCGGTTCTTCGTCTTCATTCGCCCTCATCAATCCCCTCCACGCCCCAGAGATCATCTCCTCGCTATGGCAAGCCATCGGTCTCCCCGATCTCTCCGTCCCGTTCACCACTACTCTGCAGCTGCGTGAGCCCGATTTGACCGGTCTGACTGCCCGCATGGAGGCCATTGCTGCCGAGGGCTCAGGCAACTGGCTCTCCGACGAAGAGCTCCGTGCGTACATCTCCCCCAGCGCCGACACGGTCAACACCGTCAAGACCTACCTCACCTCCAAGGGCGTTCAACCCAGCACTATCCAGCTCAGCAAGTTTGGCGACCAGATCACCTTCACCTCCAGTCTGGCCAAGCAGCAGAACCTCTTCAGCACCCAGTTCCAGAATTTCCGCGTCAACGCCGATGGCGCCTCTGTCGTTGTCCCGCGTGCCAAAAATTACACGATTCCGGCTCCCCTTGCCTCAATCGTGAAGTCGGCCTTCCCGATCAGCTCCTTCGGCATGCCCAAGCAGTACCTGCCCGTGATTCAGGCCGATGGTGTCATCGTACCGCCTCACGAGCTTTTCAAGCGCGCCTCTTACTCCAACTGCAACAACGCACAAGTCACACCTGCCTGCCTGCGCGATGCCTACGAGACTTCATCGTACACCCCTTCCTCCATTCGAAACCGGGCGATCACCATCATGAGCTTCATCGGCCAGAACTTTGCCCAGTCGGATCTGACCAAATTCCTCAAAATGTACCGATCGGATGCGGCCAGTGTACAGGTCAAGGTCACCAACACGGCCGGCGGCCTTAATTTCCCAATCTTCGGCAGCGGCAGTGAAGTCATGCTCGACATTGAGACCTCTGTCTCCCAGACCTACCCGCTCGTCAACGATATTGTGAGGACCTGTCTTTTCAGCGCGCAATCTTCGGAGCTTGAATGAGACCTGGTTGTGCTGATGCCGGGATGATATGCAACCCTTTGCAGGTAAACTACGGAAATGCCTTTACCAAGGGAGACCTCTTCAACCTTGCCGCCCAGTACTTCCTCAACCTCAGCCCCTCTCAGCGGCCCTCTGTCGTCTCCATCTCCTACGGCTCCAACGAAGGCGGCTACGCAGCTTCCGAGGCTCAGACCATGTGCTCTTCAATGCAGAAGCTTACAGCTGGAGGCACAACCGTCCTCGTCGCCTCTGGTGACTCTGGTGTGTCTGGCAATGGTGGAACGTGCCCAGCGTCCACCAGCGCATTTGTGCCCACATATCCTTCCGGTTGCCCTTACGTTGTCTCTGTCGGCGCAACCCAGAGGTGAGTCGTCGTCGTGATGAAGCACGTGTGTCAAACGTGGTTCTCAAGAATATGAACATTGCCATGTGGGTCGCACCCTTTTCCACGCAGCTTCCCTGAACAAATGGTGTCCAAGACCGGCTCGGGCTTCTACTCTGGCGCAGGCTTCAGCAACATCTTCCCCCGTCCATCGTACCAGGACTCGGCCGTGCAGAGCTACCTGTCCCAGATCGGAACTACCAATGCGGGACTGTTCAACAGCGGCGGACGCTCGTTCCCCGACGTTGCCGCTGCTGGTTCCAACTACGTGATTGCATACAGCGGCAAGTATGGGCTCGTAGGAGGCACGTCGGCTGCCTGTCCGCTTGTCGCTTCCCTCTTCACCCTCGTCAACGACGCCCGCAGCAAGGTGGTGAGTGGGCTCTCAACATTTTACGCAATCCGCAGGCAGAACGCAAATTTGATCATCATCCCTTCTACGTTCCCACCTTGTGCTGTTTCTTTTTTTTTTTTTTTTGTTTTTTGTTTTTGCGACAGGGCAAGGGACCTGTTGGCTGGGCGAACCCCGTTCTGTACGCGAACCCCAATGCCTTCCAGGACGTGACGTCCGGCGGATCGTACGGTTGTTCAACAGGTGGTACCGCTGGTTTCTCAGCCACCTCAGGCTTCGACACCCCTTCCGGTCTGGGTGCTCCCCGACTCTCCTCGCTCCGGTCCATCTTTGGTGCCTAAGAGCTTCCCCGTTCGTTGCTTTTCGATTGCTCTTCTTTTTCGACTTGTTTCCGTGCCATGGGAGCGGTGGACACCGGTTTTGCCAGCTATTTATCTGTCTTTGAAACTTTTCACTCGGGAATTGCACGTTCGTAACCTCTGCAGATACGTGCTCGTTTTTCACATCTGTTCGCTGCGATGTGGTCGCAACAGCCTTCCTTCTCTCCAGCAGGTGTGTGATACATAGAGTAAAAGGAAATGTTCTGTATGACGATCCCGTACAACAGGCCAGAGCTATTGGGGTCTTCTGGACGACACATACGACACGTCATGCGCAGACGTGGTGACAAAGTATCGGTCTCCAATTGAGCCCATGCCCGGCGTGATCGCAAACACCGTCTTCGAGTTCAACCCGCCCGATGATGGATCGTCTCCTCCACCATTCCGATCGCGATTCAGTCTGTTCGAAGACTTGCTATCTGGCGGAAGATTCAGCAGGCCGGTATCAGTACTGCCTAATGGGGTACCGGAGGCGCTGGCCCCTGCTGCTGCCGCCGCCGTCGTCGGCGCCGGCTTGCTTGGAGGAGGCAGACTGAGCGAGGGTACGTTCTGGTCCGAGATTGGGTCCGACTGGCGATCAGGCGCAAGTCGCTCCTGGTGCGCGGTCGGCGAAGATACGTCGGGAGCATCTGACATGGCGATCCTCAGCTTTCGCAGACCGGGGTCGATTCCTGCTACCACAGTTCTATACGAGAGAGAGAGAGAGAGAGAGAGAGAGAGAGAGAGAGAGAGTGCCAAGACCGAAGAATCAAAAATCATGTGAGATGAGCGAGTGTAAACAGCTACTGGAATCCAAAGAGTGAACCACAGTCCATCTGAAACATACCGAACTTTCGGGAAGGCTCTATTGATCGCCCAGATTCCTCCTCTTGAACTCGCAAGCAAAGTCAGGAAGATGATGTGATCCTCAGGCACATTGTGGTCAAGTATGACACGGATTCTGGACGGAGATTGGGGGAACAAGAGCGGCATTCAGTCAAGCTCAAGATTCACTGGTGTGGTACCCAGTAGCACACCGGATCCGGTCATCTACGCACGCCATGAATGCAGCCGCGCCGGTTCCGACCTGGGCGTCGGTGATGAAGACGTAGCTATCGACAGCCTCCTTCCCTTTTCTGATGAACGAGGGAAGAGACACAGTATATCTGGATGCGAAATTGGGGGTTGGGATTAGAGAGAACATCACAGAAAAGTCAGCTTCGCTAAACCCCGACGCCCGACAACGCTCTCGACTACCCAAGGGTGGAGAACTCACAGGAAGGGTTCTCCGTCTTCCGCAGATTGGATGAGGAGAGAGCCGAGGGGAAGCGCTGGCACGGCCCTGCGCAGAGCCTGTCACGTCCAGTAGCCAAGGCCGCCGCACTGTCGTCAGCACTTTGAAAAGAAGGGGTCTCATTGTTATGGTGGCAAAGATCAGCTCACCTTCTCCAAGACTGAGCCTGAGCGCAGGATCGAAACCGAACATAGATGCTTGACATCGAGCTCCTTTCCGACAAAAGTCCTCTCCGTCTTGGGCACGGTGACGATCTTGTCACGATGCGGTAGCTGAGCCAGTGCTTGCTCGACCACCAGCATCGCGACTCGATTACAGGTGAAGATAAACTCTGCCGATGGGGTCAGTCGGTCGTGTAAGATTGTGAGCAGACCCTGGTTGCATTCGAATTTTTTGGAGTTGGCAGAACGGAAGAATCCACGTGGCGCAAGTTGGTACATTTCTGTGAAAGCTCAAATTGATGCGCGAGACTCACCTTCAGCTGCGGTGTTTGAGGGAGGAGGATCAAGTTTGGTGGTAGCTCCATGCCATGGGGTGTCAGAGGAGCAGCAGGAACAGGAGGTGGAGCTCCGAGCTGACCTGCAACACCGTTGGTGGGCAAAGGGGTGGGCGGCATGCTGCTATCATATCTTTCTATCGGGGGCTGTGGAGTGACTTGGGCGAGCTCGAGACGGAGCTTACATGCTCTGGCTTCGAGCTGGGCGCGGATGTGTTCTGAGATGACGTTGATGGCTACCTGCAAAGCCCGAGTCAGATCCCAAATCAGCATCGCACGTGCAACACCAAAAGCAGACTCATTTGAGGGTGAGGCTCAACTTACCTGATTGTTCATCCCTGGCACGATCAGGTCGGCATACTTGGCCGTCGGAGCGACATATTGTTCAAAGCTGGGTTTGACAAACTTGAGGTACTGGGTGAGGATGCCTTCCAGGTCTCGGCCGCGTTCGGAAATGTCTCTCCTGATCCGACGGGCGAGCATGACATCGGCATCTGTCTGGCAGTACAGCTTCAAGTCGAGGAGTTGGCGAATTTTGGGATCGTGGAGGGCAAAGATGCCCTCGAGCAGGATGACGGAGGGCCCGTACATGTGAGTGGTGGTGGACTCGCGTTGGTGGTGGACAAAGGAGTATTGAGGTATCTCGACGGCGCGGCATTGCTTGAGATCGGCGAGGACGGTGTAGAGATCGTCCATGTCGAATGCCGAGGGTTCGTCAAAGTTGTAGTTGTTCTCAAAGGCGAGCTTGGACTGGTCGGGAGTGAGAGTCTTGTAGAATGCGTCGAGTGACAGGATGGCCTTGTGAATAGCAAGGTTGTCAGCCCTGAGGCTTCCTTCTTTCTTCGTCTCATGTGTGGAGTCGGGACTCACCACCCAAGGCACATTGGGCAAGGACTCGATGATGGCTTTGGACACATACGTCTTTCCAGATGCACTTGCGCCGGCGACTCCTATGAGATACTGTACATGATCGAGTCAAAAGATCCGATCAGATTCTGGGCAAGCAGGGAACGATCACTGATCTTGCTGCCCATTTCGGAGACGCACAGCATCGTTTGGATTGCCCCGGGCATCATACCAGGGAGCCTTGCCTGCCTCACTTCTGACGATGTTCTTGACAGGCGGTCTGTGAGATGGCAGTTTTGGGAGTTTGAGACTGCCTGATTGGCCGGCGTCTGTCAGCTCGGGAGTGGAGACGGCATTCAGGTACGGGGTGAAGCCCTGAGGTGGGAGCGAAGGGGTATGTGCCATCGCTATTCCCCTCCTGTTGATGCTGTCTGTCCAAGAAGCGGATCTCGTCGCGGTCACTTCCCAATCGGTTGTCTGTGCATGCATGCCTCGAGCTGGCTTCATCGGGGGGTCGATCAAGTCACGTGATGATTCAAATTACGTAATCTGGATTCGCTGAGAGGCGGCTCTGGCGGAATTTTCTCTCTCCTCCTCCTCCTCCTGTACGTTATGTATACTCGTAGGTGCTCTGTATCTGTGGCAACAAATGTCCTGTACGGTCAAGGGCCATCTCCGGCCCGGCGAGAGATGCTGGCGGGGGCCCAGAGAACCGACAGCCCCTGCATATACGCGCTCTGAGCTGGGTTTGACATCCGAAACCCGAGACTCGGATCCGTTTGGATGTGCATGGTTCCTGACTTCTGACCAGTGCATTACCTTGAGATTGACAGTGAAGAAGGGCCGGGGCTGCCTGGTGCCTACCCAGCAGGGACATGGCCGGCAGCAAGGCGGAGTGTAAGGGGCATCAGTCGGATAATCCCAGGCGGGCGTCGATCAGGAACAGGTTGTGGACCTCGAGGCTTGCCTTCCTGCATCCCAAGTCTTGGCAGATGCATGCACGTCCAGGCCAGGGGGGGTTCAACCGACCGGACCGAGGGGCGAGGTCGAGGGCGAAGACGGAGACGATGGATGGTGGGACAGCGAGATGGGGAGCGTGCCTGAATCGACAGAACAGCACCGCGTGGGCCTTGCACCGAGTGATCTCGACCTGGCAAATCCGCTGTGTGATCACTCGGCCCTTCTTGCTTCGTCTCGAGCACGCATGCATACAGTTCACATGTTCACAGTCCGCAACTCAGCTCACACATTGGCATCCACATACACATTCAGACTCGGACCTGCATCTCACCTCCAATCGTCCGCAGCTTTCTGCAGGTGTTCCAGCCTCCCAGCTCGCGACGGAACGAGGGCTTCGATGACCGCTTGCTCATATCCGATTTTGCAGCAGCACATGTGTCTGGGCAGGAATGGCTCTCAACTTTTACACATAAGCAGCTGATGCCACTCCGTCTGATGTAGTTGACGCCCCCAAGATTTGATCGTCTGACACCGTCACTCATCTTTCACATCGCACTCGCTCAAACTCGTTCGTCATGCTCGGCTTCAAGCTTCGCAGCTCCAGCCTTGCCCTGCTTCTTTTCAGCGCCACAGCTTTCGTCGCTGCCTCTCCCTCAGCAGTGGATGCAGATGTCGAACATGGCCTCGACCCCGCTGCCCGCGTCTTTCATACGGGAAGACTGGTCGGTTCTCCTTGCAACAGATCCAACCAATGCTTTTCCAGAAATTGCGCCCTCATCGAGGGTTCCACCACTGTCAAACAGTGCCAGCGTCAGCCCATCGGCGGACCCTGCTTCGTCGACCGAAATTGTCTCACCCGCAACTGTAACCTGAACACCGGTGTCTGCGTCGTTCCCAGCAAGCTCAAAGGCATCTGCTCCTCTACCGTCAAGTGCACACGCGGACTCGTTTGCAAGGAAGGCTTCTGCGCCAAGGCACCAAAGATCACCACTTCCACGGCTTCCACTACCACTACTACCGCTACCACCACGACGGACACGACGACTACTACCACCGCTTCCACTCCAACAGCTGCGGCTCCTCGAGTCACCGGATTCTTTTCCGCAATTACAGCGAACATGGATGCTACTTTTTACGGCTTGGTCGCACCGCCGAGCCCGGACGCAGAAACTCCATCTTTCACGCGGGACTATGATGCCAAAATGCTCGTCTCCCTCTCTCCTGACGTCTACGCGAACGGCGGATCCCAGATCAGTCTCCCGATCGAGGACGGCGGTGCTAACCAGGCGTATCCCTTCTTCGGAGCCGTTGATTTTGTTGGCGATGGAAACTTGAACTTTGGATCTCTTACGTGAGTCATTACCCCTGCTTGCTCTCAGCCGCGTACACCAAGCTGAACACGACCTCGACTTCTGCTGCACCCGATTGTCCTCTCTTTCTCCTCCCGGGTCGATGTCGCTTTGTCACAGGTTTGCCGAAGTTCTCCGTACAGCTCAAAGTGGGTACCAATGGCGGAAGGAGGGTTCGTCAGGGAAGACACATCGACTGATGCGATCTCATCGCAATGTTCTTTGATTCGACTCCTTCCTCTTGTCACCCCCAGCCGAACCCGATGCGGTCGTGCAAGGATCCACTGCTGGTTCTGATGGCTACTACCAAAGCGCCCTCTGGGACTTTGATGCAGAGTCCGGCGAGATGACCGCTTACTGGACCAATTCTGATGGGAGTGAGTAACATACAGGGCCGAAACATCGATGGTTCCCGATCTGTTCCCAATCCACCCACCTTTCTCTTCTCCTTCTTGAACAGCGCGAGGCGGTTTGTACATCTTGGCTAGACCAGATTCGTGGGTCGTGTATTTGACCCCCGACCAGGACCACTTCATGAACACATACGGCGACTACGACGCTATCGTGAGTTTTTCCTGGAAGCTGAATCGCGGAACAAGGCCCGTGATCTGCGGCATTCTGCACTTGCGCGATCTGGTTCCCCAATTTTCTTTCAGCGCTGACGCCGCTCTTTCTTGGTCCCATCACGCTGCGCAGAGACTGTTCTTCACGAAGACCAGCTGAGGCCCATGCGCTGCTTAGCAGTCCACACTACCACGATGCAGCTTCGCATCATATCACCACGTCTTCGGCCGATCTTCCAATCGGGCGTGTCAAAGGAGGGCGCAGCGGATTCCACCTGTACCTGGGTCCCTTGACCTCCCAATCGTCTCATCTCCTTACTCATAAATGGTTCCCGCTTCACAACCGGCGGGCTGTCACCGAATGGTCTCCTTTGCCTCATTTTTCCAGGAATAAAACAAGACGCTTACCAGCGGCTGTCACCGAATCGTTGCCTCCAGCTGACTGGTTACCATGCTGCCTCTTGTCTTTCGCCGTCGAAAGGCTCGCGCCGCCCCTGATCTTTCCCTCTACCAAAAAAGTGTGCCTGTGTTGGAGAAACGGGGAACCCCTGAGCCGTGGTTTCCCCCAACACTTGAATGAAGCCTCAAACGTGAATTCGTCAATGCCTCTCCTCATTTTCAACATCGGATGGCACGAGTGATGGATGTGCAGCAGCCGGGATCAAACATGATGTTGAGCGCACATGTGTTCATACAGTTCGTAAGTTGCGGGATGTGGGCCACAGGCCGCAACAAGCATGGATCTATCAGCCCTGATCATATCCGAGTCCGTTGATAAGTCAGATGAGAATGGTGGTGACGTAAGGTAGTCCGGTCAAAGCTGGGCCTCTACAAGCTGTGAGGAGCCGCAAAATGGTGATTCCAAAGAAGATGACTGTAAGTTCCAGCAGAGAAAGCAATTCTTTGTAGATGCAGAAGCAGGGTGATGGATACTCACTTCTAGATATCGTCCTTTGCGCTCCAGAAGGTCCAGATGGGAACCGCTCTCGACGATGCGGCCATCTTCGACAACGTGGATCGTGTCCGCCTTGCGAATTGTCGACAGGCGGTGCGCAATCACGACTGTGGTGCTGTCGGAGATCGGAGAGGGGTGTCAGATCTTACCCGCCCTCAAAGGTTTTGAAAATTCAAGTCTTGGCACGAGATACTCACCGGCCTTTGGCAGCTCGCTCCAGCGCAAGCTGAACAGTCGCTTCCGATTCCGCATCAAGTGCGCTCGTAGCCTCGTCCAGGAAAAGAATCTCAGGTCGTCTGAGAAGGGCTCGGGCAATGCATAGTCGTTGCTTTTGGCCACCGGACAGGTTCATGCCCTTCATGCCCAAGTCCTCCTCAAATCCGGCGGGCAGTGAGAGGATGAAGTCGAGGATGTACGCTTGCTCACATGCGAATCGCAGCTGCTCTTCTGTTACACTCTCCGGGTCCACAGCTCCGAGCTGTAGCAAACATCCATAATTTCGAGAGAGTTAGAATTGAGAATGCAGGCGCACAGCATGCCTGTCAAGAAGTACTCACGGACAGGTTCCAGCGAACTGAACCTTCGTATAGAACCGGATCCTGACTAACGAGCGCAGCCCTCGACCGCCATTCGTCCATCGGTAGCGCTCTGATGTCTACTCCACCAAACGTGATCGATCCCGCGCTCGGATCATAGAATCTTGAGAGCAGGTTGAGAATCGAAGACTTGCCGCTGCCGCTCGTGCCCACAAATGCAGTTGTCTCGCCCGCCTTGATCCTGAGATTCAAATTCTTCAGCGCCGGGTGATCTGGTCGTCGTGGGTATCGCATCTCAATATCCGTCAGCACGATGTCGTGCGACGCCTCATCTTCGAATGCCGACTTTTCGTCCCTCGAATCCGACTTCTCGCCGTCCGGGCTTCCCTTGTTGGCAGAGTCGTCTCCGACGAGCACATACTTGGCAATCTTCGGTACACGCTCCAGCCACCCGGTGAGTACCTTGAGCGAGCTGGCCGCCCGCGCAAAGTCGGGCAGAAGCGACGCGAATCGCATGAGCGAGAATGAGCCTACGATGACAGCCTCCATGCCTCCAAAGACCTCTTGGTTATTCACTTGGCCCCGGTTGAGCAGCACTCCCGACCAGTAGAAGACGAGCGCGGCAATCAGAAGCATGGCAGCCGTAGTCATCGAGTATCCAAACGCGCCAATGACCAAGTGTTTGATCCGGTTCTTCATCCTGACATTTTTCGACTTGAACATATGCATCACTGCCTCCTGGCGACCAAGAGCAGCGACTGTGCGAATGCTATCAATTTGCTCGGACATGTAGGCTGCACCCTCCTTCACCGGCTTGGCTGCCGCGGTTTCGTATCGCTCCAGATATACCACGTTGGCGTATGCGAAAAAGGCGACTGCAATCAACGGAGTGAGCTCCACAACGGCACCGCGCCAGCACAGCAGGAAGGCCAGCAAGACCGAACCCAGGATGTTGATCACCGAGGTAAGCGCCTGGCCAAAGATGACACCGGATGCGGTGCCGACGTTGGTCGGGTGCGACGTCAACGCAGCCGTCAAGCCACCACTCGCCTGATCCTCGGCATCGAACCAGCCAATCTCCTGAGAGAGCAACGAAGCCAGTGTGTCTCTCTGGAACAATCGCAGTGTCCGATCGCTGGCGACCTCGAGGAAACCCTGGCACGCCGCAACGATCAAGACACAGGCCGCGATCAGAAGCAAGTAAAGCGCCCACTTGTATGACTCGTGTCGGATCTGGACAGGGTCCGGTAGGCCGAGCGACGCAATTCCTTTACCGGTAAGCCAAGAAATCAGAGGGAATGCACATCCGATCACCACAGCTGCCACGCAGCCGACAACAAAGTAGGACAACTGAGGCCGAGCTCGGACCCAGAGCGTCAGCCAGAGTCGCTTGGCCGAGAATTTGTCCGTGGGCATCTGTGTGGGCGGATCGGCGGGAACGGCGGTGAATCCGCCCCCGCCCATGCCGGCAAATGTCGAGGCGTTGAGGCGTCTGCGGGGCTCGCCGGGGGAGCCGGGAGGCTCATAATGTGACTGAGGTGTAGAAGCTGATCTGGAGTTGATTCGCCGCAATGCTCCATGTGGACTACCTGCGATAGCCATGGCTGCGCTGCCCAGACCAGAGAGTGTGTTTTCGGGGTGAGACGTAGACTCTTGGGCTGCGACTGCTGTAGCAGCTTCTCGGTCGAAGGCAGGGGAAGCAACTTGAGTGAGTGCATCTGCGCTGTCCGTGTCAGTTGTACCACTCGCAAAGTTGTCGAAATCTTGGACTTCGTCTCCTTCCGCCACAGCTCGCTGACGGAGAACCATACGACGGTAGGTATCGTCCTTTCGTCCCTTTTGCATCAATTCGTCGTGCGTGCCGTCGTCCACAACGTCGCCCCGATGAATGACCAAGATGCGATCTGCCTTTTCAATGGTGGAAAGACGGTGCGCAATGGTCACCACCGTCATGCCACGAGCCCTTTGTTCATTTTCGAGCATGACTCGGATCCGTTCTTCGGTGGAAGAGTCCAAGGCCGAAGTCGCCTCATCGAGGCAGAGCATCATGGGTTCAGAAACGAGCGCGCGCGCGATGGCGACGCGCTGCTTCTGACCACCAGAGAGCACGCCGGTACGACCACCGCTGATGACGGTGTCGATGCCCTGGGGAAGCTTCTGAACAAACTCCCAAGCTTGCGCCTTCTCAAGGGCTGACTGGACCTTTGCTCGGACCGCACCATACCGCTCGCGTTCGACGGCGATGAGCTCGCTCTCCTCTTTGCCCTCGTCGATCCATTCGTATGGCGTATTGATCAGTCCAGCGGCGACATTGGCAAAGACGGTACCAGTGAAGAGTTGGGGATGCTGCTGGACGACGGCGATCTGAGAGCGCAGCCATTTCAGATTGAGAGTGCGCACATCGTGGCCTGCGAAAGAGACGACACCGTGACCAGCGACTCGAGGAGCCGTCTCGACATCTCCCTCTGACTTCTCCTTCTTCTCCTTGGCAGCAGCACCGTTCTTGTCAGCCTTTGACCGCTTCCATGTGCGCTTCTCGACCATTCCCTGAGCCTTTTCCTTGGCTTTTTTCTCCTTCTCGGCACTGGCTCGCAATGACTCGACGAGCGCCTCGTCGTCCTTGGAAAGGATGTTGGACGTCTCTGGATCCGCTTCGCGGATAAGCAAGCTAGCGATGGTGGATTTGCCTGATCCAGAAGGACCCACGAGAGCGGTCATCTTGCCAGGTTCGATGGTGAGGGACACATTGCGGAGACTGGCGTGCGATGGGCGGGCCGAGTACGCAAAAGTGACATCCTTCAGTTCGAAGGAGGGCTTGAATGTGCCCTCGGCAAGGATCTGTCCAGCATCGTCACGAATGTCGATCTTGGGCTGGCGCTCGATGGTGGTGCGAAGGGCCTTGAGCGAGAGGAAGCCATTGATGATTCCGGGCACGTGCGGGACGACGTTGGCGAGACCAAAGATGGAGTTGATGGCGCTCCAGAACGCTGTAGTTGCTGCTCCGACAGAAGTGTGCCCGTTGGAGATGAGAAAGGCGCCCCAGGCAAAAAAGAGGCCATAGCAGCCAAAGATGAGGAAGAAGAGGAAGGCGAGTTCGGCGCCCCGAATGGCAGCCCTGCGCCGGCCAAAGTATCGGAGTGGTGTGAGCATAGCTTTGTCGAGTCTCGCGATGAGTGCGTTCTATGGGATCATTGAGAGAAGGCAGTGCAGGGTCGGAGATCAAAAGAGGAGATGTGAGAGAATTGGGATTTTTTGCACGGAGAGCATATCACTCACATTCATGGAGAAGGCTTGCACGATTCTCGGGCTTGAGAGCATTTGCTCGAGATAGGTTGCTACCTGCCCTTCGATGGCAGAAGCTGGGGCCCCGATGCGCTCGCTGAATATGCCCAGAATGGCGAAGACGGCGACGTTGAGCTGGGTGTAAGTAATGTTTGAGAGGTGAACATCGGCAGGTTGACAGAATGCGGCCAGCTTGTCCGTCGCAACGAAACTCACAGGCAGTACGCAGAAAATGACTCCGGCCACCTTGGCTGATCGTCCAAAGGCAAACCCAAGAGCGACGAGCATGTTGGCGATACCATAAGTGAGATAGGCGACCTTTTCTCCGAATGCGACTCGGACCTGATTGACGTCCTTGCTGAGACGGGAGGCGACCTCTCCTGGACCATGGAGGTCAAAGTAGCTGACGTCCTGAGCGAGGGTGGCGGCTACGTAGCTTTCCCTGAGATTGGAGCTCATGCGTTCAGAGGCAAGACAGAAGACGGTGAAATAGGTGGTTGTGAAGATGCAGTTGGCCAAGCCGAGCAGAGCGGAGATGTATGCAGTGCGGTTGGAGATGGAGGATCGGCCGGCATCGGTGATGTCGATTCTGGTGATTGCCTGGACCCAGTATCCGTAGTTGAGATCGAGAGCGGGAATGGTGACGGCTGAACAGATGGCGCAGATGAAGCCGATGACATAGAGGGTCTTGGGATGGGAGATGAAGCTGTGGAAGGATCGGAACGAGACTGGTTCGCAGAAACTGAAGAGGTAGAGGAAGAGGGGTGCTCTGGATCGATGCTGGGTGAGGGGCTGGAGGACAACGGTGGAGGGCGGTGGCAATAAATGCTTGTCCTTTTCCTGGGGACTGTCGATGGCCACGCTGGCGTTGGTGGAGGCGGTGGAGGGCGATGAGCTGGATGTATGCTTTGGATCTTTCTCCATCTTGAGCTGACGCGGTTCCGCAGTTGGTGGCACAGAAGAGGTTGATGGACTGCCGCGACCTGCTTTGTCGTCGTGAATGTGGAACCGGCTGATTGGCAAGGAAACGGATGAAGAAGGCTCAGCGGCGGTGTTGAATGGGAAGAAGATCAGATGAGATTGGCGGGTCCTGACGTTGCTATGTTACCGCTTCTTCCTCATCTAATAACTATACTCTGTGATCTCACAACAGGAAGGCGCTGAGGGACGAGGCTGGGTGTGTCGCTGTCAGCGTGGACGAGCTTGATGAACAGAAGGAAACGGTGCCAGGAAGGAGTTGGTCAGGATTCCCATCGACTAAATATTTTGCCGGGTGCGGACACTTTTCGGACGAAGGCTGTCATGCGAGACTCAGCTTGGAGTGGAAGCGCAGTCTTCCGTCGCTGCCTCCGTTTGCTTGGCTTCGGTGGTGTCGGTGCCGAGTTCGTCCTCCCCCACTCGAGTTTCCCGACCTCCGCGGATCCGCCAAGGAAAAGCTCAGCAACCGATTGTTGCCGTCAAGATGACTCACGAGGGCAGATCACGTGGCCAGAATCTGTTCAACATACCCTGGACATCTCAACGCGTCGACGCTCACACCTGGGGGTCGCGTACGACAGTCGTCGTCAGAAGGAAGCCCACCTCCTTTGATCTCGATGAAGGCCAACACTTCAGACTCGACTTTCAGTCTTCTCTCAGTGTCCTTCCATGACCCTGTCCCGGTTCTGGCATCGCCACATCCCTGTTCTTCCAATCCACTTTTATCAGTTTGAACCGGTCTTGGGTGCTTGGTGATGGCTTTCCCATCGTCTGACCAGCGCAGGGCCTTGTGCTCGTGATGAGGAGGGCCTGCGCTCTAGACTGATCAACCTGTGGCCTGTGGTTGTCAAATTTGTGCTCCAACCTGGTAGGGAAGACGCGTCGCGTCGCGTCGCATCGCGTCGCGTCCTTCCACCAAAAGAAAATGCAAAAGCAAAGGCCGGAAAAGGACGGAGAAACAGACATTTCGCAGGCAAAGTCGACATTCACCACTGCCGGTGCCATCCAATGGGCCTTCCGCCGCATCCTCGGTGGGCCTTCCGCCGATTGGGCATGGTGATGCAAGGAGTCCTTTGTGGCCGCGTCAGGCTCGCGAGCGCAGGCCCCGCACGATGCTGACAGAGATAAGCCGATTGCCCCAGGCCCCGACGCTGAGCGGGGCCGATAAGGTCTCTCTGGAGGACATGCGAGTACTTAACGTCCCGTTTCTGGCTGACTCCTGCTTCCCTTTCGCCCCTTTCCTGCTGACCATTGACGTTCTCCTGTCCCCCCCTGCACCTACAATCACCTCGCTGAATACTGAAACCACTTTTTCGAGAATGTCCTCTGGTTTGCTGAAGCACGTCGAACGACTCGTGCGCGCCAATCGATCAGCTCCCTCCATCGGGGCTCGCACGCTTGCGATGGCTACTACTGCCCCGACGCCTGCTCCCTCCCAGGCTCCGTACCTGCTCGAGGATCTGGTCGCCCTTCAAGGCGGTGACGAGAAGGCCGCTGACGACCTTCCTCCCTTCGTGGTCAGGTGAGAGCAAAGTTGGACATCACCGAGCTCGATTGACAAGCTCCCTGCTGACGCCAACTGTTCGTCAGCCGTGGTCGAGGCTTTCTTCCTCGCTTCGAGCCCTTGCCCGAGCTTCCCGAACAGTTCAAGACGGTAGAGTCCCTCCTGCAGCGCATGACAATTCACCAGCCCGACGGTACTGCTGGACTCCTCGCTACCGGAGACTTTGGCCCTGCCGTGCTCGACGAGCTCAACATCTCCGAGAAAGACACCCTCGTCGCCATCAAGGCAGCTCAAGACCCTGCCACGGATGCACGCCTCCTCAACGCATTGTTCCGTGACTACTGCTTCATGACGTCTGCTTACCTCTTGGAGCCCACCGACATTGCCTTCCGTCAGACAGGCTCTTACAGTCCAGGTCGCAATGTGCTTCCTGCGCAGCTGGCCAAGCCCCTATGCGCTCTCGCAGAGCGACTCGGACACGCCCCCTACATGGTACGCCTCATACGCATCAGCGTCCACTCTAGCTTACCTGCTGACTGACTGACTTCCCCCAACAATCGCCACTACAGGAATACGCGTCTAGCTATGCACTGTCCAACTATAAGCTCAAGTCGGACAACTACAAGTCCGAAGCCGGACGACACCACTTCGACAACATGGAGCTGATCCGAGCCTTCCAGGATGGTCAGGGATCTGAGAAGGGATTCATTCTTGTCCATGTGCACATGCTCGCCCATTCAGGCCAGGTCGTGTCTGGTGTCGAGGATGCCATGCGTGCGGCCGAGAGCAACAACGTCCCTGCGTTCGAGAACGCTCTCGAGCGTCTCCTCCTCGCATTCCGAGCCATTAACCTCACCATGGAGACCATGTGGACCCGCTCAAAGGTTAATGACTACCTCAAGTTCCGGACCTTCATCTTCGGTAGCGGACCAAAGAAGATGAGCGCCATGTTCCCCGAAGGCGTCATCTATGAAGGTGTCTCCGAAGAACCCATGTCCTTTCCCGGAGAGTCCGGCGCCAATGATTCTTTGATCCCGGCATTGGACAACTTGCTCGAGATTGTCTCTCACTTCCCGTCCAACGAGCTCACGGCCATGCTGCGCGACTTCCGTTCCTACCGACCCCGGAACCAGCGCGAGTTCCTCACCATGGTGGAGCAGCGCTCTGCCTCTGCTGGTGTGCGCAAGCTTGCGATGAACAGCAGCGCTCGTGCCAAAGGTGAGTTTGCAGGATTTCAAAGCGGTCAGAACCAATGCCAGCAATGTCTAACCCTCACTGTCTCACACACCAGCATTGTACATCCTCTTGGTCGACCAGGACCGTGAGCTCCGTGCTCGTCACTGGAACTTCACGTCCGAGTACATCATCAAACGGTCTTCATACACCGTTGCTACCGGAGGCAGCCCCATCCTTCGCTACCTTCCTCACAACCTCTCGGTTGTGCTTCGCTTCCTCGAGGAATCACTCGAGTCCTTCACCCCTCTCGACCGCATGGAGCTGCTCAACGCTTCGGGTAAGGACACCGACGCTGCGCTGATCTCCACAAAGGACCTCATGGCAGCTGTAGACCGCGCTGCATCCCATGCTGCCAGTCAGCGCCGCATCCTGGCTCGTGAGGTCAGCAAGCTGACCGAGGACAAGGCCAAGGAGGCTGCCAAGGCTGGTCAGGGTGAGGTGGAAGAATTCCGCCGGGGCATGCTGCCTTCGGACTTTCCCAAGGAGCAGTTCGACAAGGTTCATGCGCTGCGTGAGATGAAGCGCGGTCTTGTTGGATGCGATGGCGTCGGCTGAGAGCTCCAGCCGCTCACGAAGCGCGATGTCAAATATCAAAAAAGCGACAAAGTGGAGAGTCACTTCGTCCACTCCACTACGTGTCAAAGCACGGAGCGGGCTCGCTTATCGCTGATGTTTGTGCGCACGGCTGCTGATCCTTCGATGTTACGATGTCTCTGTTCAAGGCAATCTTATCTTGCATCCCAATTCGTGTTTGAAAGGGATACGCGTTCAGATGCTTGACGAAGCTGCGACCCGGGGAAGCTCGTGGTGAGTCTTCAACCTGGGGCTCGTTGTGGCCTACAGATCTTGCTACAGCTCTGTTGATCGCTCAAAGACCCAAGTCGGGTACGGTTGACCATCGCACACTCAAATGACATTCAGGAGACGAGATTCTGAGCGGTGCGTTCACATCCGTCTGCCAACAAGCTAGATTTTTGGCAGAGCTGAGCGTCCTCGTTCGGCGGAAGAATAACAATACCTTAGACATTTCGATAGTGAGAGCTGATGTCAGCAACTGCAGCCTTCAGTTTGTAGAGAATGGGCGAGAAGGCGACGAAAGGGCAGAAAGCAACAACGAGGAAAGGCCATCCTAAGCCCTCAGGATGTGCAGGTGAATGTGACGGTCACTTGACCCGACAACCACCGGGAACCAGGGATGATAGAATCACCCTTGCTCGATCCGGCATATCCGCCGTTGCCATCCTCGCCAGCTTGACCGCCCAAGAGGCCTCCACCGCCTCCCCCAGTGTTCTCCTGACCTGGTCCGGCAGTACCGCCGGTCGACGACGACATCAACTTCGAGTCGTCCTCGGGCTGACCAGGGTATCGGTTGTTGAAGACATACTGGGGATATTCGCTACCGTAATACTGAACGAAACCGTCGGCGACGTAAGATGCTCCGTTTCCGCCGCCACCTCCAGCAATGACGACACGCTCGCCTGTGGCTTGGACGATGAGTTCAGACGAACCACCACCTCCAGCACCGCCTCGAGCGGCTCCACCGTTCTGAGCAAAGAAGAAAGGATGGGAAGTCAGCTCCATCACTCTGGAAAGAAGAACATGTCACCGGGCAAAACCCCGAAGAAGCTTACCGGCCATCCGCCAGCACCGTTGTCATCGTCAAGATTGGTATGGCCAGACCCGCCCACTTGGACCGCGAACACCGTTCCTGAGGGAATCGTCGAGCTCCCACCGACCACAACTGCACTGGTGACGGTGTACCCTGGCGTGCGCCAGCCCTGGTCTCCTGTGAACCCTCCCGCACCTCCGTCCAGAATGGCGCTGGCAGTGCCTGTGCACGGGGCGCTGAAAGTCTGGCTCAGACCGTTCTGGTGGGTGCGGAGATCGGAGTCGTCAGGAACAGCGAACACGAAGTGAGAGGTGACTGGCGGTTGAGGGCTGGGCGTGGATGTCTCCGTGATGGTATCGGTGTCGGTTTTGGTGCCAGTGGGCACGACGGTGGTGGTGGTCGAAGAAGTAGTGGAAGTGGTGACGGAGGTGGTAGTGGCGGTGGTGGTGGTAGTAGTCCTTGGAGCTTTTGCACAGAAGCCTTTCTTGCAAACGAGTCCGCGTGTGCACTTGACGGTAGAAGAGCAGATGCCTTTGAGCTTGCTGGGAACGACGCAGACGTCGGTGTTCAGATTACAGTTGCGCGTCAGACAGTTTGAACTGACAAAGCAGGGTCCACCGATGGGCTGACGCTGGCACTGTTTGACAGTGGTAGAACCCTCGATGAGGGCGCAGTTCCTTGAGAAGCATTGGTTGGATCTGTTGCAAGGCTTCCCAACCAATCTTCCCGTATGAGACGAGCGGGCGGCAGCGACGAGGACTATGGCGCTGAAAAGGAGCAGGGCAAGACTGAAGCTGCGAAACTTGGAGCCGAGCATGACGAACGGGTTTGAAGAAAGAGTGTAAAGTCTGTTGCTCGTAATGGTGAGAGGCAGAAAGGAGTGTGATCAGCAAGTTTTAGTGGAACAGGTACATCAGACGGAGAAGTGGCATCAGCTGCTTATAGCTGTGGCAGACCCATTCCTGGCCTGCTTTGCGTGTCTGATCGCAAGATGCATGTGCTGCTGTTGCTGCAAGTCGGGATACAAGCAAGGGGCCGGCATCAAAACCCTCGCTGCATTGCGAGCTGGAAGGCTGGAAGCCTTGCAGCCAGAAGCCCCAAGACCTCGCAGATGGACTGCAGGTCCCAGTCTGAATTTGTGGATGTCCGTGTGAGAGCTGAGTTGCGGACTCTGAACATGTGAGTACATGCGCGAGAGGAAGGAGGAAGGACCTTGCATGCTGCTCTATGAGGAGGTCAGTGCATGCGTACTAGGGTGCAAGACCCAGGTCGGTCGATGCAAGGCACATGCTGTACCACCCCTGCATGGCTGTCTCCGATCCCAGACGTGGCTGATCTGCCCCACCATTCACCCATATCGCCTTCGTCCTCGTCCTCGTCGCCCTCGCCCTCGCCCCCGTCGTGTTCTGGTCGGTTGCACCCCCCTGACTTCGATGTGCGTTTGCCAAGATGTGGCAACAGCATGGCCAGCCTCGATGTCAATCTGTGCCTGATCGACGACGACGACGACGCCGCCGCCGCCGCCGCCGTTTATCCGACAGGTGCCGCCCTCTTCTTCTGACGAACTCCGCCTTGCCTTGCTGCGGCGGTTCGAGTGCGTGCTGATCGGCGAGCCTGGCCCTTCTTCACGACCAGATTGATTGGGTCCGCTGCAATGCTCGGTCGGCCTGTCAAATCTCAAAGCAATCAGCAGTGCCCGGGTCTGGATTCAGGTACCCTGCTCACATCCGCTGCATCCGGGTGTCGGGACTCGGGGCTGTCAGGCCCAGAGAGGTCAATCGCGCACAGCGGCCGTCACGAAACGTGCTCTGTCCCTCGGTCAAGGTCCTCCTCTTCTATTTCCTCCCCTTCCTGTTGTTTGACTTGTTTCATAGCTCCTGCCACTTCACGGAGAGGCCCAATTGGCCATGACTGTACACTTGTCGCCCAACACATGCACAGCACACAGATGTAGCCGAAAGGATTCTGTGACAGCCAGCCAGCAGCCGCCTTTGAGCGCCATTCAGAAACCACTCGATGGTGGAGACTGTCTGCCCGTAGTAGGGCAAGGAGTCGGTTCAAGCTCGTAGGGGCGAGAGAGCCGGGATTCCAGTGATCTGATTTCTACAGTTTGCACGTGTCTGTGAAAAGCTGGAACTTTGTCGGAGCTGAGCGTCTTCACTCTTGAGAGGAACAAAAGTTTGATAGTACTCTCGTCGCTGGGCACATCTCCACGCACGAGCTGGGGTCAGCCTACATGGTGACGAGGACAGGCGAGGCTTGGATAGAGGCGAGAAGAGATATTGGAGCTGAAATTCGCTGCCGCACCCTTCAGGTCGAAACAGATGGCGAAAAGGCGACGAAAGAGCAGCAAGCGACAACGAGAAACGGCCGTCCTGATCTTTCAGGATGCGCACGTGAAGGTGATGGTAACTTGGCCGGAGAATGGACCAGCTTTAGGACTGGTATCAAATGGTGGGCCGTAGGAGTATGCACGAGAACCAGGCTGGATGGAATCACCCTTGCTTGACCCTGCATATCCGCCGTTGCCATCCTCGCCAGCTTGACCGCCCAAAAGACCGCCTCCACCTCCTCCAGTGATGTCTTGAACGTCTTGCGCAGCACTACCGCCCGTCGACGACGACATCAACTTCGTATCATCCTCAGGCTGACCAAAGTTTTGAGAGTTGTAGCTGGGCTGGGTGTAATACTTGTAGTCGGTACCGTAGTAGTCATAATACCAACTAGGGACGTTGGCTTCCGATGCTCCGTTGCCGCCGCCGCCTCCAGCGACGACCACGCGCTCGCCTGTGGCTTGAACGATGAGCTCAGACGAACCACCACCTCCGCCGCCGCTGTGAGAAGCTCCACCGTTCTGATTAAAAAAAAGTATGAAACAGGCAAAGAAGTGAGCTCCATCAGTCTGCCCAGAAAGGTCAAAGCGATAATCGAAACGGAAAAGGGGAAGAAACATACCGGCCATCCGCCAGCACCAGTGTCACCTTGATAACTGTGATGGCCACATCCGCCCGCTTGGACCGTGAACACTGTTCCTGATGGAATCGTCGAATTCCCGCCCACCACAACTGCACTGGTGACGGTGTAGCCAGTGCTATACCAGCCTGGATAAAGTACTGGTGATCCCGCACCTCCGATCAAAGTGGCATTGGCCGTACCTGTGCAGGGAGCTGTGAAAGTATCGCTGAGACCGTTTGACTGAGCTTGGATATCGGTGTTGGCCGATTGTGCGAGCACGTATGTAGAAGTGACAGGAGGTTGAGGGCTGGGTGTGGGTGTGACGGTGACGGTGACGGTGTCGGTTTCGGTCGCAGTGACCACCACAGTCTCTACGTCGGTCGCAGTGACAGGGACGAGAGAAGAACTGGTGGAGCTGACGATGGATGTCACCGCCGGGTCCGTCTGAGTCGAGGTGATGCTGGCCACAGCAGTTTGGGTAGGCGTGATGGACACTGTGGCCGTCGTGAGGACAGTTTTGACGCCTTTGGAAACGGTCTTGGTGGCGGTGGTTGTGTGGGTTCTGGTATAGGTCTTCTTGCCGACAAAGGATTGACAAGCCTGTGTGACGGTGTCGCTGGAGTAACCTTTGAGCCAGGAAGGGATGGAGCGAGTGTCACTCGTGACGCGTCGGGTGGGGTTAGCATTGGCGGTGACCGTACTGGGAGAACGAAGAAGACAGGGAAGGTGTCACAAGTGGATCATCAGAATCTGGATGCTTGCAATGCCAGTCATGGTGGACAGTGTCCGATTTGACTTACGCGGTGGCGGTGACATCCTGGACCACAGTCTGGGTAACGAAGGAGGTGACAGTCGCGACCGTCGAGGTTGAGGGCACCGGCACCACAACAGTGTTGTAAACTGTCGGGGTTACCTCCACGACAACGACACTGGTCTGGGTCGAGGTGACTGCCGAGGCGGTACTGGTGATGATTGTTGATGCCGTCTTGACCAAGGTCGAAGTGGGAATCACGACGGAGACAGTCTTTGTGACGGTCACGGTGGTCGTTGGGTAGATAGTAGTGTTGAGCCAGGTTCTACAAAAATTGATGCCATTCTGACCCTTGGCCTGAATGACAGTGATGGCATTGTCTACGTTTGAGCGAGATTGCAAGCCACCAGGACCAGAGAAGGAGGACCCTAAAGAACAGCGCACCTGGGGAGTGAGTATGCGGGTTCCAGCCGTGGGGTTGCAAGTGTAATCTCCTCACCTTGTTGGCGCGGAGCTGCTGATGCAGCGGGCAAGAGGATCAGACTGCCTGCAACGAATGCGAACAGAGGGAGACGCATGGTGTTCAGATGCCCCCGTAGGGAGGGAGGGTTTGGGCAGTGGAGAGTACGAGGGAAAGGAAGCAGAGGGGTGGTGGAACACAGATGCGGTCTTTATAGGGAGAAAGGATGGGAAAGCAAGGAGAGTCAGTGAGTTTGTACAACACTACAACAGAGACGGGCTGGATGAGGGTGCACAGATCGAGTCCTGCTCTCTCCAGGCCTGCGTCAGGATCAGCAGACCAGGGCTTCCCGTCTTTTCTGCACAAGAACGGGGTGCATCACAACGTTCGCATGTGTAAGTATTTGGAACCCCGATGTGATCTGGCCCACGTCCCGCGTTGGCGATGAGGGCAGAAATGAGGTGCGAGCACGACCTGCGTTCCACGGGACACGGGACGATAACAACGAGCTGCCAGGCCTCGTACTGTCATGGTCTTTGGCGGCGTGCATGCATGCATGGACTCCGGGATCCCGTTGGCTGATGGTTGTGACAAGCAGGTGGCAGGAGGTGGGGAGTTCGGACAGGCCGGCGGGATGGGAGCGTTCGGATAATAATATCAAGCGCTCCGATCGCAACACGGGGTCTCCCCATCCATGTCGATCCCGGGAGTACTATCGAGAGCAGCAGGCGACCAATCCTTTGCCCAGTCTTTCCAAAAGCCCACCATCAGTACCACACTCTCCATGCCATGGATAGCAATGCTTGAACCCCACCGAACCCTTCCCAGGACATCCTCGCATGTATACTCATATTCATCCTTGCCCCACTCCTGAAATACTGCAAATTGCTCTTCCTCCAGGAAGAAAACACGGTACAGTACTCGCTGACATGTATGCACACGGCGGCTGTGGCGTCTATTCAGGAATCTGCTGTTACATCTATATGCATATCTGGAGAATAAGAATTATGAAGCGATTCAGATGGCCGACGCGCGAGGCCAACCTGAGCGTAGTCAAGCATTCTTGGTAGCGCTTGCAGTCGCAGTCGCGGAGAAGCTTCGACTAGGAGAGCTCGTGTTGGGTTTCGAGACAGAACTTGATGTGGACTTGGATCTTGCGGTCGTGGGCGTGGGCGTGGTGGTTTTGGAAGAGGCAGAACCGGTGCTTGTGGCCGTTGTCGGTTTCGGACCACACTTGCATCCCGTGGAGGTGCAATTGCAGGAGTTTGATGAACATTGCTCGTCGGTCTTGCAAGCATAGCCACTTTTGTCCCTGCACTTTATGGAACGCCGTTAGCGTCAGGCTTCGAAAATCACAAATCCTAGATTCTGAGTTTTACGTCGAAGACTGACCCACACGCAACACTCCAAATGCCCCCATTTGCGAGCGTAGTATGGCGCAGCGTATGCGCACATGGCTCGGGACACCCCTCATATGACCTCCTGAGTGATGTTTGACCTCTCATGCAGTGATAAGTCTACGGACAGGTCCTTGCTCAATTCATGAATCTCAAATCTCAAATCCCAAATCTCAAATCGCAAGTCGCAAGTCGTGCGTCCAACCTGCCAATCGGTTCCCTTTCTTCTCTCGACGATCTCGCGATGGCCAAAAACGGGTTTGCTCAACACTTGACCAAGCATGTGGCTATTCAGGCAGCAGCTTTGGCCCTCGGACTCAATGTCCCGCCTTTGCATGAGGATTTCAGAGAGAAAAAATGATGTTGCCCAAAAGTTGTGTGTGAAGTGACTTCGACGTAAAACTCAGAATCTAGGATTTGTGGTTTTCAAAGCCTGACGCTAACGGCGTTCCATAGCACTTCTTGTCGTTACCACACGTAGCCGTGCGCACGTCGCAATCGGCGCTAGCGCGGCACTTTCCCCCTACAGGCACCCGATCGCAGTAGGTCTCACAATTTGGGTATCCGCAATCTTCGGGTTTGCAGTGTCCGCTGTAGCAGTCAGGGCAAATGCGTGAAGAGCAAAGAGGGCGACGCCTGCTTCGCTTCGAATCAATGCACAGGCACCAACCAGTTCTGCAGCGAGGTTACCAACAAGTGCTTCACCGCGCGCAACAGCAGCCTCTATCCACAAGCAAGCTGTGCTTCCGATGCTCAGTGCTTCTCGAACAAGTGTTCCAGCAATTTGAAACTCCATGACGAATACGGCGAGGTCAGCACCTACATTGGCGGAAATGTCGAGCCTCGCAAGTGTGACTACTATCAACAATCAGGACACCCAGGCCCTTGTCGCAACATCGGAGACTGTGCGACGGGCCTGCTGTGCGGCAAGAAGGGCATGTGTGAGCCAGGTCAAGTCGGGGACCGATGCACGCTCAACAGCCAATGCCCTGGATACTGCTCACTGTCCGGGTTCTGCATGGCCGCACCAAAGAACGGTTCTCTGCCCGTTGGCAACCCATGCTTGACCAACAGCCAGTGTGTGACGAGCAAGTGCGAGTCCACAACCACCGACCGAGCCAATCCATACCATGCAAACCAGACCATCGAACTCAGCGACATGCTATGTAGTATCGGATCGCTGGGCGACACGTGCAAGGCGGACGCAGACTGCTCATACGCAGTTTGTCGCAGTGGACGTTGCACCCAACTTCAACTCGGAGATCCTTGCTCGAATCAGTTTCTCTGCGTCTCCGAATACTGCGGCACAATCGGACTGGCTGCCAACTCATCGAGCGTGTGCCAGCTCGGTCCGACAGGGGCTTTCTGTCTCGAAAACTCGGCTTGCAGAAGCCGACCTCGCACTGGCCATCTTTACTGCATGTGTGGTTGAGTGGGTATCGGGAGCAGAACTTGTTCACTATCTTTCAGATAGGCCGGGCAACTGTCGTAGTATGCCTGGGGGACCCCCTGGTCAGTATAGCAGTTGGTCGCGCTGCAGCTACCGTACGCACATTCGGCATCGACGTAGCATCCGCTGTTCGGAGGTTGTGGAGGCTGCCGGCACTGGGACTTGACACAAGCGCCCGTGACGCATCCCTTGCTGCTTTGACATGGCTGGCCGTAATCGACCAGGCAGACCTTGTTGATGCATTGGAAGCCTGTGCCAAAATAGTCGTGGCCACAGTCATGGTAGCTGTTGCAGGGTCCGAGCTCCTGGGAGTACTGGCATATTCCCGCGGTGCAGTTGCGAGAGCCACAGACATCATCTGAGGAGCAAGGCACGGTTGCGGAAACACGCTGGCAGGTCATGGGAATGTCCGTGCATGCGCCGCTGTAACAGCCGTCGGGGAGGTCCTTCGCGCAGAAGCCACTGGCGCAGTCATTGTCCGATTGGCATGTGGCCCCTGTAGGCAAATTGTCTCGGATCTGAAGAGGGCGAGCTTGATGCTCAACCCGGCCAATCTCAAAGGGAGAGGCAGCAGTCTTGGGTACGAGAGTAAGAATGGTGAGGAACCAAACCAAACAGACAAAGGCGCCGAACAGAAAGTGGACCGACTTGGCATGGGCGACGCTGCCCTGCCTGATGAGGGACGAAGGCATGCTATGAATGACAGACGCAGGACGAGAGCAGCTGACCCGCGAGGAGGTGCTGGGAGGAGGGAAGAGGGTGGTGAGTCAGAACCGGGCAACAGGATGATGGTCAGTGCTGTTACAGTATGTACTGCTGGTGACCATGCATGCAGATTGCAGAGTTTGCCTCTGCTTCCGTCTGAAGGCGTGCATGCTACCGCCGGGTCTCCGGTGATGCGCAGCAGGATCGCCGCGAGAAGCTTGCACCCAGTGGAGGGCCAAGACTTGTATCTTCACAATCGGCCGCCAAAGCTGCGCCGTTCCTTCCGATAAGACAGCAAACTATTCCTCTTCTTGTGGAACTTGAGAAGCCTTGATGATGGCGGTCGTCCGTCTTCTTTCCCACACACCAAAAAAGTGCGCCGGTCGGGGCCCGTCGGCCCGAGAGCTGTGCGCGAGGATGAACGAACACCCAGCCTGCAGGCATGCAGGCCTGTCTCTCAAACATACTCGTGTTCTCTCTCTGACTCTCTCTTGGCCCAGCAGTCAGCACATCCACAGTGTTGCAATCTGCAGAACAGCCACGACTGCCAAGTAGTGAGCCTCTGCGCATTCTAACAGAGTTCCTCAGCCCATCTGCTGAAGCAGAAACCAAAGTCAACAGGAAACACGTGCCTGCAATGGTTGCTTTGATACATAACCTCTTTGCTGCTGGCTCGGGTCGGATCGAGATAGGAACCTCAGCAACAAAGGAGTGCCCATCTGTCGACGAAGTGCATTGTCCCTTGAGGGGAAACTTCCCCAGACACATGAACAGCAGCTCGACTGCTCCCGAGGTTCGCACAGCCATTCGTACCCTCCCTATTCTGCACCCTCGCGGCCATACGGATCTCAAAGGCCAGCGGCCGAACGAGCGGAGGCACCCAAAGTTCGGTATGTGCAGGTGGAACTGAGCCTGCTCGTGTTGTTGATGTAAACTCTTGCGTGGTGGGACTGTTCTGTTCGAACAACCACCACCATCCAGGCGCTTGCGAGCCGAAGGACTTTCAAACACCAGACCTGTTTTCCCAAAATGGCTGATTCGTCCAATGCAATTTCTTAGCACTGCCTGTAAGCATCATTTGCTGGCACCCGCCTCCCTCTCGGCGAAGAGTGTCGCCACACGGGCGAATGAATGCGTTCACAAATTGTGCAGATGGTGGCTACGTGGGAAGCGACATAGCCGATTCATACCTCGAGCCATTTCCGTTCATTTGTGAACGAGCTTACAGATGAAGAGATGAGAAAAGGTTATTACATGCGGGCTGCGCAGCAGCTCCTCATAACGCAAACGCGAAAAGTAGAGACCATTGGGGGACAGAGAGACTTGACTAGTTGGTACAGCTTGGAAACAGATGCGGACGGGACGGTGAGATGAGATGACAGGCAGGTTTGGGGGACGGTGACGATGACAGGTAGGTTTGGTAGTTGTCGCGTAACAGGTGCCATTGGACTGAAGTGGATGGGATAACTGTAAGGCTATGAGGTTCGGCCCGGTCCGGTCGATGGCTAGCGAGTTTCGTGAGTGCGTGCGAGGAATGCGAGACGGCCTTGCGAGGATGAGGTGACAATAAAGAAAGGGCTGATACAAACACAGTCGATAACAGAGCCTGAAGAAATGAACGTTGGGGATCATTTGAATAGAAGCCATCGACATTCACATTTGGCCGGGGAGCTGGACGTGTGTTGACTCGGTGACAGGAACGAAGGGGCTC
This sequence comes from Tilletia setariae, assembly GCA_023634365.1. Lineage (NCBI taxonomy): Eukaryota > Fungi > Basidiomycota > Exobasidiomycetes > Tilletiales > Tilletiaceae > Tilletia > Tilletia setariae. The sequence continues at coordinate 761,282 of JAMJXE010000008.1, forward strand.
ATCAGCTGTAACGGGCTCTGCGGCTGGTGTTGGTGTTGGTGTTGGTGTTGTTGATGTTGATCCGAACGCTCATGGTGGAAGTAGCCGGCTCCACGATAGTGTTGCTCCATCGCCGATTTGGCGGTGAACTGCATTTCGTGGGCGATGGCAGATTGCTGCTGACGGTCCTGAGCCACCTTGGCACCACTGGATGAGGAAGGTAGCGTCGGATTCTGGACAGGTACCGTCTCCGGTCTGCCGAAAGGAGAAGATGCCTTCTTCATGCTCCACGGAAAGGGTAGTTCAGGTGCTACGCCGCTCAGCGAGCCCGGGGACGAACTGTACGAATCGACCATGTTCATGGGCGGACTGATGTAGGCGGTGAAAGCAAAAGCATTTTCGATATTCTGAGCCGGTGTTGCTGCCGATGATCCAGGATGATGTGAAAATGCGGGTATCAGAGGGTTCTGTGGGGACGACAAGAAGGAGGAGGAGGAGGAAGATGCAGAGGAGCCAAGTGGAGTCGGGCCAACATTCAGGCCTCCTTGCGAGTGTTGGTGGGCAGGAACTATGGCTGCTGCCATCTGCTGTTCCTGTTCCTGCTCCTGCTGATGTGACCAAGTCTTGTGAGTGAAGCGAGCTGAAAGACTAGAGCCTCGAGCTGCATCGTCCGCAGAATGTTGGTGTTGCGGAAGGAATGCGCCGCGCTCAGAATCTTGATCAGACCGATTCGTCATCAGGTATCGAGACTCGGCGAGGAAAGCTTGGTGTGAGACCGAGGGTGCGGGGAGCAGCTCCCGGTCGGGTGGAAACAGTGCTGAACGACGTTGACATGTGAACACGGGAGACTCCAAGAACGAATGCTCGGATGTAGTAGTGTGAGGACGATGCTGAGACTGGTCATAGCGTACCTCTTGATTCGGTCTGAGACCCTCAATTGACCGCATTTGCATGTCAGGAACGATGCCAACACTAGTGTGGAGCCGGAGAGGATCATGCTGCGAGTTGTGCGTCGTCGCAGTGGAGTCCGAACGTTCCAGCGGTCCCGCCGACGTTGCTGGTCGAATTGAAGTCGTCTCTTCGAAGGGAGTCAAGAGTGATGGCTCTGGCTGCGGCAGTGGGGCAGATTTCAGCATCACCCGGCGAGAAAAAGGGGTGTCTGTGGGCGAGTGTGGACGAGGAACTACCCGGGGCGAAGCCCCCAATCTAGCTTTGAGGGAGAACTGAAGAATATCCGCATCCGTGTGAGACCGTCTGATGCGCCGATGGATGACGCTGCCGGACTGGGCAGCTGCTGCGGAAACTGCTGCTGCTGCGCAACTCGACACTGCTTCTGCATCGCCTCTGCTTTCTGATTGAGTGTCTGCAGGAGCTGACGGCGGGAATTTGCGACGAGCATTGCGAGCCGCGATGCTCTTTTCCGTCTTTCTTGGCCTGTAGCGATAGTGCGGATGAGCGTTGACGTGTTCTGGAAGGAGAGATCATCACGGTCCCAAAGGTAACTCAGTATCCACCTTCTATGTATCTATACAAGACTGACGAAAGTACTTGCCGATCTTTTTCTGCTCTGCAAGCTCGTGGTAGTACTGCTTGACTTCCTCGGGCTCGGATTGCCAGAGTGTGCCGATGCTTTTGCTGAGGCTGGCTTGTGCGCTCAAGGCTTTTCCGCTGAGGCTACGTGGGACGACAGGAGCACTCGAAGTCGATGCTACTCCCTCTCCATTGTCCGGCTGGGCAGTATTTCTGTTGGTGTCAGGCCGGCCGACGGGAAGACCACCCTGGAGCTCAGCTATCTTTGCAGACCGATACAGTATCCAGGCGTTTGGGGGTCTGTCGCATATACAGATGCGATGGAGATCAGTCACCTATCGAGATCACGTACACAAGGACTCACTACAAAACCAGAAAAGCTCACCTGCGTACATCTGCCTTGGCAGCTTTCGTTCCTGGCGGTGGTCGAAGGGACATGTAGATGAGAGAGATAGGAGAGGGATTGTTGAACTGCATTTAGAGGTGCGTCAATCGGTAAGCTCGGGTTGCACACTTACGTCTGAGAGGTCTTCGGCGTGAGGAAGACGACGAAGAGGCACTCGTCTGACTGGCCGCTTCGGAAGGTGAGTGTGGATGCACGCGTGGTGGGCCGGCCATGACCCGCGCCAAAAGGAAGTCGGCATCGTGCTCATCGGAAGGCTCATACTCGGAAGCTAACAGATATTGATCTGGATCTGCTGTTGCAGTCAAGGGTCGAGTCTGCATGAGGTACGGCTCGGTAGAGAGTCCGGTGGGGAAAGGATGAGGTACGATCAGAGATGACGATGATGATGATGATGGGTGATCGAGATCAGCATACAGGCTCTGTTGCTGCTGCTGTGAGGCCCAGCCCAGCTCCGGGCCGTGGCGGTCCTGGACGACCATGTGGTTGGAGTAAGGGAGGTTCATGTTTTCAGCATGCATCGCTCTGGACGTACGGATGCAATACGATGGGACGAAGGTCGGACAAAGGTGGGTGAGTGTGAGGAATAGGAATGTACTTCGTAAGGCGATGAGGTCGGGGATAGGGGGATCAGTGGAGGAACAAAGGAGTCGGGATGCTGGACCTCGCGTAAGATACCTGAAAGCCCAGCGGGATAACGGGACAGAGCGTATGACCTCGCTTTTGCAGCTGGGGCTGTGTACGCAGAGCAATGTCGGCAGATGGTGGAAGGCGCGGTGTTGGCAACAGTGGCGGGTTCGGCAACGCTGCGAAGGGTATAAGAGGATGAAGAACGAAGGCAGATGGCGCAAGGGCGGCTTCGATGGTCGAGGATGGACAAGAAAGGGAAATGGGGATCTGACCGAGCAAGGGGCGAGGAGAGGCACACGCCGATGTCTTAAGGCAGCCAGTTGGTGCCCAGCCCCGAACAGGTAGAGCTGGAGAAAGGTGTGGCCGATTCTTCTGGCGGTACCTAACTCTGAACGATGTGGCACAGCTGCTGGGAAGGATCTTGTTCTCTCCTCTGGCGTTTCTGGTTTTCTTCAATTATGGCCTCTTGGAATTGTTTTCCAAGGCTCATATGTATGATGGCAGCAGAGGCCGGTGGAACGGAGGGAAGTTGCCATTTATTCAGGCCAGGAATGCGGAAGAAGGCGTGGTGGAGGCTCAAGATAGGGTGGTGTATTGGCTGGATGGTGTGTTCCACGATGTGGTCTCTGAAACCTCGGCCGCACGGCCTTGTGTTTTGGCTGGAGCAGTAGTGAGCAAGCCTCAGCTGTGGACATCTGGGCGAGTGGAAACATCTGAGGCTTTTCGCTAGGGCTGTCTCACAAGGTACTGCACAACAGTGTGTGAACACAGGACGCAGGAAGCACCTGGCGGAAACGTGGCTCGGAGCCGAGGAACGGAGATGGGGGTGCGGGCCGGTGGATCGAGACTGTGGCTTGGTTCTGTACAAGGGTGCGGAATAGGGGAGCAGACGCAGAAGGAAGGCAAGAAATGAGCTTGCACATACTCGTGCATACAGTATATCGGTGGAACGATTGATGCATGTGCTGCTGCCGTGCTGGACAAAGAAAAGAGCGTCTCAGCGACCAAACAAAGCCCGCAATTGATTGTGTCAGTGTGAGAATCTGACGAGGCAATTTGCACCAACGAGAGCGACACAAAGGAACAGGGACATGGCTTAGCGTGCGTTCTGCCATGTGAGCAAGCGCTACGCCAAAAGATTAATCAGAACACTTGTCAAGTGAGCCTCACCTGGCCGCCACCGTGTCATCTTGGATGGACAAAGGACCCGGCAAACAGTGCGCATCCGCGTGCCGGTCGAAACCACTTCGAGCCAGCCCAGCCCGCCTTGTCGGCCGATGGACTTTGAATGTGTGTCAGAAGCATGCTGTCTCAGCTGCGCCCTCTTCTGGGAGACAAGGATGCACGCGCATCACAGGCATCGTGAACTTAGGGTTGTGGAATGAGGCTCTGGAGTCTGGACCAAAAACCACACCACACTCGTGCCGCACTATATGTGAGTCTGTAACAAATTTCGGTCCCGACAACTTTCCTTGCACATCCCCGCTCGATCCAGGGCACACAGTCCAAAGGGTAGGCTCTTCCACACTTTGCCGTACAGTAGACTCCCTCTTACTGCATACAGGTTGGTGGACAGAAAAATAACATGCATTGGAGAGGTTATACAGTTGGAGGGATGTTTACGTAAGCATCCCCTGTGGTACTCTCAGACTTGTCAGTGAGAAGATGAGACTCCAGACGCTTAGTAGACGTCTCAACTATCTAAGGGCGGTTGCTGCATGCAGTGAGACGAGACTTGGGTTTTGAGCCCAATGACAAGATAATGAGACCCCCGTGCTGACCCAAAGTTCACCGTCGGGGCCCCGGTTAGCCACCACAATCAGTGAAAATTGGCTATCACGTGATCAAACAGGTGACTTTCTCCCTCTAAATGCATGCTGGATCCTATGGGGATCCGCCCTCTCGAATTATGCAGGTGAGGGAGGGCCAAATTTATGCATTTTGGGTGCATATCCCATACGCACCAGGTTGGTAGCGCCAAATTTTGTATGCATCGGAGGGTTTATGCAGTAAGAGGCGATGCATTAAGAGGGAGTCTACTGTACTGCAAAGTGCAAGGGCAGCTCTTCAGGTCGCTGACGCGGCGAACCGACGGATAGAGTTCAAAGGAGTTCTACACTCGCCTGCGAGCAAATGCACTGCATCCCCAGACGCCCGTCGTGCATCGAGGAGCTGTAATCTTGTGATGAAAGCGATGACGAGGTAGGACTCGATGTGCAAGGTCGCAGTTCACCGGGGGATCCCAATAATACTGTTGCTACTCAACTGGCAGCTTGCTCACTTCCAGTCAATCGCCGATCAGACTTGTTGCCATGCAACTTCAAAAGCCTTCACTCGATGTATGCCACTGCAGATGCAGATTTTACTTGTTGGAGCAGGGCGCTGTGGCCGCCCTGTGACGGGATCAGAAATACAGGAGGCCCAGGAATCAGGGTCGGCGGTCGGCGAAGCAGATCGGTGCCTCTCAGGTGAAGCGGGCCCCAATTGAATGCAGGGGTATTCTCTGGGGGGGAACTCAGCTTGCACGGCCCATCAGAAGATGGAATCGAGCCAAGACGAGGTCGATGTTCCGGTGGTGAATGAGCTCGGGGCAAGGCTCAGGCAGCCGCCTCATCCAGATCCGCCACGCAGAGTCCGAGATCAGATCCGACTCCATCGCCACGAGCTCGTCCCGGTTGCGGCCAAAGAGTCTGAGCAGCTCCTGCTCGGTGCGTGATGTCTGAGACTGGACGAACTCGAGCTCGTTCTGCCGTCGGAACGGTATCCTCGTCCAGAGCTCGTACGCCAAGATTTGAAGAATGGCGAAGAGCTGGAGCTGGATGTTTTCTACGGCCTTGTTCAAGTCCACAGGCCGACCAGTTGGTAAAGAAGAAGAAGAGGATGATGATGATGAGGAAGACGAGCATGAAGACGATGGAGATGACGCAGATGATGACGAGGCTGACGAATCAGCTCCATCAAGCTCTCGGATGATGCTCGTGTCGGCATCGATGGCTACGAAAGGATTCGTACGAGGGTCCCAGTCGGGGTAGAGAGGACGCAGAAGAGTCTCTGCCTGCTGAGAGCAGAAAGCAGCAATCTCCATGACAGCCGAACCTGTCTGGTCAATCCCCACGGCGACAATGCTGCTTTTGCTGATTGCACGATCCAGTTGGGGAGTGCGCGCTCGCGTAGGCGTCTTGACCACTGCATCTGGAGCTGGAGCTGAGCTTTGGGCTGGTGGCGCTGTATGATGCTTGGTGCACCGAGAAGATCCCGCCTGCGGGATTGGTGGATGAGCGAGACTGGAAAAGGTGGGCGGTCGAGGGCCTGGTGTGCTGCTGGGAGTGACCTTATGTGGCGCAGATGTCTTGGAAGGGAACATCCTCCGTAGCACCTCTTCGTACTCCTCAAGCTCTGCAACGGGGAGATCTGAGTCGTCTGTTACGAGATCCCTGACCTGAGATTCAGCGTCACTGCTGCTTCTAGCGCAAGGCGTAGGTTCCCCGATTGTCGATTCCACCAGGCCCAGCTTGTTGGACTGTGGCTCCAGGGTGGGAGCGAAATCGCAGGCAGGCAAATGAGAGCCTGCTATTTCCAAACGATGGTCCGGGGTGAAGCCTGGAGTGGCTGGAGGAGTCAGCAAGCTTTGATAGGGTGGCGCAAGTGAGAGACGAGTGCTTGCTTGAGAATGCGCTTTCCCGGGGCCCGACGATGTAGATGGGGCTGAGGCTGCGCTGGGAGAAAAGTATCCATGAGGAGGTTGCTGCAGCGCTTGCTGTGGCCACCCGACATTCGGGTTGCAGATGGATTGAATTGCTGAAAGGGGTTCAGTTTCAAGGGAGAAGAATGTCAGCCCAGAAGGAGGTTGGAAACAGTGTGTCTTTGGACTGACCTTGTTCGAGGATGAGGTTGCTCTGAAGGCGAGACAGCACCTCGTTAATCTCCTCAAAGTCGAAAAGAGTCGACTCGAGCGAGTCCAGGCTGGAGCTGCGCGAAGGCCCGGGCAGTTGGTCCATCTTTGTTGGCCCAAGTGTATCCGATATGCTGATCAAGGAAGGGTCAGAGTGAGGGAGGGCGTCAGGGGAGCATCGTGACCGATCCCTCTTCGATCATCAGAAGTGGGCGCTTTTGTGGGGGGATGCTGGGTCAGGGGCACGCAGCTGGTGGATGGAGGAGCTGTGGTGCATGATCTTCTCGGTGGCCTCTGCTTCCGCCGTGCGTGCATGCATGTCCCCACTTCCCGGGCGAAATGCTTCCAGGTGGTCGGTGCGCCGAGGCCGCGGCAAGTTTTGCTCAGGCTTCGTTGGCAGCATGCTCAACTTTTGTGGTGTTGTATACCTTTTTTCATTTCATTTCCCTCTCCCGAACAGAAGCTGACCGTACATACAGAATCCCCTGCGCGGCGTCCTCGACACCGACGCTTCAGCTCGCATTGGGCAGGATGTATCAGAGACCGTTCTCAATCCACACAGGAGATCTTCTGACTTGCGACGTGTCCAGGACAGAGATGCCTCCAGCGAGTCGACGATGTCCAGGCTTCGACTTTCCGTGGGAAACTTGGACCAATTGGTGTGATCGGCAGTGCATTCACTTACAACCAACAATAACAACGAGCCGAACTCCAAGTCGAAGTCCCGAGCTCGTTCTGTAATGCGTTGCTGAGCGGATCCTCAGCATCCGTGACGGCGTCGCATGCCTCCCTCACCGTCGACACAAGCGGTCCACGAGGATCTTGATCTGGACGGACGCTGTTCAGACGCGGCCTGACAGGACGCCAGTTCATCAGTCTTGAACTCCCTAGGAAGACCACTCGAAACCAAAATCTGATCAGAACAGTACTCACAGGCATCCGGGCGACACGATCCAAATGGGAACTGGGCGCCGGCTCCGTCTTGGAAAGCTCATCTCTTGCATCCTACAAAGGTTCCATCTTCAGGTCAAAGACGATGATGCAGGAACCGAACGTGTGACCGATCGACATCAATGAAAATGGACATTGAAGCGCCTCCGCGGCCCAAGTGTCCGATAGACGGACGCCTGTTGACCGATCTGCTTTACAGTATCAAACAGGTCTGCGTCACAATCAAGATGAAGGGTAGTTCAGTGTCGGACTCATGTCTTGCCTATATGGTGATCGCTCTCGAATCTGCTCTTGCACGATCGGCCACGGATACCGGGATCACATGTTGTGCACTGCCTGTGAACTTGTGGCGGATTGAAGCTGGGCCAAATTCGAGCTGCCCATGCTTGCCTTCTGCCTAGCTCCTCACTCCCCATCTTTGCCATTCTGAGCACATACAGCAAGCGCATCGGAGGTCCAGCATCGCTCATCGAAGAACAAGTAGTCGCCTATCGCAACTCAATACTCTCTTGCCCGACCATCATGCAGACTTTTCCTACGAGTGTGAGTTGAACAGCATTCCGTGCGGAAGCTCTGAATCCTTCCGCATATTCTGATCTGGTCGTCGACACTAACATACATCCTCAACGAAATCACAGAACGCACTCATCGCGAGACTCGACAAAGCTGTGCTCACACCACTCCGATACCTTGGCCGCGCAGGGCTGCCATTCGGGGCGCCGAACTCGCCTTCCTCTTCTTCCTCATCTTTGGCTGCTATGGCCTCTTTTTTGCCTGGGCCGCCTTTCTCATCTCCAACGGGCACACTTCTGTCGGAGCAGCAACTACAGCGTTCTGGAGCGCCATCAACTCCATCTTTGGTCTCGCCAACGTCGTCCCGCACGTGCCCGGAATCATCAATGGCTTCCTCTCGCTCAAGGCCCTTCGCACCACCATCGAGCGCCAGCCCAAGATCGACATTCGTGACGATGCTGGACAGATCCTTGCCGAGGGCACATTCAAGCCCTCCTTCGAACTGAAGGATGTCACTTTTGCGTACTCGGCCCGCCCATCGCACGCCAGTCTCCGCAATGTGTCCCTCACAATCGAACCTGGCAAGATGACCGCTCTCGTGGGTCCTTCTGGATCAGGCAAATCCACCATCGCTAGCTTGCTTATCCGCGAAGCGGATCCAGAGACATCCAACATCCTTTCCAAGGACGACGAGGCGCTCGTCGAGTCAATGCGAGCCAGTGCCGAGAAGGAGAAGAAGGCCAAGGCCAAGGCTCAGGGAATGGTCGAGAAGCGCACATGGAAGCGGTCAAAGGCTGACAAGAACGGTACTGCTGCCAAGGAGAAGAAGGAGAAGTCAGAGGGAGATGTCGAGACGGCTCCTCGAGTCGCTGGTCACGGTGTCGTCTCTTTCGCAGGCCACGATGTGCGCACTCTCAATCTGAAATGGCTGCGCTCTCAGATTGGCGTCGTCCAGCAGCATCCCCAACTCTTCACTGGTACCGTCTTTGCCAATGTCGCCGCTGGACTGATCAATACGCCATACGAATGGATCGACGAGGGCAAAGAGGAGAGCGAGCTCATCGCCGTCGAACGCGAGCGGTATGGTGCGGTCCGAGCCAAGGTCCAGACGATCTTCGAAAAAGGGCAGATTTGGGTGTTCGTGCAAAAGCTTCCTCAGCAGCGATCTCGTAGGTAGTTCATCATCAGAAACAGGCCACTCGTGCGATCGTTTATTAGTCATCTGTGTGTCAATTGAACAGCAAAAAGTCGCCTACGACAGAGGGTGAGAACCAATGGACCATGATATATGTGGGACTGGCAGATAGAGGCCAGAGATTACGTGTGGTTGTGTCGCATGTTGTAGGTGTGTCTGGCAGAGAGGGCCAGAGATTACGTGCTGGTGCGTAGCTTGGTGTAGATGTATCTGGCAGGAGGGCCAGAAATGACGTTTCTTCTGTGCTTTCTCGGTGTGTGGATTGACATTCTTGCGATGTTTCCTTTTCAGCGTCTCAGCGATGGCTGATCGCAGCTGTCGTGATCTCGAGGTGGAGGTTTGCTACACCGGCGGCGAGACCGGCTCCTGGCCAGGAGATGCTGCATCTGTATAGGCATTCATCATGGTCGACCCCATGTCCAAGGCGAGGGCTCTGCTCCAGCCTCCCGAGCAATCTCCTCCAACTCGTGATCGAAGGTGTTGCCCTCCGCAAGCCTGTGGTTCTGACCCCCAATCTGCACGCCACATTCGGGACAGTTGCTCAGCTGCGTCGCACCACCGCACTGGCATGGTTGAAAGACGACATTGAGCACCATTGTTTTCTCCCACACAGCTTCTACTTTTCTGATCACACTCACATTTCCGATGACAAAAGGATGCTGAAGAACCACGCATGAAGCAGAAGCAGACCGTCGTCAATATCTCAAGCGTGAACCTCCAACCAAATGACGACACTCACCCCATTCGAGCAGCGATAGTAGTGACCCCCATGCTGCAGATCGAGATTCGAAGTTCTCAGCGCGGTGACAATCATGGTCAGCTCCTGTCTGCGCCTGAGCTGACGGTGGGCGAAGGATTCTTGGCGCAAGTTCTGGAAGAATTGCATCATGTCCTGGTCCAGATCGTAGCTAGGGTCTTTGGAAGTCTCCCGGGCGCCGCGCTGCGACCGGAATGTCTGAACAGCTGTACACCAGTCGTCCTGCCACTCGTTGACCATGAGGAAGGTGCGATTGTCCATCGCTTGCAGCTTGTTGACGTCTTTGGAGCATCGCCGGGCGTTTTGATCATTTCGCAGCATGACAGCCTCAGACTTAAACCGAATTCCATACGCTTTCGCCTGGAGTTCTTCTTGACCATACTGCGTATCTCGGGCCTCATCAGCGGCACGCTTTGAATCCTGCATTCCGCAATGCAGAAGGAGGTCGGCCTAGGAACTCAGAAGACCAAATCAGCATATGCGATCCGCCAATTTCATCCGGTGTCAGATCTCACCAGTCGCTCCCACCGAGTCTTTTCTGCTGGCTTGAGGTCCTCGCCCACACGATTGATGAAGTTGACCAATTTCATGAGCAGATCGAGAATAGTAAAGGTGGCGTGCAGCCGATACTTGGGCTCTGCCTTCGGCTCTGGCATTGCGACCGAAAAGCGTGCCATCTGAAGCGCCTTCTCGTCACGCCGAGGATCCTGTCGGTCAAAGTGCAACTTCTCACGAGTGTACGCCTGATTCACCGCTGCTTCCCAAGCGTGAAGATGTGGATCTAAGACAATTTAGAGAAGTGTGAATATTTGTTCAGTATCAGAGCTGTTGGCATAGACCTTTTCAATAACCATTACTGACTCCGCGTTTTCAGGATTTTCTCCGCTTTTCGATAGATTTCCATGACGGGCCGCGTCGCTTCCATCCACGCCCGGGCAAGGGGCTCAGAGAAGCCGAAGTGCAACAGGTTAAGGAAGCTGTCCGAATTGGTCGGCATCTTCCTTTGCGCCTGCTTTGCCAGAAATTCGTGCCTGCTGTCTTTCTGGAGGATATCATATTGCCGCTTTCCTGCAACTTTGCCCTTAGGAGGAGGGTCGCGGAAGATGCGGAGCATGTCGTCCAAGTCTACTGCATCTTTGTTCTCCTCTAGTCTCTTGCGCTCTCGCTCGGACTGAGCAATGAACTTCTTCTCTTGAAAGTCCTGCGAAATATGAAGAGTAGACGCCAAGGTTGAGCTTGAAATCGCTCTGACAGAGTAGTTTCAGATTAAACAGAGCTCACAAGGAATGCACGCCGTGCGGGCCGTCCGTAACGCATTGAAAATGCGTGGCTTCGGCAAAACGGACACCTATACTCGTCGAAGAAGTCGCTGGGTGGGCAGCGATTGACTTGCCACTTTCCAAGGATGGTTGTGTAGAAGGTAGACATTTCAAAGATGCCATCCTTGAGGTACATGAAGCGTCAGCGGCGAAGCTCTGCGCAAGCCACATCCAATCGACAATAAGCTCACCAGTGTCTCGACCGTAAACACATGCCCGCAGCTGAGAGTGATGGTCCGATTATCCAAACCTGTGCTCGTCGTGTCCAGCTCGCCCAAAGTAGTCTGCATGATCATATCAACGACCTGTGCCTTTTTGTCCTCGGAAGCACACTGAGAACAAGTCTGCAACTCGCAGGGCTCCCCGCATACTGTGGGCGTTTTTGGTGGACCTCCAGTTGTCAGCGAATCGTTGGAGAATGACACCGAGACCGGTAAGTTCTTCACTTACCCGAAGGGCACGGATGACCGCACGCAAGCATCTTTGAGCATGGCATATCGCAAGGGATTCTTTCACAGGGCTGAAGGCATGAGGTCAATGTTAGAACGTATGAATGCTTGAGGTTTGTCATACTGCTGATGCCACACTGGACTCACCACACCGCATGGATTCAGGCAAGCTTCCGTTCCATGCTCACAGTGCCAGGTGCACTTTTCGAGGCAAACCTGGCACGGAGCCCAGCATCGTAGAGAGCAGGTGCAATGCTCACAGAGCCGTCTGTTGCAGGTCTCTCCACAGACTGGCTGGCATTCATGACCCTTTATGCAGCTGGGCACAGACAGGTAACATCCAAAGTCAGGCGCGCCCTGAGGAAGTCGAGTCAGCTGATGACGACTCGACTCACTTCTTCTCACAAACGTGGCCACATGGTCGCTTCTTGCCGCACCGGTGATTCAGATGGACAATGCGAGGTACCGGTTGTGCGGCAGGCGATTGCGGACGTGAAGGCGATGTGTCGTCTTCCTCATCGTCCGCCTCGTTGATGGAGCTGTCCTTTGCCACGTTCAGCCGAGTGCATTCGTGACATTTGGCCACACATTTGGCTCCGCAGCAGGCTAGTATCTCGCCACATAACTCCTGGCACACAAGCTGGTCGTCCTCGGTAGCACATTGGGTGAGTACCATGTGCTGGCACTTTGGGACCTGCTTTTGTACCATCTCCTGGCATCGGTGTTTTTGCAGACTTGCGCAAGAGATCCCTCTGACTTGATGCCCGCAAGCCAGTGTAGCCGAAGGGATTGTGAAATCGCACGGGCTAAAAGAGACATATTGTGAGACTGGGGGTTGACCCTCCCCTCATTGTTCGTAGTGTACGCACCCGCACTTCTGGCCACATCTGTTCGGACAAGGATGTCCGCATTCCAATGAATGGATACAATCCATCAGACAAGGTAGCGAAGCATGCTAGATGTAGAGCAGACCTCATCAGTCCTTGTCGCACGACAGTTGGGTATGAAGAGGATGCTCACTGTATCATCTCCGGGATGACACTGCAGAGAGTTCCAAGACACATCAGTGTGCAGTTAGTGAGAAAGCTGGTCGCCGAAGAGGCATACCTTTGCTGTGCACACGTGTCCGCATGGACGAATCTCCCCGCAAGTCTCGGAGCATCCACCTGTAGACAAATTTGATGCTGTCAGAGGTTGCCTTGGAGCATGCAGCCAGCGGGCTTACCATTCGGAGCGATCAGCGGCAGCTGGCCAGGCTCAGTGATATACTGCGGCTCTTTGTCTGGATGGCGATCACAAACGATCTGAGGAAGATGTAGCAATTTTAAAGATCAGTGGCTCATAGCCCTCCCGCACAAGCTCAGCATCCACATACCGGGATTGCTTGCATAATTGCATCTTGCTCCTCGAAGCGGTCCAACACGCCAGACCAAAACGGAGAATGGGCTCGCAGCATCGCGGCATTTCCGAATACAATCATTCCATCCCGAGCACGAGAGAGAGCCACGTAGGCACGGTTCGGAGACTGTGAGGATCCAACATTTGTAAAGGTGTGAATGGCGCATCTGCAGCATCGTCATCAGGACTTTTGACTTACCTTCAAGAAGCCGATTCCACTCTTGCGCAAATGTCTTGAGCCCGCCACTTCTTGATCAGTGTCTGGCGCGTGATTGCGCACAAGGGAAAGAATTATGAAGCGCGCCTCTTCGCCCTGAGAAAACTTTTCAGCATATGGGTAGCCCAACGTCACGACAGGATGTCTCTCACCTGGAAATTATCCACCGTGGCTACGCGGACGGTATCGCTCAGCTGGACATTGGCGACTACAGCTGATGGGGCAGCAGCATTCTCTTCGTCGTCCGCTTCAATCTCTGCGAGCGCGTCCGCATCTTTCTCGGACAACAACATCGTGATTCGATGTTTTTGCAGTCTGTCGCGGACCAAACGGATTTGACTGAGGTAGGCGACAATCACGCAAATGTCTCCAGGTGCGTTATAGCCTTGATTGACTAGATGCCGAGCTAAATCTGTTGCCATGTCCGCCTCATAGTGATTTGTGCGGCTGGTTTCCTGCACCGATTCAGGATGATTATGATCCTGCGTTGTGCACACACTGGACTGAGTCTGAGATCTTTGACAAGAGCACATTAGGCCTACTCACCATGAAAATGACCTTGAAGCGCCGTCGTTGCCCAAAATGTCAGTCTCAGATGTCATGTTGCCCATATATCTTCATCGCTTACATTTCTGCCGAGGCCCCGAATGTTGGGCCTGTTCTGTACTGAGGGGTGGTCTTCCAGCTGTTGGATCGGCCGGATGAGATCGCAGATACTTGGGATCATTCTCCGTTGGGTCACGATCCGCGAAACTGGAAGCTTGACCTCTTCCGCGAGCCTCTCCATTAGAGACACATCTAAACGATGCAGACGTCCCCTTCCTCGATGATTATCGACGCTGAGTCCGTAATTGGAGATTTGGGGACGTAGCTGCTTGTGGTCCCCAATCAGAATCAGCTGCTCGATCGACGGCCCCATCGTCGCAAGGACGTGCGCTGCGGCGAAAGGATAAATTCAGCAAGATCGATCACAACCCTCCCGAATGAACTTCTGTGAAGGCAACTTACATTCCAAGACCTGCCCAGCTTCTTCGACCACGAGTACCCTGGGCTTCGCAGTCTTCAGCAGTCTCGCGGCCCTCGCGGCGCCATTTGTTGTGGCCCCAACAACGAGAGCCTCAGAAAGGATGCGCTGTCTTTGCTGTGGAGGGCAACACAAAGATCTTTCATCAATAAAGCAGATAAAGGCGGCAACGGAAGCAGCAATGTACTCACAGACTCATGGTGCTCCTGAGTTTCCTGGTGGGCTTTTTCGTATCTCTTGCATTCGTCTTCGAGCTTGGCAATGCTTGCGCGACGAAGACCCGCCGTCCAGCGTTCCAAGAGCAGGGCGCGATCGGCCTGTGAAAAGGTCCAGATGTTTCGATCGCGTAACAAGCCATCCAGATTACCTCGATGCTCAATTGCTGGCCAATCTGCACAACTCAAAATGTCGAAATGGTTGCTCGATTCATTCAGGTTGAGGTCCGGGGAAGACTGATATGCGGTTGTCGCATAGTCGTCGTCAGTACGAGCAAGAGGCGATCCGGCATCTGATGAGGCATCTTCCTTATCCCCATGAGTCGAGCTTGATGTGGCGTCCTCGACATCAGAACTCGTCTCAGAATCTTCGTAGGGCAGAACGTCGTCCAAAGTGAAAATATTGGGCGCGTCTGAACCGTCATCGGAACCGTCATTGGAAGACTCCGAAAGCTCAAGTGCCATGAACCGATTATTGTGACGGTCACTGGCGCGTGTTGCAATACCTTGGCTGCTTGTTCTTGTTGCTTGCTGGGAGGTCGCACTTCGGTAAGTGATGTCTCCGCCGTTGGCCCAGAAGCGGAAGACATCGAGCGCATTGCAATCGTTCTGGCCCGAAGAGTAAGTCGGGTTCCAAGATCTCCAATCTTGACAAGCCAATCTCATTGAAGTAGGCATAGCAAAGATGTGCTCTACCACATCAGGATCGCTTGTATCGGCCCAACAAAGGATCTCCTCCTCCGAAAAGCTGGACCGACGGATTGCCAAAAGCTGCTTCAGCGGTCGATCGGAGAGAAGTTCCAACACAATGTCACTCACATCTGTTGTTGCACTTGCTTCACTTCTTTGGAGACCCGTTTCTGGGCTTCTTTGAATCGCCACCATGCGCCTTTGGATGCACGATCTTCGTTCCGTTGCGATACCTTGAGCAGCTCCTCAAGACTGTAGGATGCGATCTGATGAAAAGACCACTCTCAGCTTCGGCTTAAACGTTGAATTCTTGTATGGCAAGCTCTTACCCTTTCGTCCTTGGAACGGCTACCGATTCTCACAAGTGCTTTGGTGAGACCCTGGTCCAAGATTTTGGTCAGCATGGTATCGAGCGCATGATTTGTCATGCACACGATCAAGATTGGGAACAGAGATGACTTGAGGAGTGTGTTGATAAGAGCAACACCAGTAAAGCTTTTTCCGGTGCCTGGAAGTGCTCCACGTTCAGCACAGTTCATTCAGCGTTGCAGCTCGATATGTCTCGACCTATGCACTCACCAGGTGGACCTTGGATGATGGAGACTTGCCTGGTCAGAGACGCGACGACAGCTTCGGCCTGGCTATCGTCAACGATTCCCCGACGTTTCAACTGATCTCGTGCGTGCTCTTGGGAGCTCTCGTCGAGGGTCATAGAAAGGGTTGTTTTGTCATCGCCTTCAGTCTGCCCAGGCACCAAAAGTCCCGAAAGGTCGAAGGTAAACCCAGGTTCTTGTGCGTAACGCGGGGCCGGAATCTTGAGATTGTTGTCAGCGTTGGCAGGTGTGGCCAAAAGCTGTCCGAAAGGGAGCTGATCGGCGCTGATACCTTGCAATTTTTCTAAAAAGGGCGTGACGCTCTCGTAAAGAACGCCACGCACCTCCGCCAGGATTTGATACTTCTTCTGGTGAACCGGGAAGTGAAGCCGTGGAGCCACCGAATCAAACAAACGAATCTTCAGAATTGGATCTCGGCCGGTGTGGATCATTTGCTTGAGTTCGCCTGGTTTGTTCTTCATCAGACCAAGTGCGAGGTCCACTTCACCGCCATCTCCGTCGCTGGTGAGGATGGCGACCAGAGAGCCCGGATTGAGCACTACACACATAGACAGATTCATTGATACTTCAGCCGACCGATTGGTATAAATAGCAGCACTTTGCACGGAAGAACCTACGTTTGTCGAGCAAGTATGCGTTTGTCTTTGGCATCTTGCATTGGAAGCTCACGACACTCAGCATGCCATAGCGATCGCTAGCTTCAAGGTCGTGGAACCTAAGCCTGCCATCGTTCCACACTTGAAGATCGACCGCATTTTCGCCAGCTCGAAATCTACCACCTCCACGTTGCAGCAGTTGCGAGAGCTGGCTGCGGTCCTTGGAGTTTTCTGAGGAGCCAATTACGTCTAGGCTCTGGAGCTGGTTGCTCAAAGAGACCAGACTCGTTCGCAGAGGCTCGAGCAGTTCTTCGCGCAGAAGTCGAAACTGAACATCAAGACTGTACGACCATCAAAATATAGGTCTCAGTGAATCTTATCAGTCGGCAGACGCGGTATCTGATCTGATGCTTACAGTCGCTCCGGAGATCCTTGAGGAAGGTGGTGCGGAGCACCGGGAAAGTTGAAAGGTATAAAGGGCGGCTCAGAGCATGCGATCTCTTCGGGGGTCGGGTGCACCTTGATGTCTTTGATGTGTGCGCAATCGTTGTCGTGGCGAGGTCCCGCATCTCGCAGATCACCAGGAGGATCAAAGCTACGCTGGAGCATTTGGAGTTGTCCTTCCCCGACAACGGACGTCGCTGGTCGATCGTTTTCGCCAGGTCCGAGCTGCTTTGTGTGGGAATTGGCAAATGCCAGCCTGTTCTGAATGGTTTTGATTCGCTCTTTCAGACAATCCTGAATGAACTTGAGGTGAGAAGTCTTGGAGATGCCGAGACGACTGATGCCATCCATGAATCTGCCAGTGGAAACTGCTTGTACCCAATCATCTAGCTTTAGAAGCAGTCTCGCAAGGAAGTCTTGGAGCAGGTCGAAATGCTGGACTGTTGCCATCGGGAAGCGATCCAGATATCTATCGAGAGAAGCATCAGTGAGCAACAGGACACTTGGGTATAGCAATGCATCGACACGTACTCTTGCAGGAGCAAAACTAGCGGCTTGAAAATCTGGGACATAGAGGGAATGTCCGACTTTGCCAAGCTTGCACCGTGATCTTGCATCAGCGTTTCGATGCCCTCGCTAGCTTTGTTGACAATCTTCTCCAGATGAACATCGATGATGCTGTACAGCTGGTTGGTTGAGCTCATCAGTGTGGTGCTGATCACCGTTGAGCTGGTCAAGAACTAGCAATCTTCTGGGTCAGCTTGCATGCCTATCTCAAATTCAGATTTGATGTTGTTTGGCTCACCATTAACACAGGCATCATGCCATCCACAAAAGCGAGGGACATCGGAGCACCGCTACCGGTACTTGTCCGTGCGCAGAGCACATCTTGAATTCGGATGATGCCAGCCCTGAACGGATCTGTCACGCGCGTGAGGAAGTTCGCGCGCTCCTCCTGATTCTGTTGAGGGAAGCATATACTTGGTCAGAGAGAGGTGCAAACAGTCATCGAGCTTCCCCAACAGGACGAGGACATACCCATCGTGGATCCGTACTTCCGGCAGCCGCGAGCAGTTGTGCAAATTTGCGCATGACCTTGGCGTGCTTCCACGTGAAATCAGCCTGTAGGAAACTGTAGATTGTCGTGTGCACTTCCGCGGGAGCCATTTTGATGGGGATGAGAGCGTCGCTGGTGATACTCTGGAATCCCTTGAGATGCTCTTTGGACAATGGATCTCCTGTGTGTGTCACAGAGAAAGATCAATTCACGCAGTCAGTACATGCTGTTGTCGGACGAGCTGCTTATGATCAACACTCGCTGGAGATCCCAGTGCGAATGAGCGGCTCTAGACGTTGTGCATTGGAAGCACGTTGAGAGGGCTGCTCGTGAATGAACGTGCAGCTCCCCTCCTTGCGACATCCGCCGGGAGTGCCGTAAAAGCGGCACGGTACCGTAGGGGTGAAGCGAAAAGGTCTGGAGGCCGTCATCTCATAGAGTCAGCACCAATTTCCCCTTTATGTGGTGCACTGATTCATGGCTCACTGCATGATAGGCAACCGTGCGCCTGACTTTGGGTGGAAAGATGTTTCAGAGGGTGTTGGGATGGATGTGGCTTTGAGACGGGAATGGGATCTGAAGATGGAAGAACAGATGAAGAGGAAGAGGGATTGGTGACAGGGAGAAGGTACCGAGGGAACGAGGAAATGGGAGTGAGGACGAGGAGGAGATGGAAGAAGGTAAGGACAAATTTGAGTCAGAGAAGGGTCGAGCAGAATGTGCGGTGCAGGCTTGTCAGCGCAGGCTCGGTGCAGGTCTGTCACATGGTCTGTTCGACCGCATGGACTGTCCGGTCCGCGCCCTGTTCCATCTCATCTGGCCGAGAAATACTCGATGAGATTTCAGGGGCCGTGCGTCAGTGAAGCAATGTAAGCACACGAGCAGCGTATTGCCATATTTGCGGGTAAGGGAACAGGAAAGTCCACACTTTTCGTTGATCGATCACTCTGTACACGGATGGAAGAGATGACGCGTCAGATCGCGAAGACGCTTGACCTCCACCAGGTCAGGAAGGTACGAACCGTTGGCTGTCTGCGGCAGAGTGATCCATGCCAGGACAAGTATGAAGCTTGCGCCAGGTGACAGTCCAGATTGTATGCCATACAAGGTCTTGCTGTTCAGACCATACTGTGAGGCCATGTTGCGCCCAGATCAGCTTGCTCTCAGCGGATGTTGCAAAGGTCTTTGATGTCAAGCACTCGCAGCATCGCTTCTAGACTTGATCGCGCCGCTGAGACCACGCGACTGCCAGGCCTCGTTTGTTGGTGCGCCGCGGCCATCTGAGCTGAGGCGAGCTGGGCTGGCATGACGAGCGGATAGATTTGATCTGTCCACCTTTAACACTGGTTCGTAGAGAGAGCGCATTTACTGCGTCCCAAACGCCGCTGAAAAGACTGGCGCCGAACAGGTGGTTGTCCAGAATGAGCAGCGTCGATAGAAACTTGCCCTGTAGGATAACTAAGACCTGTGAAGGGAAGGATCAGTGGACGCGCATGCAGTCAATCCCGGAGCGAGACGGAAGAGCTCTTCCACCCGCCTCTGGATTCGAAGTCACCAGAGAGTGTGATGATCAGCATGGAAGAAATCAAGCTGCGTCGTTGTCATGATTCGTGCCCAGTCTGCTGGTTCCGTCACCAGCAAGGCACTCACGAACGACCGTGAGGCTGGTGGTGGTCAAATCGAGCAAGGCGGCTTCAATCTGCGTCACATTTCAAAATGCAAGCACGCGCGAGACACGGGCCGGGAATTCCTGTGGGGTGCAACAGGAGCGATGTAAGCGCGGTGGAGCAGGTACTTGTTGACATGTCCAAGCCACCGCTCAGTGATGGAGGTCAAAGGCTTCCAATGGACATACAGGACCCAGGAAATGTTGCCCGTCCTTGCGTTCGTTGCGCAACGACCCGCCGAGTCGGAATGGAGGCATC
The DNA here is from genome assembly GCA_023634365.1 of Tilletia setariae. NCBI lineage: Eukaryota > Fungi > Basidiomycota > Exobasidiomycetes > Tilletiales > Tilletiaceae > Tilletia > Tilletia setariae. Next base: position 781,080 of record JAMJXE010000008.1, read on the forward strand.
AGGAAGAGTTTCCAATTTGAAAGGATCATACCATTTTCAGCGGTTTTTGGTTATCTAATCTTATCGGGGTTAGAAGCTCAGCAGCTCGTGTGAGCAGGCCAACGTCAGCACCAATCGGACTGAGCTGAGGCTTCGTGCTCCAGAAAACACCCGGGCGTCAAGCGCATATATTCCAGCGAGTCTCCATCAGTCTCCTCAGCTTCAGCACTTTCGACCCTTGTCCAGCGCTCGTCGAGTGCCCTGAATGAGCAAGCCCCGTCAGCTTGCGTTGCATTGCTCATCCTCCATCTCCAGAAACGCGTTTCGACCCAGCAGCACAACCACCTCCCGAGCAACAATGGCGACCGCAACCGTCTCCTCCGCCCCTCAACCCTCCGAAGCACCCGCATACATCGCGCCGGACATCCCAGACACGCTCCGCGCCTCGTTCGGCGCCTGGATAAAGGGCAACGCCCAGACGGAAGGCGCGAAAGCCGAGCTGTATCTGTATCGGCACAGTCATTATTTTCAAGGCGCGACTTTGAACAACGTAGCCAACCTGCCTCTCAGCCAAGCATGGGCTGCTCTCAAGTCGGGAACGAACTTAACTTCGCCCATCAGTCAGCGCTCCAGCAAAGTCCGACCTGAGGAGCGGGCGACAATCGGGACCAGCCTGGCGGAGGACGGGAAAGTGGCCATCATGCGCCTGGTCAGCTTACATCGGGAAGGGGACGAGCCACGTCACGGAGGCATGGGAGCGTGGGTCTCCTCTTGGTTCGACAGCAGTGACAAGAAAGGAACCCCCATTTCAGATGGGCAAGAGCCTACCTCGCTCGTCGGCAAATCCGCAACGACGAGCTGCGGCCAACCAAGACTGATCAACACCCTCGAGATCGGCACGCCTGAGGTCAAGCCAGGAGAGACGAAGATTGTACTTGCCCATGGATACGGAGCTGGAACTGCCTTCTTCTATCAGAACATCAACAGTCTGGCCTCCATCCCGAACTCGAGGCTGTTCGCTTTTGACTGGTTGGGCATGGGTCGCTCCACCCGCCCTCCTTTCCATATCCCCAATTCGGTAACCAAGCAGGGCGTCGAGGCAAGAGTCAAGGCTGCGGAGAGCTTCTTTGTCGACTCTTTTGAGGAGTGGAGGCAAAAAATGGAGCTGGAGAAGATGACCATCGTCGCGCACAGGTAAGGAGGTCAGCTTGTATGCAGCCAGAATGCTTTGTTGACTGACGCATACTCAATCTCCCACATTCTCATACCAGTCTGGGAGGATATCTGTCACTAGCCTACGCTCTTCGCTACCCAGAACGTGTCGAAAAATTGATTCTTATTTCTCCTGCTGGCATTGCCGAAAGTGAGTGTTTCCGCTGCTTGCCGCCGGTGATGGTTCCTTGTCACTTCTTGCTCACCTTACCCTCTTTCGCATCATCGTCTCACAGATCCGGACAAAGACGCAGCCTCAGACGGACGAGCGTTCCAGAGCAAAGGCAATCAGGTCGGCTCCTCCGATGCATCCCAGGAGCTGCGCGACTCCCAAGCGCAAATCGCCTCAAGCACCCAAGCCGAGAGGGAACAGACGCGGGACGCTATGCGGCGCGTGGCTTCTTCCTCCTCAAACAACGGGAAAGTACAGGGAGCCGAGCCCAAGGGCCCTGTTGATGCTCCGTTGTCGGCCGACGAAGAGGCTGAGCAAGGCAGACAAAACCCTCCGCGCATCGGAAGTCGAACCCGTAAGTAGGGCGAGGGCTCTGGAGCTCACAATGGCGCTGAACTTTCAATCCTGCTCTTTGTCAAATTTCAGGAACCGTACTCACTTGGCTCTGGGAACAGAACCTCTCTCCCTTTGCCATCATTCGCGGCTCCGGGTTCCTGGGACCTATGATGGTCGCCAGATATACTTCACGCAGATTCAGCCTGTTGCCAGACGAAGACTTACGGGCGCTACATGTGTACTGCCATGGCATCTTTACCGACAAGGGATCTTCAGAGTATTGCTGTGAGTGGACTTTGTGCTACATGCGTACTTCTGACAGAAGAAGCTGACATTGAAGCATTTCGTTCACAGTGGCTCACATTCTCGCCCCCGGAGCTTTCGCACGCTTGCCAATGGTGAAGAGAATAAGCCCTCTCACCATGCCCATTCATTTCATTTATGGCCAATTCGATTGGTGAGCAACCACAGCCCGTCTTTCGTTGCATTCCCCGATGGCTTACATGATGCGTGTCTATTTGTTGCTCTCTCTGCTTTGCCACGTATTTACAGGATGGTGAGTAATATTCCTTTCCTTCTGCGCTCGCACATCACAAGGCACTGACACTTTGATACATCACAGGATGTGAACGGAGGTCGGGAAGCGGTCAAGGTGCTGGCAAAAGCGGGCAACAAGAACGCCAGCACAGTCGTCGTTCCCCTTGCGGGCCACCATACATATTTGGACAATCCGGAAGGGTGCAACGCCGTTGTGGAGGGATTGCTGAAAAGATAACCAGGAACTGTTCGTGGCGCGCTGTGTATGGCTGCGATAGGACACATCATTTGGGACAATGGAAAGCACCTCTCCTACACATACGTCAACTCCGCGTGGGCGTCGATCAAGGGTCCGGGCGTGTCGCTGCGCATGGCGTGTCCACGACAATCAAAGAGCTGAATTTCTCCCTTGACCTTGCCAATTTCTTTCGATATCTCATCTGGGAGTGCTCCAGAAAGGTCTCAATGCTCACGGAACGTCTCAGAGAAGCACCTCGAGTGGCACTGAATAGAACGAAAGGGAAACGACACTCGAGGAGAAGACAACGTTTGATCGTACGCGTAGACTTATGCAGTGATTTCCGGCTGATTTTTGCCAACGAGACGATCAACACAGTCCTTGAGCTCAGGTCACGCCGTGCTCTTGAGCCAGTCGTCAGTCATTTGACGCAGTGCATCAACATTGCGCCATTCGTCAATGGCTGCAAACAGCTCGGTGTAGCCCACATCGGCTCGAGTGGGGTCGCTCCAAGGAAACGGGCCTTCTTTCCATCCTGGCACTTTGTCATTTCCCATGGCCGACCCCGACAGATCGAAGCGGAAGAACTTTCGCTCGCCGCTCGCGGGCATGTACAGGCTGATATTCTGCGCTTGTTGGACGGCCTTCTCCGAATTGGTGAGCATATTGACCACGTCTTGGAGCGGAAGGCGGTCCGTGGTGAACTCGAGTTGGGCGGGTATACCGGTGCCGATCGAGACGATGCAGCCAACTTTGCGCTTTGGTCCGTAGGTGAGGATGGCTTCGCTCATCAATCTGCGCAGGCAGTGAGGGAAAGAGGCAAAAAGAAAAGCAAATGGTGATGGGACTGGAAAGCACAATCAAATGAGACTCCCTCCCAACTTCTCGAAAGATGTTACGGGCCCGGGGTACATACTCTAGGATTGGATTGTTCTCCACCATGCCACCATCGATGAAAGAGACTGTTCCACTAACCGTACCCTGGACGTCAACCAGGTCATTCACGTTGCAGGTCAATCGTTCAAAGTAACCCGGAGCAGCCGAGGTCGCTCGGGCAGCCTGCCAAATTTTGATCTTGGGATACTCCGACGGGACTTCAGCAGGCGTGACCCAGCTACGAAGATGGACATTTTGATTCCCATTCTGCGTATTGGTGGCACTGCAAGTCATCACGAGGCTGAGGAGAAGGGTTGATGCGAGTGACAAAGGTTCGTTGGTTAGCCAAGTGATTATAGTCGGGCAGGAAGGACTCCAAAAAGAACTTGCTGCAAGACTTACACTTTGCAAGCCTCCGTGTCCGGCTTGTTGTTCGGATCGAGGAGCAATGTGTCTCCAGTGGGATCATTGAGGCGGTTCTTGACCTGATCCTTCACCGCCTTGATCAGAGGTTCGGACCCATAAAAGTAGCTTCCATTCACAAATTCGGCCGCGGGGCTAATGTAGCCAACCTGGTTGGTGGATCTGTTGAAGACGCTCTTGGAGATGTTGTCATACGCTTCTTTACACTGCGCAATCGTCATCTTGAGCCGACCGAGCATCATGGCGAGCAGAGCGCCCGTGCTGGTGCCTGCAATCATGTCAAAGTATTCGTACACCTGATACTCTCGGCCCTCGGCTTGCCTGACTCGGTCCATGATGTTGCTGAGAATTTCGAGTTCAGACACGCCTCGGACTCCGCCGCCGTCTAGGGTTGCAAGAAGGACACACAGCGTATAAAAGGAAACAATCAGCCCCGAGTCTGCCTATCTAATTGCGTCCCCACAATCTCAAAGCTGGGGAAGGAACCTCACCAAGTGAGAGCAGACGAAGAGGTCGCAATGTCTCCTCGTAAGCTGGCAGTCCCGCTCTGGAGTAGAGGCTGTCGGCGCGGACTTCTGCGGTGAGCAGGTCACTAGCCCGAGAGCTGTTGGGCACTGCAGGAGTCTCGTTTGGCTGATCAAGGACAGCAGTCTCCTTTTGCTGGGCGACGGCGTTGTCGTGCACTTCAGCAACAGCAGCTTGGAGCGCGATGGCGATTTCGACCTCCTTCGAAACACTGGGAAGTTCAATGTCAGGCGAGGCAGTTTCTGCGTCCCAGAGAGAACACAAAATTAGATAGGCCGAAGTTGTCAGTGAACTCGTCACGTTTGCCGGCCCCAGCAGGGGCGAGAAGGAAGTGCCAACTGACTAGTGTTGTCGAAGCGAACCACGAGATGAGCAGAATCGGCCACGTTCTGCCAGTGTGGGAACTGTGCACACACACGAACACCAAGGGCATTTCCAGGCTGACACCGGCGGATGAGGAAGCAGATCGCGTGAGTGAGCTTTGAAAATGGATGAAAGACACCACAACCAGCGGGGTCGAATAGCAGTCTTAACATACCTCGAGCGCAGCCTTGATCGTCTTGAGTTGGGTAATGTGCTTTTCGTCTTGCTGCTCTGTGGTACCCTCGTAGTCAAAGAGCTTTCCAGCGATAGGACTGACCGGCAGACTGTTGTACTGATTCGCGTGGCTCAACCAGGCGAGAGTGACGCCATCACGCACACGAGGCTCAACGGCGGTGGGAGACTCGAGGATGACAATGTCGAGCCAGGAGTAGCTCCCGCCAGCCGCGGCACTGATGAGTTTGGGCTGGTCGTCACGCTTGAAGCATGCGCGAGCATATAGCTGAAAGGCTTCGAGGGTGTTGATAGCTTTTTGGTCCAGCGCCTGGAATAGAAGCAAGAGTTTCATTCGGTCGACGATCCACAGAGACGAAGTCAGCTTCTGTATGAGTACTCACTGGAGTCGAGAACCAGACCTTGGAGACGATGGTGTTGTCGATTGCTCGGACGGAGCAAGAGACCGTCGATTGAAAGGGGAAAGAGATGTTTTTGATCTCGACCTTGCTGGAGGCCTGAAGCCAATTCTGATCGATCCCGGTGACGCTGTTGGCGATGCCTGGCATGGTCGAGATCTGATACAAGAAAGTGAAGTATGCACCGGGAAACCGGAAAAGGGGGGAAGGAGGAGGGGGAAGGGGGCAAAGGCAGGGTGTATTTCTGAGACTGAAGTCCAGCCTTCGCAAGGGGGAAAAGCACGGCCCTCTTGTGTGACCCTCTGTTCGTCAGCAGCTGTCCATGAGATCGAACGCGAGCACGAGCTTGAGCGGTCCGCACATCATTGATGGACAGACCAGAGACTTTGCGTTCCGTCAGTGCAGGACAGGGCAGTCAGCACACTTATCAGAAGCACTGCTGGGTGTGTCCTTTTCCTCGGGACGCGTCGGATCTCCGGTTGCCAAGGCCCTTGCAGTCATCGAAAGCTGTAGTGGCCACTGTGCATGCGCGGCAGGGCAGACGCAAGAGGATGCGGGATCCTGCAATCAGACAGAAGCAGGAGACGGGAGTGAAGTGAAGGCGGCCGCGGAAAAACACGCAACAAACAAACCACTCCGAGCGAAATCAGCGAAATCAACAACACCCACATCGGATAAAGGTCAGCTTCAAAAACAACCATGTCTGCTGGCCCTCGGCCACCTGCATCTGCATGACCAATCGTGCGCGCTTCTGCGGACGAGGACATGTCCCTCGGCATATGCATAGACTTCTGTCCGACACATGGACAAGATAAGCAGCACATGTCGAGGTTCAGACCAAAGTCGTTCGATTCCCCGTCCTTTCAAGGCTTGCAGTCTAGCTCTTGAATATCGCTGTGCCATCGACGGATCACCTACCCACCACGGGTGCTTTGAATCGATCGATGATAGGGTTGCGCAAGAAGATTTGTTGAGACGAAGAGAAGCTCAAGCTCCCACTCCTGTCTGCTCGAACCAACGCACCTCGCCCTTCCAGCTGTGGTGTCTCTCGTCCTGCTTAATCAACTGGTGATTGCAACTTCAAGCAGGTTCTCCTGCACGCCTGCTTCCTTCAGCTTTGAAATCATGACCGCCTGAGGAAGCGAACAGGCTGCCACGCAAATCCACAGTGGTACACATGAATGCTGATGACGATGTGTGCAATACCTGGAAAGCATTGATATCGCGCACAAATTTCCTTCTCACTCATTTTGGCGCCGATCTGCGGCTGAGCGACGGGGAAGAAGCGCAGAACTCAAGATTTGGCCACGTGTCGTCGGACATGCATCGCGAGACCAGCGATCTGATGGAAGCCACACCTTGCCGTGTCGAGTTTTGGCTGTCTGACATTGTGTCGTGTCGTATCGAATCATGGAACACAGGAAGGGGGCTTCTTACAAAGAAATTGCTGCGAGGGAACATGTTGGAAAGGGTATCGAGCTTGAAAGCGGCTCTCCGTCTCGCGTTCGTCCGCATCACTTGCGCTGCTCGTAGTCTTCGTCTCTGGCCCTCTTCCTACTGGGAGCGAGCTGGCCTATTCAAAGAGCACGCCCACTGAGCCTGTACGCTCTACTACCGCACGACATGCCCGTACCTCTTCGGCCATCTTGGCAGTGATAGGCCATAGAGAAGAAATCGACTGGAGAGAATCCATCGCGGCACCAAGATTGCTGAGTACGGCTCGATGACGCCAGATTATGTTCGATGCAGTCTCCGATCCAGGGACGGGGTGGGCGTCTGAATCGAAGTCCAGCTCGGTCCGCATGGCTGCAGCTGCGACGGTGTAGCCCCATGCAGCTGCGACTTGAGAGCAGGACAGGAAGGGCGAGTGTCCTGCGAGGAGCGAGTGCCGAGCTTCGAATGGAAGTCGTTGGTGCTCGTTTCTGAGCATGTCCATGATGGCGTCGGCCGACTGAGGCCCGCCGAGAGGCAAAGAAAAAGTGGGTCAGCAGGGGCTCATGTAACGTAGCGCCATTGTCAGGCTCACCTCGACAATTTTTTGTGTTGCCTGAGGCACACTGACTTCGCGGGCCAAAGCCACACTCATGTTCATGATGGGAGCTCCGCCATCAGAAGTCACGCCGTTGTTGTCGGACGGTACCAGGACAGGATGTTGCTTGACCTCAAAGGAACAGGAAGTCAGGCGGAACGAGATTTCGGGAAGTGCTGCTAGGCGATACAATTGTATTCTTGCTCTGAGCAACGTGGAAAAGCATGCTGAGTAAGCATATACCTGTGTTCAGCGCTCCTAAACTTTCTGCGTTTCGGAACGACTCACGCATGGAGCATGACAAAGGCCATGAGACTTGCCTCGCGCGAGCTCAGGGTAGCGCCGGTCCGCCACTGATGATGTGCTTCTATCGTCATGTTGCTAGTGATAGTAGAGAGGGCATCGAGTCGGACAAGTCGTGAAGCATTTACGCATGGTTGCGCACATTCGACCAGAATCGTTGCGGCCCGAACGCGAGTCTGGGTCGTGATCTTGTCAGAGCCAAAGCTCTGTATTTAGTAATAATGAGGGTGTTCACCAGGCCTTGCTGTAGAACTTGGGGTGAGGAGAAGGCGAAAACTCACATCTGCTCCGGTATTTCCTCCAGGAAATTGTGTGTCACGCGTTGCATGAGTGCTGAGTAGGCATGTCGCGGTACTTGCACCTGAAGCTACACTGAGGACTGCATCAAGGACGCACAGCTCCCACCAAACTCTGCGAAGATCATCCATTACATCAGCCTGAACGACCAGAGCTGGTAGACCTGCATGCAGACGTGGGGCTATATGCGGAACAGCAAGGTCGGCCAAGGTGTCGATGCTCGACAGATTGCTCGTCATGAACTCCTCCAGATAGTCTGGTGGCTTGTCGAGGTGTTGGAGTTGGTGATACAGTGCCACAGCACGAGCACTGTCTAGTGCGGCCCTGGCGCGAGCAGTTTCACCAAGTCCATACTCCAGATGGGCAATGATGATCATGGCCTGCAAGTGGTGAATGACGCTGGAGATCAAAGAATCGTGCAAAGTGATCGGTGTTGCGGGAGGGTTGAAGGTGCATGTTTGAATCCTGAGTCTAGCTACAGACAGCAGTTCGGCTTTGGCTTGTGGTGAGGCTCTGTCTGGGTCTGTGCAGAGATGGGCGCCCAGAGCGACGGCCACGGCGACACATGCGGAAAGTGCTTGGACCTGCTTCTGCTGGAAATCGTCGAGCTGCAGCTCAGTGCTAGCGATGTTGAGCTCTCGAGCCTTGCCCTTGAAACGCGTTGAGTCTCCAAGCACACTGCAGAAGTGGGCGGCATGATTGAAGAAAGCATCGAGATATAGCTCTTGTAGGTTTGCGCTTGAGTTCGGGGCGGGAACGAAGACCTGACGTTCCTGCAACTCCCTCGCACTGGACTGAAAGATCGAAAGGAGGCTTTGGAATTCCTGTTCCGCTTGGACTGGTGAGGTAGTGGGAGGCAAAGGAGAGGTCCACGGGGTCTCTTGTGATGTTGTAGCTCGATCAAGTCCGAGTTCAGAGGTGGACAGTTGCAGTGGCGCGTGCTCGTCCACATCTAGTCCAGCGTCCGATTTGCTCTCTCGAGCTCGTTTCCTTGGCCGACCGAGACGGGACTTGGGCAGCCAGATGCAAGCATGATTCCCAGCTTTGCATCCACTACATCGATCTTCGCCATACTTTTGTATTGTGTTCAATGGTTGGGCAAGTCGAGGCTGTTCGACTGCAGACTGCGGGTCAGGCACGATCGGCGCTGGGGTGTGCAGATCGAGGACGTGGTCGTTTGCAGCCCTTTCCAAGACGGCGCCTTGAGGGGTCCTCGTCGTGGCAATGCGGGACGAGCTATCGACAAGTTCGGTGGGGGGTGTTCCATCGCATCTGTGTTTTCCTTCTCGGCAGTGGAGACAAGCCATCAAGGTGCGATGGGCGTGCCTTGACCGGGCCTGGCTGACATCTGCCATATCAGATGTGGGTGGACGATAGCAAGCATGTGCAACAGCAGCAGCATCAGACAGGCAACGGTTGGATGAGCGAACAAGGTGTCAGAGACCGAAGCTTCCAGCAGATCCGTGCTGAGGAACAACTTGTTCGTCGCGTGGTGGCGCAGTCGCAGATGAGCTGGTCGGCCACGTGGGAAATGAGCCGCTGGGCCACGAGGAAGCTCTGCTGCAAGGTTGGTCAGACTCACTGGTGTACTTGTCTGGGGTGCTGTACGAGCGCGCTTGCACTGGCTACTCTTAGGAGCCTGGCTCACAATGTTGTGGGCAAGCGCGACGGCGGCGAGGTGGGTCTGGGCCCTGTGTTTGGGTGGTCGCCATACCTATACAAAGAAACCGCGTGGGAAGCGGGGGAAGGAAGAATGGGCCGCAGAGCAACTGCAGGCAGCCACCAAGACTGGGAAAAGAGCCCGCATCGGGCTTGCGACTGACCACATCCTCTCCTTCCTCCGTCTGCCGATAGCAACATGCAGGAACCCAGACAGTCCCGCTCTGCATGTCCATGCATCTGTGTGGTCCCTGACTCCCATTTCATCCACCTTTGCCCAGCTGCTGACCTGCATCCACACTCCTCCTTTGCACCCATCTTGAATTGTTTGCGGGCCTTTCTGGCTCAAGCCCTCACCCTTGCAGCCATGACTCCCGTCCTTCCGCTGCAAGTCCTGATGGGTATTAAAGCAGTGCCCACATGCACACCCTCAGCTCATCTCCTCACCCTTTCGTCCCTTCTTTCTCGAGCCACTCATACTCGTACAGCATATCCACACTCCCCGACGTGTCATGTCCATGAACGACATTGAAAAACAAGACGAGCTCTCCCTCGACCTTGACGATCGACTGTGCTTCAGCTGGAACGATGTCTCCTTCTCCATCAAGCACAAAGGAGCTGCCAAAAAGCTCGTCGCAGATGTCTCTGGCCATGTCAAAGCTGGAGAGATGCTCGCGGGTGAGTCAGCAATCTTTTGGACAACACCAGCCCGGACTTCAAATGCTCAATACTGTCTTGCCATTTGCTTTTCTCAGTGATGGGTCCGTCCGGCGCTGGAAAAAGTACGACTCTTGACCTGCTCGCCGGTCGCAAGGCCATGTCATCCGGCACTGCCCTCATCAACGGCAGCGCAATCACCAAGTCAGCAGACATCAGGCGCATCTCTTCCTATGTCGAGCAGGAAGACGCACTCCTGGGTGTCTTGACAGTAGGCGAAACCGTCCGGTTCTCGGCTCGCCTTTCCTTGCTCAACTCGGGCATGACCCCGTCTCAAATCGATCAATTGGCCGACGAGACTGTGGCTAGTCTGGGCTTGGCAGGCGTCCGCAATAACCGAGTCGGCACTCCGATTCAGCGCGGCATCTCAGGCGGCCAGAAACGACGGCTCACAGTCGCGAACGGCTTTGTCGCTCGACCCAAACTCCTCTTCCTCGATGAACCCATCTCGGGCTTGGACTCCTCCTCGGGATTCGAAGTCATGTCCGCTATCCGGAAAGTCGCACGGGAGAGGAACATTGCAGTCATTGCCACTGTCCATTCGCCAACCTGGGAGACGTTCTCTCTCTTCGATCGCACTCTCCTCCTCGCCGGCGGCAAGACCATGTTCTATGGCAAGCCCGAGGAGGTCGCACCGTATTTCGAATCGCTCGGCCATCCTTGCCCACCGCACACGAACCCTGCAGATCACATGATGAACCTGGTCAATGACGACTTTGGGCAGGTTGGTGAAGCACAACCTGCGACTTCAGGCATGGTCGCTGCGCACGACCAAGCAGGCTTTGCAACCGCGTGGGCTCAACGGCGCGATCAGCTTGCAAGTGGTCCCCAAACTCCAAACCTGACCGAGGAGTCGACACCAAAGTTCTACGTGCCATCCTCTGAGAGCATGCTCCGGTCTACACGGAACATGGCTTCACAAATCGGTCTCCTGACCCACCGCAACCTGATCAACTACAGCAGGAGTATCCTGGCATATGGTGTCAGAGCAGGCATGTATATCGGAATGGGCATCATGCTCGCCCTGGTCTGGATCAACTTGCCACAGACAGACAGACACATCGTAAGTGCCACGATCTGAGAGGACTGAGACGAGTTTATGCATCGGCGCAATTCTGACGCAACTTCTCACCCACCACTTCACAGAATGATCGACTAAGTGTGCACTTCTTCTCCGTGGCCTTCCTCGGATTCATGGTGAGATCCGACCCAAGTCTTACAGGTCCAGAGTAACAGATCGTACTTACCCATTTTTTGGAATCACCAGAGCGTCGCTGGTATTCCAGCCTTCCTCGAGGAACGCGCCGTGTACGTCCGAGAATCGAAGAACAATCTCTACGGACCCGCAGCTTTCACGATCGCCCAGACCTTCGTCACCTTGCCCTTCCTCTTCGTTTGCACACTGCTATTCTCGCTGATCGCCTACTGGGCGATTGGGCTTCACCCGGGCGGCACGCACTTCTTCAACTGGCTCGCATTCGTCTATCTCGGCGTTGCAGCGGCCGAGATGCAGTCACTGCTGATCGCAGCCATCATTCCCATCTTCGTCGCCTCCCTGGCCATTGCAGCCTTCCTCAACGGCTTCTGGATGTCGGTGCAAGGATACTTTATGCGCAACTTGCCCGGCTTCTGGAAATCGTGGGCACACTGGATCGACTACGAGACATTTGCGTTCCAGCTGTTGGTCAAGTCGGACTTCAAAGGGCTCGTCTTTCCTTGCGCGGGCTCGCTTGTGGAGAACACGTGTCAATGCAGCTTTCCCAGCTCGCTCCTGGCCGCCGGACAGTGTGCGGTCAGCGGGAACGATGTCATCGACTCGCTCGGATACGGTGGCGCAAGCATGACGCTGTACGCGTTCATATTGTGAGCATTTCCGCTTTGTCCTTGACTGTTTCTCAACACTCTCCGTTTGCTAATTCGGCCTGTTCTTGCCTCTTATGCGCACAACAGAGTCCTTATCATGCTCTTCTATCGCATTGCTTTCTACGTGGCGCTACGTGTCACTGTGTGAAGGACCCGGCCCCTGGTATCCCCCGCGTCTTTCCCTGTCCCGAATCGAATCGTACATGGTGATTCCAACAGCAGCAGAAATTCCTCCTGAAGCAGTTCCACCCTGCGCGATCCTCCATCAGACAGCACTAGCATCTCCACAAGCAGGTTGTTAACAAGGTTCTGCGATGATAGCCTCTGAGGAAGAAAATGGACACAAAAAGTCGTAGATGAGGATATCTTGGAGCTGGCGCATTGTAACAGACCAGCAGGTGGGCAGTTTTGCGGCAGGAGGTAGGTGTTGGCACAGCCTGGGTCAAATAAAACGGTCCATCTGCGACGCAAGTGTCCCGCCAGAGGCATGGCCGTGATGAGTCCAAAGACGCAAGTGCCACCAAAATCGACGTGGCCGATCGCGCCGGGCGTGTCGGCTGCCACATCGCAGCAGTCAAATCCAGAAGAGACTTCAGGAAGGACGAGCTGCTAGTCTTCCGAGAGCGTGGTGAAACCGATCAGATCCGGAGGTGACCGGACGTGCCAATGCGCAACGACTAGACATTTTGCAGCCGAGGAACTACCACGGTCGGCTGCGGTGTCAAGATGGTCACCGTCGTTCTAACTATATACCTGTCGCATTCCTGGGTAGAGTGTTTAGACATTCAGCAACCGAGTCAAAGAAGTCACGATTCGGGATCCATAGCAAAGCAAAGCAGGTCCATCTCTGGACCCATGCTCTTTAGAGCTGGGAGAAGCATCCTAGGAGGTGGAAAACATTTCAGCTTGTCCAGTCAAGATGCGATCGCTGGCGCTGCTCGATACACCATGCTGAATGCGAGAATCCACATGGCACACGGCGTCACATCGTCAGCCCCGCCTGGGTGATGTTAGTCGACGTGAAAAGTACCCGTTCATCGACTGTACTCGTCCAGATCGTGGTTCTGAGCAGCTTGAACTCGTGCGAAAGCTCATCAGCCACGTCCAAACAGAGGGGAGCACGGTCAGCTGGGATACGAAACAGCTCTGCGCACGATGAAGCGTATGGCATTGTGAAGCGATCGGCAGGCCCTTGTGTGGTCGGAATTGGTGGTTGCTGTGAGGATGCGTCCTCTGCGCTGATAGGGAGGAGTTGGAGCATGTCGAAGGCACAGAGTATGGCTGGCCCCGGACTGCTTCCTGATCCCAGAGCTTCCGGACCTTGGATGCTGTAGCAGCGTGTTTACCTCCTGCGATTGGTGAGCAGGCTCTCCTCCAGGTACGAGTGTGTGAAGGACCGACCATGTTCGATCGCGGAAGGCGAGCAGCTGATTACGTAACACGTACGAGATCGGGAGACCATCACAATGTCAAGAAGATGTCAATGTCTCTTGGACTGACTGAGCAAGGCAAGGACCATCACAACGACGACGACGAGCAGCAGCAGCAGCATAGTCACCGTCATCCACCGCGCGCGCAGGTCGGAATTAATCCTCACGGTGTCCTCAATCCTCAGCAGAGAGGCGGCCTCATGTCGGGCTCCACACCGACTTGGCCCCGTCCCCCTCCTCCTCCGTCTCCGACGTCTGCAGCAGGGCCCAGCAAGCCGAAGCGAGTCCAAAACGTCAGCTGCGATGCATGTCGCACCCGCAAGGTCAAATGCGACCGCGCAGCCCGCATCATCGCCTGGAGAGACGCCAACCAGCATCTGCCCCAGGCACGCGACCACACCTTCTGGCCTGGCACCGACGTCGTAGGCTGCTCGGTCTGTGAAGACTACCAGATGCAGTGCACCTTGACCACCGGCACTGCCAAGCGCCGCATCGGAAAACGCGTCGCAGCCCTCAAGGCAGATGCCGGCACACCTCACAACAGCCACCCTCCTCCTCCTCGCCGTCCACCACAACCAGAGACCTCTTCACTCCGCCCCTCAAAGCGGATCAAGACGGACCCAAAGGGCAAACAGGTCGACGATGGCTCTACAGACGGCGACGATGATGCTGATGACGACATTGACTTCGAAACCGAAGACATCCGCTTCCACAACGGCGAAGCCGGGTTGCTAGGCGTCCCCAGCCTCACAAAGGCCGCTCTGGACGCCATGTTCATGGGCTACTTTGCCGGAGCTGCAGCATGTCCAGTCGTGATCCGGTACGACGAGGTCTTTCCCAGATATCGAGCATGGTGGCTCGAGCTCCGAGATCCCAAACTGTCACATACACACCGATCCAGCAATGGCGCGCATTTGCCATCACTGTCTTTCGCGCAGAAAGACGACAAGTTCAAGCTGTCGACCTCGCTCTTTTCCGCGCACTTTCCCGACGACCTGCCAGGATCGTCCTACGCATTTGAGACGCTCAAGCATCGAGTGCCGTGGCGCGGAAACTCGGTAGTGCCGATGCCAGACGTCATGGTCGCAGCAATCGCAACAGTCGGCTGCGGTCAGCTCGACAAGGAGCTCTATCCCGACAAGCTTCAGCTGCAACAGCAGCTCGCTCGTACCTATCTCCGACTCTCCAAACGCTTTCTCAAGACAAGACCCATCGGTCTGGACCAGCCGCAATCAGAAGAGCAGGCCACGCAGACCAACAATGACGCGCACGATGCTCTCGAGGCAATGCTGATTGTATGCACCCAAGATTTCGACTTTGTCTCCTCACATCCTCACTCTGTCGACCGCTCCATCACACGCCGACTGCGGACTGGACAGCCCAGCACGAAACGGCCAGAGAGCACCACGCGGCTGGCCGTCAAGCAACAGTATCCCATCTTGTTTGGTGTTCCCGGTGTCAGCAGAGAAGCTGCGCTCCGACTGGCAACCAGGATGGGTCTCCATCGCAGCCCCCGCAGCCGAGTCAAGGACGCGACACCGACGGACAAAGAGTCCCGAGCATTCATCGAGCTTGCGCCTCGCATTCGCCAGATCCGCGGCTGGTGGGACCTGTTCATCCTGGACAGCATCAACAGCCTACTCGATCGAGTACCGCCCCTCATCGGTGACCACGACTTCAACCTGCCGCTGGTCACCCTCCGTGTCGGGCTCCCCAACGAACCACTGGTGGTCTCAACTTCCGTGGAAGCATCGTCTAGTGAAGCCGAAGGTGAGTCATTGCTCAAGAGCAAACTCGATTACGTGCAAAAGTAAAGCTCATCTCCAATTTGTGTTGATCTTCTCTGAAAGGTCTCAAGCAGGATCCCAAGAACCGAACGGCCTACTTGTATCAGTCTACTTTTCGACTGCACTGGATCAACACGCTGTTCAGTCTAGCCTTCCTATGCCGGGGCCTGTTCAAGCGATTCGTCTCGGTTCGCGCACAGGAGCGAGGTGTGGATGTGTTCGACGCTCTAAACTCAATCGAGGTCCTCGAGCGATTCTACCGGGCAGTGCCTCAAGATCTCCGCTGGGACTATCAGGACGCACGCGTGGTTGCCGAGCTGGCAGAGTTGTATCCTTTGGAAGCTGGCGCGGGCCACCGCCCTCGGCGGAGAGTACCCAACGCCATATGCGCCATCAACCCCACCTTCCGAGATGCGTCGCAATCCCTGTTCGTGGAGTCCCTCCTGGCCGCGGTCGTCATGAGCATTGCGACTGCTGTGGACGACTTTGGCTTTAGCATAGGCCCAGGTGCGGAAGACCGAGATCCTGCTGGTGCGGTGGAAGCCATGCTGTCAGGACAATCCCAAGATAACATTCTCTTCCGCATCGCCCGCGACTCAAATGAGACGGAGCCCCGTTTTGTCAAGGTAGCAATATCCGAGAGCGCTGGCCAAGACTCTGCCGCTAAAAGGGAACAGCAAGCCCGCTCCTCGACACTTGCGGCACAGAGGCGCGCTATGCAGGACGCGACCAAGCTACGGATGTATGCGCTCGCCTTACGCTACCTGTTCAGAATAGTGCACATCTTCAAGAGCGCGGCCGAGCTCGGCTTACTGGGTGCTTCCTACTGCTGGATCGCACATGTTGGAGAACAATATGCTGCGTTCGGAATCCGGCATGTCGCAGGTCTGCAAAGTTTGGCGGGAAGCAGTGCAGGCATGGTCCCGTCAGATGACCCATTGCGTCTAGAAACTTTCTCGAGCTATCCGGAAATCTTCAAGCTGGCTGCGATGGAGACTGGGACCGGCGTTGAGGATACAAAACAGGCGGTGAAGGACCTGATCGCGAGCCTGGCGAGTGTGATGGACACAGACTCGCGCGCAGAGCCTGCAGTACGCGCTCTGCGGGAACAGACCCAGACCTGGGACCAGGTAGAGCTCCAAACCCTCCTGGGACGGCAGCGTAGGTTTGATGAAGACGGCCAGGAGACGAGCAGAGATCATCAGCCTTTACCTCCACCGCCGCCTTTGCCAGATCTGAATTCGGTCAAGCACGCCGCACCGGCAGCACCTAGAACAATGGGAGCCGCGCCAGCTGGTCTTGAATGGCTGAATCCGATTTCTGCACCCCAGCCTCCTTCTGGATCCATTCCCTTGGGGCTCGACCCCTTTGCCGATCTCAGCCACTTTGTTCCCACCCTCGACTCGAGCCTGTCAGGAGACGCGGCCGTGCCTGGACCACAACTCCCTCCGATTGGGCACCTGACAGGTCTGCCGCCAGGATCGGGCACGCATACCACGACCACGTCATATCTGTTCGATCAGATGGTCCGGGACATCTGCAGTCAGCCAGTACCACCACCACCTCAGACGGTCCACGCCGCCGCCGCCGTGCCCAGCGGCAATGGCTTCCATGCGTTCCCACCCACGACGTTGCCGGATCACACCTCTTCAGCTCACACTCTCGCCAGCGGAGCCTCGGATCCCACAGCTCAAGATACTAGGCGGCAGTCGCCGCTCGACTGGTTTGCCCAGCTCGCTCAGATGTATCAAGGATAGGGCAATGGAAGCACCTGCCGGACAGACATCAAGACTTGTGAAGCCTGCCTCCAGCTTGCCTGTCATGATTACATTCTCAGACAAGCACTCTGAAGCAACCTGCATCGTGAACTAACCTCGACGCGCATCCACGAGAGGGCTGCATGCTGGGAGGAGAAGAGAGAGTTGATGAATGATTGTCCTTTGGACTCGTGTTACTAACTACACGGTCCTGTGAAATGCTTTGATGATTCGTTTTACTTGATCCTTTTTTAAAAAGAAAAATTTAGTCGCCGCCTTGTCCAGCCAATTTCTTGTCGGACCGCTTGGCCTTGCGCATGCGCAGCCCACTTCCCTCAATCTCATCCGGGGGCGGCGTGAAGCCCATGAGATTCTTGGGTTTGCCTGTAGGAGGCGCTGGGGCTCCTGGCGCAGGAGTGGGGGGTGGACTCGGCACAAAGTCATCGTTCGCCTCATCGGGTACCCAGACCTGCTTGTTTTGAGGATCCAGCCCGCTGGCATCGGTGTAGGAAGGTGGGAGACCAGTCTCGTCTTCTTCCCAGTAGACGACGGGCTGGAGGGAGGTCGCGTACCGGACGTCGTGCTTCTTGCAGTAATAGCTCAGTGCTGCGTAGAAAGCTGTGCGACGGGCAAAGCGCGCACCCCAGTCTGACAAGGAGGGAGAAAAGACGTAGGTGTCAGCATTGGCTCCTTCTTGTATGAGTCGGGATTGTTCCCTCGCCACTTGTGCTCACCTTGCCAGTTGGCTCGATGGGTCATACCGACGGTGCAGCTGATCGACCGCATGTTGTCGATGTGCTGAGGCACAACGGAAGTGCTTGGCTCGAACATGCGTTCAGGCTCGGTCGCGAGCCAGTGTTTCATGTCTTCCTCAACGGCGTCCAGCTTCTCAAGCGGTGTGTCGAAGGGCACCTGAATCGGAACGCTCTCCCATTGGTAGCCACTGCGTCGGAAGTTGACGATCATCAGTGTGCCGAGGAGTGCGTTGGAGACGTACATATCCTGCAGGAATCGCAACGGCCAAGAATATCAGCACCACCTCGGGGGATGTCTGCCGTGTACTCCTACGACTAAAACTCACCGTTCTGGAGAAAGGAAGGATGGATCAACGAGCATGGCAGAGAGGATGGCGTCAGTAAGATCAAGTGGATCACGCACAAAGCGCAACGACTCACCCGTCAGCCAGGGTAAATTGAGTGGACAGAAGGGACATGCGCTTGACGACCATGATCTGTTCGCCCAGCATGATGCGATCACCAGTATCTGCAGACGAGTAGTCATATGAAGTCAGATCAGGAGGAAAATTTCACAGCATAGCACACGCTAGGGCAAGACTCACCGTATGCATGTGTGACGAAGAGGAACACGATCGAGTCAAAGACATTCGATGCCGCTGTTGTGAGAGAGCATTCACACTGTCAGCGATGCTTTTGCCATCGGGGGGAACGCTCATGGAGGTTGACCACTCACTTTGCTTGAAGATGAAGGCGAAGGCCAGGCCGAGGGTGTACACTGTGGTTACCATCTTGGTAATATTGATGTTGAAGATGGCCAATGCCTCGAACAGCACGATGAGCATCGCGACTGACAAGATGACCAGGTCCAGAGTCGAGACTGCGTGATGGACATCTTGAACTGAGCGCGAGAGGAAACGTCGCTCCTTGTACACTCTGCATTTTGACATTCAGCGGAAGTATGGTAGATGCGTCAGCAAAGGTCAAGCACTATGTTGGGCGAAGAGACTTTTGGAAAAAGAGGTACACGTACGCGAGCACAGTGTTCTTAATCTCGGCCTGCGAGATGTCGCCATTCCCGTCCCTATCGAACACCGCAAATGCCTTCTTGGCCTCCTCTTTACTCTCAAATGCAGGTTCAAAGTCGGCCTCGACGAGGTATCGTCTTCGGTGCGAGCCGCGAAAGTTTTTGAAGATGGATCGTGCCAGTCGTTTGGCCTCGGCAGGGCCGGTCACGTCTGCTGCAAACCCACCTAGAAGCTGAGAGTTGGAGAGGAGACCCTTGGGGTCGTTCATGACGACGCGCGCGATGGCGCGAGCTTGGGAAGCCGTGGCGAGAGCTCGTTGGCGGACCCGGGATCGTCTTGATGACTTGCCGGTGGAAGAAGCCGCGCCGTCTGCCAACATGTCACCGCTCGCCCTACGATTGTTGTTGCTGCTGCTTTTGTCTTTGCCGCCGTGACGGACGCCGGATCCGGCAGGCGTGGATCCCTCCTGACCGTCAAAGTTGGAGCGGTAGCGGAGAGGCATGCCCGTCTGCGCATCGAGTTCGATTTCGGTATTCGGGTCTTCAATTGTGCTCGCGCTGCTGCCCTTCCTAGACGCTCCGTGGGGATGAAAGAGCTTCTGCAGGGAAAGACCGTGCTTGTTCCTGTTCTGACCTTTCACGAGGGTTTTGGAGCCAGTGGTATCTTTGTTGGCTGTGAAGTCGGCGTCTTCGTCATCGGCCAGACCATCTGCGCCGAGGTCGCCCTCGACGGCAAAGTATGCGGGTCGGCGCTCAGCATGTTTGCGCTTGGCAAGGCTGCCATCGGCAGAAGACGTGGACGCGTCGGTCTGGTCTTTGTTGTATGGGATCGCATCCATCCGCAAGGGTGCAGATGTTCCGCTACCAGGACCGGAGCCTGTTTGGGCTGGCCCGGCGGATCCTTTGGGTCGACCGAAGCGGGAGGCAAACATACCGCTGGGAGTGCCGGGTCGTGAGCCGGGGCCCGTTCCAGTCGGGACGCCTCCAAAGCCTGCAGGTCGATAGTCTTTGAGCAGGTCGAAGACCTGAAGTGCTTGAGCGACCTTGGCCAATCGTTCTGCATAGGCCGAGGTGTGGAATTTCATCGCGATGAACTTGATCAGGATCTTCTCTGCGCAGACGGTGAGGATGAAAAAGAAGAAGAATTCGACGACTTGGTATAGGCGTGGGGTGTATGATGCTCGACTCTGGCCGGTATTTCCATGGTTGTAGAGGTCGTAGAGGCTGGTGCCGTAGATGACGGCCCAGGAGCCCCAGGACATGGCTGCATAAAAGACGGGCTTGATGAATTGCTTGATGGAGGCGTAGAACTCGGCGAGTCCGAGGAGACGCTGGCTGGCGGAGCCCCAGATGGCTCGGACGAGGAAGAGGATGATGCGGGGGAAGATTTCGACGCCGATGTGGATCCACCACATCATGTGCAGGTTGAATGCGGCCCAGACGAAGGAGGCTTGTACGTTGTCAGCAACATAGTCCTGATGGTTGCGGAGCGCATTTGCCTCGGGTGAGTCGGAGTCCACATGAGGAGGTAAGTGCTTGCGGTAGTAAAACTGCATGACGAGGACGGGGACGATGAGCATGCAGGAGATGATGAAGTTGCCGAGGAAGGTGGTGATGAGAAAGCGGAGGACCTTCCAGAGGGAGAGGCGGCCATTGCCTCCCATGCGGAGTTCTTTGGCTTTCTCTTCTTCGAACTTGGCCGAATCCTCGACGTCCTCGTCGTCCGACCATGCATAATCGTCTGGGTCTCTCTCGTTGTCGTCACCAAAGTGGGCGTCCATGTCAGAGCCGTTCAATGACATGTCTGAGGTCTGACGATAGATGCCGGGTCGGGCAGGCGGCGGCCCCGAGTTGGAGCGAGAGGGTGGCTGAGAGCCTGGACCTGTTGGTGCATTGGACGTGGGATGGAGGGGCCGAGTGGGATGGTAGCCACGGTGGCTGTCTGGCCAATCGGAGTTCTGGCCGAGTCCGCGTGGTCGGCTGAGATTGTGTTCACGCATGTCGGCGAGGGGGTCGGTGAGGGCGATGCGAGGAGCCTGGGTGTGGGGCTGAAAGTGGATGACGCGTGAGTGTTCGGGAGTGGTGCTGTCATGCTGTTGGTGCTGGGGGGGACCTGCCGAGCCTTTGGGGTTGTACATGGCGGAGAGGGCGGAGGTGGAGGCAGTAAAATTAGAGGGAGCTGTCGAAGAGTTCTTGTGATGATGATGAAGGGAAGGTGGGGCTTGTTGGGTTGGGGGGTTGAAGAGAGTGGATGACGAGTTTGCTGGTCGGAGGTTGTGAAGAGGCGAGAGTGCGTGTGAGTGCTGGGTGTTTGATGCTGTTTGAGATTGATGGTTCTGGAGACGGGTTGATGCCGTTGCTTCGCGGGAAGAGGACGAGCTGGAGTCTAGTGAGGATGAGGGAGAGCGTTGATGCTCATCTTCTTGTTGTTGTTGATGCTGCTGCTGCTGTTGATGAGAAGAGGCCATTGCTGGTTGTCGATGCCAGCTTGGATTTCTTCAAAGTGTTGGGTTGGTCTCTGCGTGCTTGCGTTTGCTGCAGGCCCGGCAAAAGATGGCTACTCGGATCGGCGGCGTGCAGGAAGATTGAGGCCGACGAATGGAGCTGAGGCAGTCGAGATGCAAGTGACAGGGCCAAGGCTCATCAACAAGGTGGAAGGAGGATGGCTCGAGGATGGAAGACGATGGTATCCCTCCTTGTTCCGTGCGAAGAGGTTCGTTCAGACAGAGAGAGCAAGAAGAAAGGAAAGGTTAGCCAAGCTACAGTACACTGGAGAGCATTTATCCAGTGAAAACCAGTGCCACTCCCGCACGGCCCTCTCTCTCTCTCTCTCTGCCAGCTCACAAGTTCACAACCGAGAAAGATGAGAGAGAGCCAAGAAATGAGCGGCAGCCAGTCCAATGTGTCCCTCACCTGGGATCGGCCATCTCCAACTGCATTTGCCACTGGGGCAGGCCCCCTCGTTCCTTGCCAGCATCTTCGCCCGGGCCGCCAGCAGAGCGGATCCACCGAGGAGCCGCCTGTTCCATGACGTTGCGCGACTAAATTACCATAACGGGAAAATTCGTCCTTTTCTTTTCCATTTGTGGATTTTGTCAGAGCAACATCATCACGCTGGTCTGCCCATCCTCTCCGACTTCAATCCGACCTTTCTCTTCCTCCCTTCATCGCCTTCAGGACAGCAAGCTGGTCTTTGTTCTAGAGAAGGACAGCCAGGTCAGCACCAAACCCAGAGAGCATCATGGCCGACCATCGCAACCTCGAGCCAGAACCAGGCGCGCAGACCCCCAGAGCTGCTGCACATCTTCAAGCTCGCTCCTTCCTACCTCCCTCCCTCACCCGCGACTCCTCCGCTTCCTCCATGCCAATCAACCCCCCAGAACACCACCCCAAGCATCATCAAGACGATGCCAACGCCCTCCCACGCAACCATGAGGAGCGCACCTTCGGCGACCCCGACAAGACCGAGGACGACATCGCGACCCCGCCGGTAGACACCAGCACAAAGGAAGAAACAGACGGAGCTCCCAAGATCGGCCAAGGCTCCTCTGCCGCCCAGGCCGGTTATGCTTCCACCCTCACCCTCTCCTCAGCCTCAGACACTGACGACTTCGACTGGGACGACACCGACTCGGCCCGCAGCGACGACAACGACTCAGACGTACCCACCTCCTCCCAGCTCGCTGCCACCGGCGGGCTCGGTGGTGGACGCAAGAAGAATGTCAGGGCAAAGCGCGGAAGAGCAATCTATCTGCTCTGCATGCAACTCGCCCGCCCCGTCCGTCTCGGTCTCTTCGGGCTCATCGGAACAGCAATCGCACTCGTCCCCTTCATCGTCGCCATCACCGCATTCAAGTCATCCCCCGCATATGGCCAAGTAGTCACCTGGTCAGTCTGGATCGCAATCATCTATTCCACCTCTTGCGCCACCTTCTTGCTCCTCGACTTTGTGCCCTCCATCATCATGCGCCTCGCCATCGCCATCTACGGTCGCGCGCCCCAGATCTTCAAGACGTACATCGAGCTCTTCACCGCCACGCTCACATACGTCAAACTTGTCCTCTGTGTAGCATGGGCCTGGATCTCTCTCGGCGGCTGTCTCGCCCTCTCATATGCCCATGGCGCACGTCCTGGGTACTTTGTCTGGGTCAACAGGGCGGTCGCCTCCGTCTTCGGCACCGCCGTGGTTCTCTTGGCCGAGAAAATCTTGCTCCAGTTCATTGCTATCAACTTCCACAAGACCGCATACAGGGACAGACTCGAAAAGAACGCACTCGCCCTCAAAGCTCTTGACCGACTGCACGAGTCCAAGTACGTCGTTGCAGAGCACCACCGTCGCGACCGCACTGCCCACTCTGGCCAGTGGAGCGGCACTCACACCCGCACTTCGACTCCGCTCTGGGGCAAGACGTTCAACTTTGGCGGTTCTCGCCCACCGAGCCCAGGACCAAACGCGGCGGGCCTTCACCACAGCTCCCGTAAGCCATCCAGGGACGGTCTCGGGGAATATTTCCCTGCCGGCACAGCTGCCAAGACATTTGACGCTACTACCGCCGCAAACGAGGGCCACGCCAACACCTACCCGCCCACCGCCGCACAGTCACCAGGTCAGGATCAGCACGCCCACCATCACCATCACCCGCATATTCACCACCACCATCATCATCACCACAAGCACCACGGTTCGCAAGGCGGAGACAAGTCTGGTGAGCTTGCGGGCAAGGATGCCGAGCCAGATTCTCACCACTCTCGCAAAGCGGCTCGCCGCGCCAAGATTGCTCAGCAAGTGCAGGAAGTGCTCTCGATGGCGACCATGAAGGATTCCAAGCTCTACGCTCGCTCCCGCCGACTCGGATCCCAACAATCGGCACGCAAGCTCGCCAAGAAGCTCTTCAACAACTTGAACGCCGCCGCCCTCTACACTTCGCACGGGAAAATGCCCGAGAAGCGGTCCTACCTGACCGCTGACGACTTTGTGCCCTACTTCAAGACAGAGGCAGAGGCCAAGGAGGTGTTCGCCCTGTTCGACGATGACAAGAACGGCGACCTGTCCAAGCGCGAGATGCGGGAGGCAGTCCAGCGCATATACAAGGAGCGCCGAACGCTCTCCGTCGCGCTCAAGGACATGAGTTCTGCGCTGGGCAAGCTGGATCTTGTCCTTCAGTGCATTGGGTTCTGCATCGTGGTGTTCATCTGGCTGTTGATCTTCAACCGGGACCAAACAATCCAGAACCTCGTCCCGGCCAGCACCTTCATCCTCGGCTTCTCGTTCGTCTTCTCCAACAGTGCAAAGACTGTGTTTGAGTCGATGGTCTTCATCTTTGTGGTGAGTAGCTCTGTTGACTAATTTATTCCAGCGCTTCACCTGATCTCACCACGAGCTTTCTTATACGTGCAGACTCATCCTTACGACGTCGGCGATTTGGTTTCCATCGACGACACCTGGATGTTTGTCAAGTTAGTAATCACCGTTTTCTTGCAGTCAACGGAACCTTACATGCTGACCCACCCCCACCTTTCTCCTACTACAGGGAGTTCGGCTTCATTTCCACCGTCTTTCGTACGACGACCAATCAGGAAATCATTGCACCAAACGCGCTGCTCAGCGCATCCAAATACATCCACAACGCGCGTCGCTCCGGGACCCAATGGGAAACAGTCGATGTTCAGTGTGGCTTCGAGACGTCGCTCTCCACCATTGACGAATTCAGACGAAGACTGCGTGCTTGGATCAAAGAGAACGATCGAGAGGTGAGTTGGCTTCGCAGTGTGGGCTAGCACATGGAGAAGGTGGCGATATCATGTGAAACTGACACCCCCACCCCCCCCCTTTTCTCTCTAATCTGATCATGTTTGCACATTAGTGGGGTGGCGGGCTGGATGTCAACTATTCAGCTCTTGACGACATGAACAGCGTCACACTCACCATTGCCTTTGAGCATAAGGGCAATTGGCAAGATTGGGGTGCCCGATGGGCAAAGCGGACAAAACTGATGCGCCAGATCAAGACGGTTGCCGAGGAGCTCCAGATGCCTGCGGTGATTGAGCGAGTCCATGGGATCGCCCGACCTCGGAGGGGCGATGCTCGACGAGGAAACACAGCGCTGGGCATGAGCTCGCCGCTGTCGCCTGCCACGGGACAGGACAACGGCACCGGCTCTAGTACTCTGCCTCAGCTCCGCATGCCAGGCCCTACTGGAAGGATCCCATTCTTCTGATCCATTGCTCCGGCGCAAGAGAATGAAGTGCCAATTTATCAAATGGAAAACTCTTCGAGACCGGGATTTTCCGTCATCATCCTAATGTACTACACACATCAAAGGCATCGATCCTGACACGGAGGGTCTGATCGCATCACGGACTTTTATTTCTACACATCCAATACTCACGCGCGTGTGCAAAGATGATGTCAGACAGTCTGTGGGCGTGTGAGGAATGATGGAAGAGAGAATGGGAAGAGCTTCGTGAGTGGGAGAGCAGGCAGGACAAGCATTGCTGTCGCTGTCGCTGTTACGCCGCTCAGCCTCCGTGGCTACTTCTACATGGTTACAACTGACTCGGCCAGGCTCCACTCCCGCTGATCCGAGACAGCGGGTGCGAGCAACAAGGAGCAGGCAGGCCTTTGTGACACTTGACGGACGACGGAAGACCAGTGTTTCTTGGGGGCTGGCGCTTTCCCTTGTTTCTGGGACAATGGCCTCAAACCTGGCACAAACCTAATCAACCCCTTCTTCCACCAGCCTCTGCGCCTTGGAGTCCTTGTGCGAGATCAAAGGATTCACTGTCGGGCAACAACAACCAGGATGTGTGCCAGCAGCGATCCGTGCACCGACTGCTGGCTGACCCATTGCGGTCGTGCTCGAGCTGAACCAGCTGACGTTTGGACCCCCTCCTCCCCTTTCTTCTCTTGTTGCTCACCTCGGTTGCCTTCATTTGACCCCAACTGCTTTTCGCCCCCTTGTTGTTGCAGGGTGCATCGACCTGTTCTCGGACCTCTGAACAAGACTTTGTTCAGCTGTCTGGCAACATGTTGGCGTCATCGTGGTCCCAGTGGGCCGGGTCTGGTCTCGACTAGACTACTCGTATGGGTACGACAATGAGCCAGCATCTTCAAGTACTAACTTCGGGCTTTGTGGTGAGGGCGCATATATACGGGCAATCGGTGAGCCCTTGTTCTCGAATGCTCGCCCTTCCTTTCAAGATCAGTCCCTTCTTCAAGTTCCTACTCTACCACGTCAGCATCTACCAGGAGAAGTCCAATTACCTGAGCACCGCCACCAAGATGATTCGGAACGTGACGTCTTGTCCCAGACTTGATTCGAAGCCGCTTCCAGATGCAGCAACAGCTTCCACATCACCTCGACCTCAGCAGCATACTCCGCTTCAGCCAGCAAACGTCGATGCCAACCCTGCCCCAGCTTCAAAGGTTCCCGTCCCGCCCAAGGAGATCAACATCGCATTTCAATTTTCCAGCCATCCGCAGCTCTTCGTGCGAAAAGGGACAGCAGCCGATCCAAAAGCAGCCATGCTTGGTGCTGGCGCGTTCGGAGCAGCCTTCCTGTATGTCCAGCCGCCCCCGCAACATGATCACGTACCACATCCAGTGGGATCTGCTGCTGCCGACAAGCTGGTCGAGCACGAACTGCTCCCGGAGCTGTTGGACCGTCGTTGTCGAGATCCACACCCGATTGACAATCCACCACCACCCCAGCCAAGTCAAATGATCCCAGAGGGCCGCACTGCGCGAGCCCGTTCTGGCTCCGTGCTACGTTCGGCCGCTTCTCTCCCACAACTCAAGTCTTCTACAGGACCAACTGTTGAAGACCACAGAGGCGCTACCCCTCCTTCACCGATCCATCAGCAGCCCTTGAGGAGTGGTCATTCGGAAGTAGTCATAAAAGTATGCCGCACTCCGATCTCTGGCGAGTTCGACGAACTGCCACGGGCCGCTCACAAGAATCATGGCTCAGTACCCTCGCGGCCGGGCTGGCACGTTCGAGTGGTCCGTGGGGAGAACCGCATTCTTCGGTACCTCCAGAAAGCTCACATCTTGAATGCTACCTACCAAAGGGGCATCCATCTCAGCTCTACACCATCGCAGGCCAATCACATTGTAAAGCTGCTCGCAGACTTGCCCGCGGATGGGAGGAGCGGAGAGCAGATCTTTGAAACGACCCCGTACTGTACACAGATGCCTTGGCCTGTCGCCAGCTCGACTACGGCAAGAGTGGTCAATCAGCATCCGCCGCACGATGTCGGGTCGAAGGCAGCTGCGTTCTTCTCCTCCGATGGACGCCCTCCCCATCGTATGCTCGTCTTTGAACCATTGGTCGACCTCGATTCCGAATTCGTCGACGGACGCTGGCGCAAGACTCTCAGACCTTGGACTATTCAGCAAGTCGAGGACGCTGCAAGAGACACCATAGCAGGTTTGCAAGTGAGTGGGACGTTAGTGGCTCGGAAACGTACCACTCGCATTCATCATTCCTTCCCTTTCCTTTCCTCCCTTTCGTCCCTTGTCCCTCACTTCTTGCGTCTGATGATAATTTCTCTCCAACATCCCCAGTTTCTTCATGCCCATGTGAGTCCGTCCCCGACATCATCTCAGTGTGAGGAAAGAAATGCTGACACAAGACTTTATCAAGGCCGTGGTTCACGCAGACATGAAGCCCGCCAATTTGATGAGAGATCCTCGCACGGGTGCAGTGAAGATCATAGACCTAGGAGTGAGTATCTCGAGAACTGACTACTTTTCCGATCATTTGATCAAATGCTCACCAAGATCTCCCACTCGGTTCTGTTGTGCAACACCACTAGGGCGCGCGTCGCTTCGTCTGTCTAGAGGACCAGTTCACGAACTCGATCACTGTGGTTGAGGAGCGAGATGCAGCTATGAACAGCGCCGAGACAGAGGCAGCTCTGCTCCGACAAACTTCAACGGTGGGCTTGACGTACGTGTTTTCCTGAGCCAACGTCCAGACCAGTCCATGCTTCTTGCTAGATACTGACGTGCCTGTTCGTCACACGAATTTCATTTTCAATCAGCTCCATGACCGGCTCACCACAGTACGTCGTGTCTCATATCTCGCCGTATCAGGCTGTACTGACCGCACGTAATTTGATGCTTCTTTCTTCCAGCTTCATGGCCCCAGAAATCTTGCTTCAAGCTTGTCGCTATCGAGACAGTGCGGGAGCCTCCCGGTGTGTTCTGAGAGACTACACACGCCACCCGGACGGTCTTCACGATCCGGCTGATATCGGCCTGCTTCGACTCGCCTTGGACGATTATGCGACGGGATGGGGCACCAAGGCCGACATCTGGAGCTGGGCTTGCTGTGTGTGAGTACGGGAGTGGTACAGCTTGATTGTCTCGCGGGAAACGACGAAAAGAAGGGATTGACACCTTCTTGCTCGTTGCTCCAGACTATCCTTCATTGTTCGAATGAGCACGTCCGTCGAGGATCGCGAGGCAACAACGCTCATATGCCCATTTGTGAGCACATGAGCGAGCTCGCTGCTCCCAATATGGTCACGATTGACCGTGGCGCTGAATCCTTTTTCTCTTCCTTCCAGGACTTTGTTTTCGATGACGAAGACTCGGACGCTCTGTATCCAATGCACACTATGAGTCAGCATGAGTACGAGCAGCCATTCTACCACCGTTGGGCTCGACAGTACCCTTTACGAATCCAGCGGGTGGCAGTCGAAGGTGTCTGCGTGGATGCGGGCGTGCTGAAAGGCCTCAGTCCAGAGCTGAACCGGATGGTCCACGCGGCCTTCAGACATCATCTGCAACGTCCAACTGCTGCCAATATCGCCCAAATATTGGGAAGCGGGGACAAGAGAAACCAAATGAGTCAAGCTGCCGAAGCGCCGGCCAGGACGATGACCACGACTGTGGATTCAGAAGCGACACTGAAGAACTCGGCCAAAGCCTCGTCAGAGATGGGTGGTGGTGGTCGCTCGCCACCGCCGTCAATGCTGCCGCCTCGGCTTCCGAACACGGAATCGACCACGGCCGGGATCAAGCTTGAGATTCTGATTCCGGAGCCCAAGGTGGAGGTTGTGATGGCACTAGGCTCTCCGGCGCCATCGGCTGTGGAGCCGCAGGGAGCCACGCGAGAGACTCCATCGATGATGCCGCTTCAGCCAAAGGTAATGTCCACGGTCACACGGCATGCCGGAAGCGGTCTCGGGCTTTCCGTCTCGATGACGGATGCTGCTGCTGCTGCCGCTGCACACCCCGCAACGTCCATGTCCGGTGCAAGTGCGACAGGATTGCTGTCCCGATGGTTGACCAAGGTGCCGCTCTCGCCATCATCAAAACGGAGTCCGGAGTGTGGCATGCTGACGATGTCAAAGTACGCGTATCCAGACCAGGCCAGACGATTCACGCTTCCCAGCCTGAGGCGAGCTGCTGAACCCAAAGGTCGCTCCGATGGCGAAGCTGTAGAGATGCCATTCCCGACGATTGATTCTTGGTACGGGACGACGGCCAAGGTTGGTCCTCCTCGAACCCGCCGAAGGACTTTCCGCTTGGGCTTGCTTCGGAAGGACTAGAACGTCAAAATGTTTTCTTGTTTCACAGACGATGTAGAACGACGCGCTTCCAGATCTTCTGCTTGATTAATCTGTACACAATAGTTGGTGATAATCGACGGATGCGAGTTTCAGCAAGGTCAGTATTGCAAGCATTGTGGTTCAATTGCGACAATTTGAGAACTTGGAAGTCAGCAATGCGCGAGAACCATACGGGCAGGGCGTTGCGGGGATTGATTGCGCGAGAACAACATCTTCTATGTTTGATTGAGTACAGGAGTGAAGGAATGAAGCTGTGAGATCTTGTTTCGCGGGTTTCGCTCAAGCGAGCTCCCAGGTCGTGTTGGGTGAGAGGGCGATCAAGCGGTTGAAGACCTCGTCGCGGCGAGGCATGGCTGTGATGCGGAACTTGTCGCCAGTCTTGGTGCTGGAAAAAAAAAATCAGATCAAAAGTTGAACAGGAAAGTCAGACATCGGCATCAGCAAAGTACTTTCGCAAGCCAGGGCTGGGACGGGAGCAGCAGCTTACATGAGCTCGAGACCATCTGCCACATCGGAATCCATCGCCCAGCTGACCAGCAACTTGGCCTTCCAGCCCAGTCCACCTCGTTTGGAGATATCTACAATGTCCTCAATCTGGATGCTGAAGACTGAGGACTTGCGCGTCGTCTCGACCGTTTTCTCCAAGGCTTGCTTCGTCGCTCGCTCGCCAGCGCCGCCGCTGCCGCCCTGTTGATCCGCCGAGTTCTGGCCGGACGCTTGTGCCGGTGTCGGTGTCGGTGCTTCCTTGCCGTCGTCGTCGTCACTCTTTGACCGCAGCTGGTCGACTGCTGCCATGGCCGCTCTTGTGACGGCAGGTTGACGAGGTTCAAAGCTGAGACATGGGGTCGTGCTGCTCGTGCTGATGATCAGAAGACCCTTCTTTCCTCGATAGCGTGCCTTGAATGCAGCAGGTCCATCACCTAGCGCGCGTTCTGCCAGCGCCTTCTTGACCACTCCGAGCCGAGCGCGGGAGGCTTCGGTACCAAGCACAGTGGCCTCGGCTCTGTTCACGCCCAGCGCCGAAGCCGTCAGAGACTTGGCAGTGACCTTGAGAATGCTGACAATCTTCGAGGGCTTCTTCTTTTCCTTCTCTGTGATGGTCGTGCTGCTTGAGTCGTCCTCCTTTGCGGCTTGGCTTTCTTTAGCTTGACGACGAAGCTCCTCCCTGTATTCGGGCGGGACGTCAGGATGGTCGGCAATCTCTTCACCTTCGGCGATGACGGGCTCGGGTGTCTTGCCGTCCTTGTCTGTCGCGATTGGCAACGGCGGCGGGGGCAGTGGACTCTTGTTCGCCTCTCCGATCCGGAGCAATGCGACAGTCAGCTGTGCGTTCGTTGGAACGCCTCTGAGAAGCGTGTTCCTGAGCTGGAGCATCTTCCTCCAATGTGGGACGTGGGCATCGAGCCAGGCGATCAGAGGCTCGGGCTTGAGCCGGTCCAGGAGAGGCTGGGCAAAAAAGAGGAAGCCGATGAGGAAGGTCGTGGAGCGATATACCAGGTTTGGGTCGAGCAAGGAGATCAGCAGTGCGAGAGGAGCCAGAACAGCAGCCAGGCGTGTGCGCGGCACGTGTTGGGCAAAGGGAGGAGTGGGAGAAAGCGCATTACCGAACCTCTCAAAGGTGTCGCAAATATCTTCGAGCACTCGAAGGACCGGCGCGGCTTTCGACCAGACGGCATTGTCGACGGGAGAAGCCGTGTGGTCACCGTCAGCAGGGATGGAAGGATCCGTATTACCCGAGATTCCTTTGCCGGGAGAAGTGAGGTCGGGACTAACAACACGACTGGGGTCGGGCAAGGCCGAGTCAGCCAAGCCTGAAGAGTCCCTTTCCTTTGAGCCGCCCTGCTGGGATCCGTCGTGTCCGATTGCCGTCTTTTCATCCTCATCATCGGACGCATCTGCATCGTCGTTGTTTCCAGACGCTGGGTCAGTGTCGCTTCCGACAGCCGTGCTCACGGCGAGGGAGCTCAAGCTCGACACAAAGTTGGCCGCTTCTCGTTCGGCGGCTTGACCATGATACGTCTCCGCGGCGCCTGTGAGGCTGCTGGTCGATCCGAGATGCTGGGCCTTCGGAACCTTGGGCTTTCCAGAGGTGGCCGAGATGGTGGCCAATGGGGCAGGAGGGAAGAGGACCAGTCTCGATCGAGGCGAGGCAATGAGTACGATGGAGACTAGGATCAGGGTGAGGAAAGTCTTATCGAAGAGCCAGGCGAGGCCGTAGAGGATGGCAAAGGCGGCACTTCGCCTAGCCTCGTGCCAGGACCGGAGACGTGCCATGTGCTTGGCGAAAGCGGCGAGATTGAGGATGACAGAGGTGTAGAATCGCTCGAGGGTGGAGCGCAAGCGGTCGGGGGAGAACTCGTGATCTTCAGCAATGTTGCAATCGAGACCGTTGAGGAGATGGTCTTCCTCCACGCGCCTGACGCGGAAGGTCTGCTTGTTGAAGCGGCGCTCGAGGAGCCAGAGCTGCTTGTTCTTGAGTCCGCTCAGCAGCGGCTGTGAGATCTCCTGTTCAGTCTCTGCCCAGCCGAGGTCCTTGGTGTCTGGGTCGAGAGGGCGGTCTTGATCTCCCTGGGCGACCAGGGGCGCGCCTGCGGCTGATGTGGTCGAGTCTGGCAGCTGTTTGTCGATGTGTGCTGGCTGTTGATGCTTGCCGGTGGTGTCGAGCTCGTGGTGGTCGACCTCGGGCGCCTGTTGGTCGGCCTTTGTGCTTGCTTCGCCCAGAAGGCGTGCGGGCAGGGATGCTTGCTGTGCTGGGGGCTCTCCGTCGTGTAGCCCAGACGGGGCCTTTGAAGGATCGCTCATGGTGTGTGTGGGAGCGTCGTTGTCGTCGTCGTCGTTGTCGTCGTCGAGGTCGAGTTGTGGGTGTTGGATGTCGAGATTGGTCGGCTGGGTTGTCGATCAATCGAAACAGCATGACGACATTGCCCATCGGGCCTCCCATCCTCCTCCGTTGG
Organism: Tilletia setariae; assembly: GCA_023634365.1. Taxonomy (NCBI): domain Eukaryota; kingdom Fungi; phylum Basidiomycota; class Exobasidiomycetes; order Tilletiales; family Tilletiaceae; genus Tilletia; species Tilletia setariae. The sequence goes on from JAMJXE010000008.1 coordinate 813,469, forward strand.
AAAGCAAGCATGCACACCTTGTGAGCTGATGATAAGGAATGATGGCAATGGATACAAAAGGGATTGCAGGTTGCGTATGTACAGGATGAAGGAGAAGAAAAGGGAAGAAGGAGGGGGAGGAGGAAAGGAAGGTGGGATCGAACGAACGAATGGAATAATAATGATGCTGCACATTCTTCGAATACAATGATAGAAAAGGGGTGTCTCACAAGGGCAGGAGAGCGACATCGGCCTCCGTTCAAAACGCCTGAGGCTCCCAGCTCAGAGGTCGACCGTTCTCGTCAAACTCGACGGGCACCAGGCCACCGCTGCCGCTGTTCGACGAGAATCGCTGTGAGCTCCTCAGGGAGTTTTGCGACGGAGTGAGCTGCATCGCCCGCGAGAGCTCGTATAGCTGTTGGTTGGCCACAGCAGGGGCAACCGGAGCCGAAGGAGCAGCACCAGGCCGAACGCCGTGTTGCTCTTCTTGCTGGTGCTGTTGGTATTGCTCATACTGGTGCTCAAAGAGTGACTGATGTCCTGTTGGAGGGCGGAGAGTGAATTGAGGGATCGTCTGTTGCTGCTGGCTACCATTCTGACGATAGCCGGCTGAGCTTGATGGCGGCACTTGCCGTTGGCTGAAGTAGCTTCCGTCCTGAACACCTGAGCCCTGAGCAGAATAATAGTCGTCTGCGGTTCTGGCAGTCGCAAAGTGCTGCTGCTGCTGTTGTTGTTGTTGCTGCTGCTGCTGCAGCGGCGCGGTGGCCAAGACGTAGGTCTGCTGAGCCTCTTCCGCACTCGGCGTGGTACTGATCGCCACTCCTACACCCAGCGAAGAAGCGGATGGATGGAGTGCTGCCCCTCCTCCGTCTCTGCCACCGTCCATGTGTGAGATGCCGAGAGCGGAGCCCCTCGCGCTAGGCCCGGGACTGTTCTCGTCGTCATACACCGAGCCTGAGAGCCGGGGGTCCTCGACGTACGAGTATTTGACTTGATCGTTTGAAGACTGCTGTTGTGGTTGCCGGGTATGATCCGGCATGAATTCCCCTCGTTGTTGTTGTCCTTGTTGTTGCTGGTGGTGGTGTTGCTCTTGGTAACCATTGCTGTAGTCGACGCCAGTCGAATGAGGAAATGCAAAGCCGTTCATCCGGCCCTCGGTCGAGTCTCGCGGAATCGATCCTTTCCGGCCGTTCCCTACAGCAATAGATGCCTGGTACTGCCCCGCGTCGTACTGCTGCTGCTGCTGCTGCTGCATCTGCATTTGTTGTACCATCCCACCAGTACTCCCCATCACGACCGGCACGAACATCTCCACCTTCTGTCCGGCCGCATTCCGCTCGTAAAACCCCGCGCCGCCGGCACGGCCGAGGGCCGGACTGCCGAGCAGGCTCTCGTTATTGTCCACCGCAGTGGATGTCGCGGCCGTGTCCGATTCGGAGAGCCGCACAAACTTGTCCTGGCCCATGAATTGCGTCGTCGTCGTCGTCGCAGGATAATTGTTCAGTTGTCGATGCATGTGTCGTTGCATTGGCGGTAGGTAGGTGTACCCCTCGACGGGCGAATATGCTGACGATGGCGGTGGCGGATATGCGTTTCCGGCGCTCGAGCCGGGGCCAGGAGGATAGGCGGAATAGGATTGCTCTGCGCGATCGGCTTCCATACTATGAAGTTGCTGATAACCTCCCCCTCCTCCGCCTCCTCCTGCATCGACGTTCCCATGCCCTGCACCGAGGGAGCCGCCAGGCGGAGTCGGATTCAATGGCTTCTGGCTGGCAGAGCCTACAGCCATCAAGCGCGACAGGCTTGACGATCCTCCTCCGCCTCCTCCTCCGCCTCCCCTCAGAGTCGTGTCACCGCTAGAAGAGAAGGTACCCTGAGGAGGAAAGTATGCCTGCATCTGTGGATCTGGCCCCGCTCCTGGACCTAGGACCCTAGCATCTATCCCACCACCTCTAGCCGGATCGTTCAAAGACAGCGGTCGCCGGCCCTGGTTGATTTGCTGCTGCTGCTGCTGCTCAGCAATTTCTGGCTCCTGCAAGACTCCAAAATCAAACTTGCCCCTCCCAAAACGCATGTCCTCGCGCGTGTACTCTTTGCCCCTGATGCGGTCAAAGGCGAAGCGGAGGGAGTGCCAGAGCTCGACCGCAAAGTCGGAGAGGTTGAGGGCGTGGATAAGGGAGCGCAGCGGGTTGGTGTGTCCGCGCTTGTTCGTCTTGCCCACAGAAGTGCCTGGGATCACATGGGATTCGCCACCCTTCCGCAGCGGGGCAGGTTGGTCTTGATAGGATGGCGTGGGAAGGTGTGGTGGACGAGTGAAGTCGACAGGGGTGCGTACTTGGCCGTCCCGACCATACATCGTTGGCGGAGGGGCTGCGAAAGGGTCTGGGGTGAGAGCGAGAGGCTGAGGAGAGTGGCCCGGCTGGGCACCATGCAGGGCCATGGCAGTCTTCTCGTTGGGGGTCTGCGGTGCCATCTCCATCATGGCGCCGGTTCCATGAGCATTCAGGTCATGATTGTCATCATCATCCTCCTCCTCCTCCTCCACCTCTTTCCCACCCTTGCCGCCCTTCTTCTTGATCTTATTCTTTGTCTTGTTTTTGCTCTTCTTCTCCTTCTGGGTCGGCGAGCCAAGAGGCTTTGCCAGATTCTCGAGCGTGTACTCGGACGCAGGGAAGGCGAAGAGTTGCCAGAGAGCGACGATGATCATCTCGATTGAGGTACACAGCGCGTTGAGCCCGTTGGCTATGTTGGCAGACGTCCAGTAGGTTGTCGGCTTGAGGACACCGTGATCTTGAAGGACGCTAAAGATAAAAGATTGATACTGTACACGAGGCCCAGAGCATTTCAGTGACTTTGTGAGAGAGAGGGGATGAAGGTGGGAGATGGATCAGTTCAGCATTTACTCACAAAGGTGAAGAAGATTCCGAGCTTGATGGTGAGGAACTTGGACAGGGGTTTGCGTCCGTGGAGGTCTTGTTTGAGGAGAGCGTAGAGGACAATGAGGCCGTAGAGGGCGATGGAGATGCTGGCGAAGTCGACGGCGGCGATGTAGACCTCGCCGTACTTGTAGGAGTAGGTCTGGGTGCAGAGCAAGTCGTAGTACTGGAGCACGATGCCGGCGACGCTGAGGCAGGGTCGGACGACGACGTACTGGAGGACGGACCACTTGAGGAGGACGAGGAAGTATGCTTTTGAGGGTCGATACCTCCAGCAGCAAAAGGGAAGGGGGAGCTTTGTCTTGTCCTTTGTGCGGAAGACGGCTTGCTGGTCCTCGATCTGGTGGCCGATGTACTGGAGGAGGAGCATGAGGAAGGCGGAGATGGCGATGGCCTCCATGGCGACCTCTGCCATCTCGTAGTACTCATAGGCGCGGAAGTAGCGGTATCCGAAGAAGGAGACGACGGCGTAGACGGGGGGGAAGAGGAGGATGCGGATGATCTGGCGCTGTTCGAGGGGCCGGGTGTAGGTGAAGGAGTGGGCGGCGACGTTGGAGAGGGCGATGAGGAGGGTGATGAGCGCGGCTGCTCCGGAGATGAGCCATCCGATCTCGTGGGGCTCGAGGCCGGAGCCGAGGTGGAAGTTGAGGAAGAAGCGGTCCTGTTCGACGGCGGCGGTGTTGGTCGAGGGACAGCGGGCGACCATGGTTGGCTGTGCTTCGCTCCTCGCTTCTGCTCAGGCGACCGTTGGACCTTCTGAGCTTCGATGAAAGGAGTGTGTGTATGCGTGGTGGAAGGTATGTAAGAAGAAGTCGAAGTATGTACTGTGGAGGAACCTGAGAAGAAAGGATGTGTTGCCCGATCGGCTCAACCAGAACCAGAACCCGAACCAGCTGAACCACCGAGACAGATTGGATCAGCTTCCTCGCTTGCAGGTGCGGAACCGATTCGCAACACCGTCCAGCGAAAACCTCCACCACCCACACACACAACACACGCACGTCCAAGGTTCAAAGCTCTATGAATTAGGGAAGGGCGAAAAGAGGGTGGAAAGGGGACAGATCTATCTATGTATCTATGCCTTGGGACTTTGACGACGCTTCAGAGGGGCGGCCACCTTGTTGAACGCCTTCATCAGCACGCCGATCACAAACGACTTGCCAATGCCCCAGTATCTACAGCGCAGAGCAGGAACCCAAAATGGCCAGGCGTCAGATGTCGTGGAAACAAAAAATCCATCAGCAAGCACCGGGTCGGAAACAGGCACACTCACTTGACGTTGAAGTGCCAGTACAGGTAGAAGGTAAAGGCAAAATTGGCAATCGTGTAGCAGAAGAAGATGACCCAGTCTGGCCACTTGAACGAGTATTTAGAGTCGAGCATGTTTGCATACTCATCACCGCTTGAGAATCTGTGAGGAAGGGAGAGGAGGGCAGGCAGAACAAGTTAGTTAGTCAGTAATCTGACCTCTGGTCTCCACAGGCAGGGCGTGCACACTACTCACTGGCAGAATCCACAAGTCGCTCCCTGATCGACCAGGTAGCCGCCGGAGCTGCGCGCCCAGTCGCCGGCGTATGTGTCGCACGTCTGCCCAGACGGCACACGGAACGTGTACAGATCCTCTTCGTTGCAGATCACTGGTTGATTGTGGAAAATGTTGGTAATCTGACCGCGGATAAAGTATGTGATGGGGTTGATGCTAATGGGAGGCGGAAGTGGGAAGTCACGTTTATCAGATGCCAAACTCATGCCTCTCAAAAACAGGACAGAGAGAGAGAGACGCGGGCAGATCAACTCACTAGTAGACGAAGCTGCGCCATGGTTCCGGCATCTGGTTGTGTGGGATGATAACACCGTTTACCACGAACAAGACGGGCAGCAGGAAAGGTAGCAAGTTGGCCGCCGTCACGGGGGATGGGCAGCTCAGCGCGAGCACCAGCGCAAACGCGATCATGTAGAACATGCATGTCAACGTGTTCAGGTAGAAGAAGCCAGCAACCCAGGTTTCGCGTGCGTAGTAAGCCAGGTAGAACGAAGGCAGGAACCAGACCACGGACGCGATGATGGCCACCGGTGCAGAGGTGACCTGCAACAGATTTGGGAGGGGAACGATGGGTGGAATGAGATCCAAATGTAGTTGAGGCGAAGTCGTAAGGAAAAGGTGAAAAACTTCTACTCACGATGATTGACGCCACAAACACGATCCACGAGTAGACCTTGCTCGGCGACTCGCGAACCTGGAACAGCATCCGCAGTTCAAAAGTCTTACCGATAAAGCTGCTCACCACGGCAGGGAAGTTGGTCAACAGGAGCAGCACAATGAACACCCGGTCCTGATAGTTTGTCGGCGAGTAGCCGAGATGGGCAAATGCACCACCCGCCAGGAAGGACGTGACCGTGCTGCTGAACAAGATTCCATACGAGAAGCTCGAGTCCCGCCACAGATCGCGCGCGGACCGCTTGGTGTTCTCCACAAATTGAGTGCGCAGATCAGCGGCAAACTCGCGCTTGGAACGGGGATCCTCGGGAGCGGGTCGGCTCTTGCGCTCGTCGACAATCTCCTTGATGTGGTTGCGAACGCCCTCGGCCTCGGCAGAGGACTCCCACTTCTCGGCCCAGTCATGACCGCCAGACTTGCCACCGGATACCACTTCGAGGATGTACTCGGCCACGTTGTCCTCGGGCGGGCAGGGAGGAGCACCGTTGCTCTCAAAGTACTTGCGCACCTTGTCGCTGTCCTCCCCGGGCTTCTCTCCGATCGGACCCATGTAGCAGGTCCGGCCGCCTTGTTTGAGGAGTAGGACGTTGTCAAACGATTCGAACAGAAGAGACGAGGGCTGGTGGATTGTGCACAGGATCGCTTGGCCCTCTTCCTCCACCAATCGGCGAAGCAGACGGCAGATCGCAGCGGCACCAGCACTGTATGTAGGCAGAGAAAGCATTCGACAACATACTTGTCAGCTGTGAATTCACCATACTGCAACATACATGCGTTGCCGATACTCACCTGTCCAGACCAGACGTAGGCTCGTCGAGGAAGAGGAGAATGTCAGGCTTGGCAGCGAGCTCGACTGCAATCGTCACACGCTTGCGACGCTCGACCCCAAGTCCCGCACCGGGTTGACCAATGATCGCGTCTTGCAGGTCCTCCAGTTCCAAAAGCTCAATCGCATTCTGTGCATCCGCAAGCTTGTCCTCCCGAGAGACCTCCTTGGGCTGTCGGAGAAGCGCCGAGAACTCGATCGCCTCACGCACAGTCTGGGTGGCCAAGTGGATGTCCCCCTGGAGGACGAGACCGGTACCCTTGGAGAACCCAGGTCCAAGCTCCTTGCCATCGAGCAGAAGATCACCGGTCACGATGCCAGCTGCACCACGCTGAGAGAGCACAGTCATCAGAGTCGTCTTTCCCGCTCCCGAGGCGCCCATCAGGGCCGTCATGGTTCCGGGCTTGACGTATCCGTCAATGTGTTGGAGCAGCTTGCGGCCTCCGTCGGGAAGCTCCAGGTTGACGTCGCTCCAAGTGAAGATCGGGCGCTCCTCTACCGAGAGATGGTGGTGCATACCCGGGCGAGCATTCGAGATCACAGGCTTGACAGGCGGGGCATCTTCGCCTGCCTTGGTAAGGTCGGAACCAGGGCGGGACACTTTAAGGCCATCAGAGGGAGTTTCAACGTCGTTCTTCACCGGTTCGGACTCCTGGGCAAGCTGGCGCTTCGCTCGCTTGGTGCGCGCAAACAGAGTCACTCCACCCCCTGCGCCGCCAAAGTTCATGATCTCGGATGCGAAAATGGTAGGTATGAAGTAGAGAACGCAGAAAGCAATCAAAACACCGATGCTGTGCAAAAGACAAGTGCCGAAGTTCAATGCTCTTTATCCCTCTACAAGTGGAAGAAAAGAAGATAAGAAGGCGTCTTGACTGAAACTCACTTGCGACCAATGTGCGAACGGGAGTAGCCGAAAGTGACACTGAGGTAGTCTGCGCTCTGCACAGTCAAGCTGCCGGGTCGAGCACCTGTCAATGCGCAAGTTTGGAACTCCACGTCGCGGGCCTCGCCAAACGGAACGATCGAGCCGGGCGCACAAGCGATAGGGTAGTCGAACTCGTTGGCAAGCATGCCCTCAAAGGCGTACGAAATACCGTTGATGTAGCTGTGATGGCGTCAGGGGGAAAGATGGTCAGACATTTGTTCCGCTAACCCGGGCCGCCCCCAGTCCCTGCTACGGAGAAACTAACCTGATAAACTTCATCCAGTTCATTTGAGGCCGGCGGATTACATATCCGATGAAGATGACCAGGACGTTGAGGCCCAAGACGGAGAAGCGGACCGCCTCGTTGAAGGTGGGCGAGAAGGCGGCGAAGAGGCGGTAGAGGAAGGTCAGATTGTATGCACTGTGATTCAGACAAAAAAAGCAGAGAGGGGGATCAGCTTCGTGATCTCACCACAAAACAGGAGATCTGGGCCCAACTCACGAGAGGAAGACGTAGACGAAGAAGATCCAAAATGCGCCGGCGTCGATGCGGAGGTGAGCCATGAAGTACATGATGACAGTACTCAGGAAGCACTGGATCAACAAGAGCGGTACATCCACGATCGCACGCGCGATCACGACGGCGGATGGGCGGTAGAACGCAAACTGCTTGTGCCGCGAGAGCATCGGACGACCGGCCACCGCCTCGAAGCTCTCACTCAGCTGGAGCCATCCGTTGAGCAGGGCGGCGAAGAGGATGATACCTCCTCGCGTGAAGGTTGCCGAAGAGTCGAAGGGTTCGTTGTAAAAAAGTGAGGAGACCATGAGTGAGACTCCGATGATGGTGAACAGCTTTGTGTAAAGTTCCTCTCTTGCCCCCCACTTGACCAACACCTGCCGGTAGATGCAGGCTTGGACTTGACTCCAGTAGGAGACAGTATACGGCGATCCCTTGCGAACACCCTTGTTCTTCTCGCTCCGAACTGCATTCTTGAGCCCTTCGGCCTCGGTGATTTCCGAAGTGCGCACAGCCTCGTCGTACTCGTCAACCTGGGAAATCAGCTGGGCGTACAGATCGGACTCGAGCCAGGTGCGCTCGCGATCGACGGCGTTCTTGGGGATGGGCTTGGACCCCGCGGGCATATCGTCACGGTAGATGCTCTCGAGCGGGTCCACAATGGAGACGGTGCAAAAGTCGGCAGTGGTGGAACGGGAGGGGAACTGGTATCCGATGTCGAAGAAGTAGGACCGGACTCGGTCGCGCGGGCCGTAGTAGATCAGTCGGCCGTCGTCGATGACTGCGACCTTGTCGAACAGGTTGAAAATGTTCTCCGAGACCTGGTACAAGGTGGCCAGGGTGGTACGTTTACTGAGGTCGGTCATGATCCTGAGAGAACGGGCGTAGTCGAGCGCGGTGGATGCGTCGAGACCGCGGGTAGAGTTGTCCCAGGCGATGACGGAGGCACGAGTGGAGAGGGCCTCACCGATGGTCACTCGTTTCCGCTCTCCTCCCGAGACACCACGGGTGAAAGGGTCACCAACGATGGTGTCTCGCACATGGTTGATCGAGAACATGTTCAGGATGGCATCGATCGCGGTCTCGATGAAATGCGAGCGCTTCTCATCCTTGATGCGCATGTTGGACTTGGGCACCTTGTTCATTAGCGCGAATCGCATCGTCTGCGCGACTGTCAACGTGGGGAAGTGGAGATCGTCCTCGTCGACAAAGATGACTTCACCTCTGTACTTGCGCGCAATGTCTTCCTTGGAGAAGCCGGCGTATGAGATGTCTCCTTCTATGGAAAGGGCGGGGTCGAGACTGGCAGTGACCGCTCGGAGGAAGGTCGAGCATCCTGCACCGGGTCGGCCGAGGACAAGAAGCATTTCTCCGGCTTTGAGCAGGCCGGAGAAATTGTGGATGATCTTGTGGCTCTGCTTGGTGTTGACCCATGGGTTCAATTTGGCGAATGGTGGGATGAGAGTCTGGAGGACGGACAATGGATCCTTGATAACAGTGTTGGCGATGGCATGTGGGAGCGTCTTGATAAAGACGGAAGAGGACCCGGTGCCTGGAGCCCGGACAGACAAGTTTTTGAAGGAGACACCGAGAGGCTTGTGCGTGTTGACTCCGGCTTCCTGTTCCTGTGCCTGGCGGGTGAGGATCCACTTGCTCAGATCAAAGTCGTCCGAGCTCTGGGACTCCTCGGCATCATTGTCTAGCGTCGCATCCGAATCACTAGTTGCGCCCGCCGCCTCGAGGTCGGACTCCTTGGTGGTGGCCAAGTTCTTGCCGAGTGGGCTCTTGACCCGATTGACATTGGAACCACCGGAGAACTGCCGTCTGTGCTCGGCTCGTTCGAGCCTTTGGCGGGCGACATTGTCGTTGAAGCCATCTCGTGCTCTTTGGACGTCTACGGCATCGGCGCCTGCTTCACCCCAAGAGCTGGCCGAGTTTGTGGGTTTGAGGGCGTTGGCCTGGTTGCCGATGCCGGCCCCGCCTTCGCCGAAGGTGGGGGCAGATTCCACCTTGGGATCCTTTTCGGTAGCCATGAGGGATGGACAATCTACGGGGTATCGTATGGTACACTTGCAAGTCTATGTGCAGTCGACAAAAAAGTCAGAGGGGGGAGAAGCGTGAACAAGCTTAGCCAATAGCTCAGCGAAGTGACGTTCCCCTTGAGATGGCGTGGTGTCGCTCTCGTTGGGCAGAGAGATCTCACACAGGATCGTCGTGGAGCTATAGGAGGGATGGGAATCAGGGGGCAGTGGAGGTCATCCGACCTGGATTATATAAATAAATGCGACCGAGCCGGCTTTACCTCGTGGATCGATCGAGAGTGGGTGTTGGGTTGCATGAGCGGGTGTGGGTCATGATTGCGTATTTTGATTCGGGGGCAGACGCGTTCGTGATTGTCCGAAGTGGAGCGAAGGCCAAAGTCCGTTTACCCTGGCTAATTCGGGATCCCTCCACTCACTGGTGTCGGTCTCTCGGCAACGTAGTCCTGATCTGCGTCTCTGTTTCTGCTTCCTGGTGCCCGCCAATCGGACCACAGAGCATGCACAGCGCTAGAAGATCGCCAGCCTCTTTTTCCCCTGGCCAAGCTCTACGCTCCGAGCCTAGAAAAGAAGAGGAAACAGAAAAAAAAGACGGATTCGCTTCGATATCTCCGTTGGCTGCGCTCACTGGCAGAGGAGGTGGTGAGGGTGGCGAAAAAGTGGAGCGTGATGGGTGAATCCTTACCTCCACAATCCACATGTTCTCTTGACCTCTCTCCTGCCTGGAAAGAAAACAACCCCACTCGGCCGTTAAGATGACTCTTAACTCCCCGCCCCTCAAGGCGAGTCACATGTGCGCAGCAACACAAGACCCGGGACCAAGACTAGGCCCCGCGGACCATGCCTGATCGAACAAGGTCAGGTCAAGTCTACAGCAGCATGACTGCCAACAGAGACACTGTGTTGCACGGCGTTACTGCGAAATGAGATCACTCTGCAGCACAAATATTGCATGTGGAGTTTTCGTTTTGCTCTGAAGCTTGGCGACATGGGGTTGCGCGTTTCAAAATTTCAAGGCCGAGGCAGACATCGTGATTTGTCACGTGCTCGTTCCAGATGTCTCTTTCCCTCTTGTGGACAGGTTCGAATGCATGCAAATTCTTAGGTCCGACCCGAAGGCTCTCCTCTAACATTTCTGTGTACAACAGCACAACAGATCTCGACCCCGAATCAGCACGGAGGTTGGCGAACTTCAGCTTGACAGAGTCCCTGGTCGACACTGCCTACTACTTGGTCTTCTGAGCATGTCAGCAAATGTGCGACACATCACGTTCAGACGCATTGTCTGGGACGGGGCTACACAGTCTGCCACAAAGGACAGGGGCAGCCCTCTGATAGTGCTTCAAAAGCACATCCACACGTGCTACCAAAGCGACTGATCTCTTCCTTTTCGTCTCCTCCAAACTGCTGCTCAACTCTGTACAGCTCAATGTCGATGCAACTTGCTTTTCCAATTGCAGCCAAGGAGCTATCTGATGGATGGATGGATATTGTTGGGGTATACACGAAGGTTGAGCTGAGAGGTACGGTCAACAATGGGGAGAAAAAGGACTGCAAAGCGGAAGTCCTTTCGGCTTCCCTTGAGCGCTCCACCGCGACGGGTCAGAAAGAGCGGGGACATCGGGCGATGCGCTGCAGCATCTTAAAATGTCTGTCACACAAGTGAAAAGGCTGTCGACACAGGACAAATGAAGAATGTACCCGGACAATGCGACCGTAGCGGATTCACAGTAAGATGAACGATGCTCTTGCTCACTTGGTCGGGCGAAGGCAATCGATCGTTGATGAGGCTCCGTTTTGATTTGTTCATCCAGGAACGCCACGCAGAAGGCCCTCCCACTCTCTTTGTGGCGTCCCTCGGTGTTATGGCCGTTCGCACGAACCACGAACATCACGACCTGGCCGTCGCATGACCACGGATATTCATCAACATTGAGGTGCCCACTCCTCTTCATTCACGATCCCAACCTTGGGAGGTGACTCGCTGCGCTCCCGAGTCTGGTGGTCGGCAACCCACCTTCTCTGTTCCAGTGCAATCCCCTGACTTCCCATTCCGTTGTCCGCCCCATCCTATATGGGTTCGTTTCGGCCGTGTTGGGTCAGAGATGAGAACTTCTGCGCCATCATCATACTCACCGCCCTCCTCCTGTCTCATTGCTGTTTTGCAGAACCATATCGCATAAGCGCTTAACGCGCATCGTCAGGCCCTTGCCGATCCATGTCGTCTTTCCCAGGCTCATCTCCCGCCTCAGCAGTGCCGTCGGTCGCGCCAACATCGCCAGTCTCGACCTCCAACTCAAGGTCGGACAGGTTTGGGCGGGCTATGAATATGACTACTTTGATGGACCCCCATGTGCACCCACCTATCCTGATGTCCTCTCTTTACTCACCCGACTTGGTCGAGCGCTCGCAGGTTCGCAACTGGTAAGTACAAGCCTGTGGATAATGGTGCCTTGCCTTTCTCTGAGTGCTGTCTTTTTACCTCGAAATTCGCCTACTTCCCGACATCATCCACCCCTCAGATGGCGCCCTGGCCGCCATTGGGGAAGGATGTCCACAACTTCAACACGCCGAGCTCGCATACGGTTCTGATCAATTACCATGTGCGTGTCTTGCCTTTGCATCACCTTGATGGTGACGCGCGCATGGCCTGACTTCTCGGTTTGTCGGCATCTCCTAGTTGCTCAGAAAATGGACGATGTCATCGTCAATGGACCAGACCAGCTCGACAGATTGAGCCAAGTACGCAGTGCTACTCTTGGAATGGGAGCGCTTCATTTTCACGATGAGCTTCACCAGTCGAATGAACCCGACGAGGTGCCATGGGTACCAGAGGAAGCTCCTGGCTTGATGAAGTGGCTCCGCGGTGAGATTCCCGACGGCTCTGCGGCAAAGCAGCAGGACAGCAAGCTCGTCTTCTTGAAAACCTCGGCTTCGTATCTGTATCTGTATCGCTACCGATGCCTCGCCCCGGCATGGGCTCGTTGTGAGTCGTCTGCTATCGTGTACCTCGCACCTGCACGTCGTGATGGCTGAGCATCCACGTCCTGGCAGTCAACCAGATCCTCGATATAGTCGACGAGGCCAACGCTGCCATCACTTCCTCCTTTGCTCACGGCTACGACATCGGAGATGAGCGAGAGCCCGGCGGCAACCTGTATGATGAGGGGTTCAGCTGGGTCCACGCCGCGTCCGCTATGCGGCCCAGCCTAGACCGTCTGGCCGCAAGTCGCACGGAGAACGAGAACGAAGCTCTGGATGTGGTCAACATGATCCGATCTGACCCCATCTTCGCTCCCTGGAACCGCGCCTGGTTCTCCGCCGGAGACTGGGACGATCGTTCAGGACCATCAGCCAGCGCCCTCTCCCTTGCCGACGAGATTCTGCACCATTGGCGGAAGAGCGCCCAGTCGAGGCGCGAGGCTCCCACCCCTCCGGCGCGCTGGAACTCAGGCTGGCCAAGAATTCTGTGATGGCGAACAAAACAAAACAATCCAGACGATTTGCTGCCCCCCCCCCCCCTTTCCATCAGAGTCTCATCTTCGCCTCAAGCGCTCCCTGATCCATACAGTATTCTCAGCGCTGTGTCACTCATGATAAGCACACGTCCAGTCTGCCAGTGCTGTCTACTGACGAGACGTGCATGTAGAATTTAGACCAAGCAGCGGTCCAAGGTCCCCCACCCAACCTGAAGAGCGAATGACGAGGGCATTTCTGCGTCACAGGAACAAAGGTAGAACTCGCCAAAAGGTGGTAATTCTGTCTCTCGATCATTGTTGGCGCCGGTGCTGCCGTTTCGCAGATCTGCTATCGCGACCCTGTGGAACTGTCATCACCACAAAAATCCTGGGTGACAGCTTTGCAAGTTGTGTTTCTGCCTCAGGACACAGCACAAATCTCTAGCGATCCCAGACCTGTAACAAATATTGAGGATGAGCCTGTCTCCTCGAGGACTTCTGGCGTTGGCTCAGACGCCGTAAAAGTATGGCATAAGCGGGGGCACGGGGTGAGACGCAGCACAACTGTGAAAAAGAGCCAGTCATAGCATCGTCAGCTTTAATACTGAAAATGGCTCCCTGTTCCCAAAAGCGTTGATCCTCCCTCAGACCATACACAACAGACATACCTGAACTGGTCGAGGTAGCAATCTGTTGCGCCAACAGCCGAGCACAGCTCCACGGTGCCAGAGAGATCGGCAATGCCGACACTAAAGTCGGAAGAGGGAGGCTGCGTAGGGTTGAACTTGATGTCAGGCAAAGTCGTGTTGGGCGCCCCAGGAGGAAGGCTAAAGGTGGAGCCTCCCGACGCCGTCACATTCTTGATGTACCACCCACTGGCAGGAGCCAGGTTGACGATCGAAGGGTTGGCACCGGCACCGACCAGGTTGAAGGTGGTAATGTTGAAATTGAAGACCTTGGTCCATGTGTACACGGACACCGTCTGCTGGACCAGAGCCGCACTGAGCACAATGTTTGCTTGTGCCTGGGTCAGAGTGACAGGGGTCCTGTACGAGACACCTCCGTTCGAGGGGCGCACAGCTCCAAAGGAGACACGAATCGGCTGGTTGGCGTATTGAGCGAAATTGCAGTAGTAGCCAAAGCCGCTCACCACTGCCAGTTTGTCGGCAGGAACGGTGGGGATAGGGTCAAGGGAAGGAGGATCGACCTGGTTCTTGTTTTGGGTGCCGCCAATAGCGATCTGCGAGAACGGAATGGTAGAGTATTGCGGAGGAGGGCAGCTGACGGTGGCAGTGAATGCCGGCTTTTTGTTCTGGTCGAGGTAGGTGACATTGGCGCTGATCTGACCGAAGGAGAGCACGACATTGCCTTCAGACTTGGTGTTGATCGGGCCAACCCGGAGAGACTTGCCGCCTCCAGGCACGGTGAGGACAGAGACGCCATTGAAGTTGATGGCCGAGGTTGGAATCTTGACATTCTTGCCGCTGGCAGCGTCGATTGAGCTGACGACTGCTCCCTTCAGGTTGACGACGACGGAGGTGACCGTTCCGTTGTAGTACTTGGCCCCGGCAGCGGCCGCCTTGGAGGAGATGGACTGGGGGATGACGAGACGACTTCCCAGGGTGAAGGTAAAAGGCTGGCTGACATTGAGCCGGCTGGGGAGGAAGGCGGACACGCCAAAGCCGATCTGCTGATTGGTCAAGCTGAACTTGCCCGGCGCACTGACGGAGCAGGACAGGGTCGCATTCATGACATCTTTCTGAAAGTTGGCGGGGGCCTGGGCGAGATGGTAAGGGCCATCGGTCGCAGCCCAGGCGAGGGTGGCGGTGACAAGGACAGAGGCCAGGACGGATCTGGGAGAGGGCACCATCATCATGCGAGGTCAGGCAGACAAGGGTTGAGGTACAGGGCGAGAGGCGAACTCAGCAAGGAAACAGGGGAGGTCGTGTTTTGTACGGTGCATGTCGCTGCTAGGGCCATCGAGACTTGGAGGCGCCACACAGGCAGCAGGTTGACGGATCCAAAGGAAAGTTCCCTGCCGTGTCAGTGGGACAATCATCATGGCTGGATCTGCAGCTGGCCTCGCTTCTTGCTTCCGTAGGCGGCCCGGCTCTTTCTCGGGTCCAGAGAGCAGAGTCATTGAACGCGCTGCAAACCGCGTGGATGGGCCAGCAGCCATGAACCCATCCGCACCGCGTCCACGTCGAAGCAGTCGAGCACGAGCAAGAATGAGAGCAGGTCCATACTCCATGCATAGCAACCTCGCAGCTCTGCCACCTCTCCACCTCCCTCGATTCCTGCATCCTGCTGCCCGGCACAGATGCAAGGCGAGAAAAAAAAAAGTAGCCGGTCTGCTGGGCGCCACTGGAGACGCGGACGCCATCATGCTGCGGACAGTGCCAGGTCGAAAAAGTCCTACCAGATAACAAAAGCCACGGTGGACGCCCAACCCAAACCCCTCTTACTGGACTTGGCGCGGCTGATCTCTCTTTTCGTTTCGCCCTCGTGTGGAGACAGACAAACCGGAACGGCGCAGAAAGGGAACTGCTTGGATGCTGGGATCAGCCGGCGTTCCCGGGCGTGTCCCCAAAGCTGGGAACCGACTCGGGCATTTGGGGAGTGACTGACTGACTGGCTGGCGTTTGGTGCATGTCCACTGCATGATCTGCACAAGAAGAGCCTGAAAGATTAACAAGAATGCACGGTGATGTACGGACACTGTCCAGCTGGTTGAGACACCCTCATAAGCAGAGACCTTCACGCACACACACCGTCTCACTTCCTGGCCCACATCCTTGACTCGGAGCCGGCCCCTCACTGCTGGCCCTTTCTGACCCCCCTCCCCTCATCTTCTCCTTACTCACTTCCATCCTCAAGTCTGTTTGTCAGCATGCTGTTGCTGTCCAAGTCGGGTGTCTTCGGCTTCGTCGCTGCTGCGGTCCTCACCCAGATCTCAAGCGCCACAACGGTCTCGGCCCTCAAAACCGATCTCTCCGCTCGAGCTCTGATCGCTCCCAACAAGAACTGCCAGGATGTTCTCCATGATTTATTCAATCTCACGCTTGTTTGTCTTTGTTTCAATGCAGATGTTACCCATGTCATGCTGCAGAAAGTCTTTTAGATCCATCACCCAGCCAGGGTCCTTTGTGATTGCCTCGTGGGAGTCCTGGGCTTGTCATCCTGATGTGGACGGAAAAGCTCTTCCTTTAAAATGGCACCGTGACCGGTATGTACATTCTAAAACACAGACTACACTCCCGCTTTCCAAATCTCGAGGCACTACGAGGCGGTCCTGCCGCTGTACGCCACCAACTTTGGGCCGCCGTGCAGCAGATCTGGCGGACTTTCACCGAGGACGACTTGCGCAAGCTCGTCGAAACCATGCCCGCACGTATGGAAGCCGTTATCGCCGCCAAAGGCTACCACACACGATACTAAACCTGTTTTAGCTTCTTCTTCTCTGAATCAATCTTTTCTATCACTGTGTCATGAGATGTTTCTGACATGGGGAAGGATCTGAGTAAGGTGCGAAGTGAGGAAATTTATAGTGGGAACGTTTCTTTTTGGTGGGTGACGAATCTTTATGGCCCATAACTGTACCAAACACACCCACACACAGATGTTGGCAGCAGCAGCAGCTCAATTTCCTACTGGACAATACCGACTGTTCCACAGACTGAGGTCCGTTTGGGAGCCCTATGGTGTGATATAAAATTTGGTGACACATTCGTAAGAGGACGCATGGAAGAAAAGGGGGGGGGGGGAGGAACGCGCGTAACATCGTGAAAGAGAATGGGAAAAAAGTCTAAAGCAGCGTGAACATGGCAGCGCCAATGACGGCCAGACCAGCTGCGGCCACCGAGCCGATGCCAGCTCCAGCAGCACGGAGAGAGGGAGCAGCTGCACCGCTAGGCGAGGACGAGGAGGAAGTCGTGGTCGTCGAGGCGGGCGCGTACGGGTCGGTGCCGTAAGGTCGCTTGGCATTGGTAGCCGTCAAGTTGACAGTGGGTGTGTTGGCGGTGAGGACCTGGCTCATGTTCATCCCAGGCAGGATGAGAGCACCCTGGCCACCAGCACCAGTCAGGTTGGCGTTGGGAGGGGCGTAGAAGTTGGTGTAGTACTCGGCAGAGAGCGGGCCGGGCGCGACACCGGTCAGGTTGGTCAAGGGTCGGTCAGCCTCGGAGACGTTGAGGTTCTGGTAGCCCGTCTTCTCGGCAACGAAGGAGAGCACGTTGGCCATCGTCTTGTTCGCATCACCACGGCCGAGGTGCTTGAGACCCCAGTTGTTCTCCACGGTGGACAGGAAGGAGTAGTGGGTGTAGTAGGTGTCGTCCGAGGTGCCGATCAGGTTCTTGGGCACCGCGCCTCCCAGCAAGATGGTGGCAATCTGGTTGTTCACAGTGTAGTCTTCGTCCTCGTCAAAGCTCAAGACGACGAGGGTGCGGTTGTTGTTGAAGTTGGTGTTGTTGAGGAGCGGGGTGAGGAAGAAGTTGGTCCAGTTGGAGAAGAAGGCGGGCGAGGTGTCGTGTCCGTCGTTGACCTGTACAGAAAAGGTGAGGACCCAAGTTTTTGAGCTGTTGTGAGCAGAATCCTGTGGTGACGCCGTGCTGTCGATACATACCATGTTAGGAGTAATGAAGGACCATTGGGGGATGGCGTTGCCATTGGTGTCCTGTGTGCGTGAGTCGGAAAACGCGTCAGTATGGAGCGTCTACCTTTTTTCTGGACCAAATCTCGCAAAGGCCAAAGGCCAGGACTCACAGCAGCCAGGTCGTTGAAGTTTCTGTTGCGTCCACGACGGGTGGCGTTTCCGCTGACACCGTCAAGGATGGCGCACGGGTTCTGTGATACAGAAAAGTGTGATCGGATCAGAATCTGGCTCCAGACGACTCCCCAAGTTGTACAAAAACCGTCACTGTACTCACGTGCTTGCGGACGTAGTAGGTCCAGGTGGCAGAGCCGTTGATATAAGCCTTTTGGGTGTAGTTGAAACCGGTGTAGCTGGAATTGTTGGAAAAGAGGGGGGAGAGATTCGAGTCAGGACGAGACCTTTGGAAACTGGCTGATTTCTCAGATAGAACACACCCGTCAGTCGGCAGGTTCTCCTCTGCACACGTCCGAAAGTGATGTTACGGTATCAGCTCGCTATTCGAAGAAAAGGCCGGCAACAGACGCGTAAAGTGACTTACGGTAGCATGCCCAGGAGATGGACTTCTCGTCGAGAAGGTCAAAGACGGAGGTGATGTTGGTGGGGATGTGGTTGAAGGTGTCGTCGGCGAGCCCTGATAGTCAGAACATGAACATGAGCCCAGCTGTGGCACAGATCGAAAATTGGGCTAGAAGAGCGCAGTGGCAGCAACGTACCGAAGAAGTCACCAGTGACGGCGGAGATGTAGTTGGGCTCCGAAGGGTGGGTCTGGAGAGAAGACACACATGCTAGACGCGTCAGCTCGGCAGAAACAGCTGAAAGAGAGAAGGAAGGCTCTTGACTGAGCGTGAGGGGTGGGGAGGCTGGAGAATACTGACAACAGCGTAAGAGGAGGTGAGGGAGATGCCCTGCTTGGCGAGGTCGCTGAAGGCGGGTGTGGAGAAGGCGGTGGCGGCATCGGTGTTTTCGAGCCAGATCTGGATGATGCGGTCAAAGGCCTTGCCTGAGACGACGGGGGAGTTCTTGAGGGTGCCGTTGTTCATTCCGTTTCCGTTGGTGGTCTGGACGGTGGGGCCGTCGGAGGGAGGGGCGAAGATGAGGCCGGCGGCGATGGTGTCGCGCTTGGCAGGGACGGCGGCCACGAGGGCGGGCGCGGCGACGGCGGCGGCGGCGACGAGGGCCAGAGTGGAGAGCTGCATGGTGGCTGAGGAGATGAGGTCAGTGGAAACAGGTGCAGAAAGAGAGAGGTGAGCGGGTGGGAGTCGCGTGGGTTGGAGCAGACTGAGATGTCTTCTTCTTCTTCTTATACCCGTTCTGCAAAGGAGAGAAGGTCTCAGGAACGGGCTCGCCCCTTCTCATTTGAAAATGATCTTCCAAAGCGCAAGTCCCTCCCCAAGGCCCCGTGAACGAGTCCTGTGTGATTTCCGAGATTGACGCTAGTGAGGTGTGGCTCAGCAGCAGACTCGAACAAGATCACCTCCTGCTGCTGTCATCAATCAATGCCGCCCTGCCCCACCACCACTACAACAGATCTCAGGGAGGACGCTGCTGCTGCTTACCGCCGGCGGTGGCTATGGCCGCGGCTGACTGCCTCGCTTCCTGCACCTTTCCCAGCGATGGATGGCCATGCAATCAACAGTCCAAAATAAGCGCACTCCGATGGAATGTCAGGCACAGAGAGTGAACGAGGATGGTGCCTGCGTCTTGATGACATCCGCCCAATGGCACGTTCTCAATGTGCAGAGAGAGGGGGCAGGCAGGCAGAAGCCGTGCCGAATCTTCTGCGTTCGTCGGACACGTGCACGTTGCTCGGGACAGGGATCTGCTGTGTCGGAGTCGCAGTGTGCCGCCGCCTGAACTCCGCCCGCCGGGGTGTGCGCCCCAGGGTCTGCCGTCTGTTCTGTTGTGGGACGGATAAAGGCCTCTTCTCTTTGGCCAATCGCGTGTCTGCCTTTGCTCACCTTGCTGCCTGAATAAGGCTCGGTGCGAACGTGCTTCGGCACTCGAGCCCCGAAATCCCCGACTGGCTGAGTCTCGCTTGGGCTCATCCGCCCCGGCGGAGGCGCAGAAGCCAGAAGCCCGCCGGGTTCGAAGCACCGAGTCCTAATTAAAGCCGCTGTCCCCCGCCCGCCGCCTGAGCCGAGATGTCAGAAGAATGGATGTGCGGTCTCTGAGAAGGGGAATGAATGCTGCCTCTGCTGCACGTTGCTGGAAGAGACAGAGAAGAGACCGGTCTGAGGAAAGAGGAGCACAGTTCATAACCGAGGCACACAGTGTTCTCCATCAAGGACCCAATCTGTCCCTTCATCCATCCCACACGCACTAAACCACATTCAATGAGCTGATATGTAGAACCCAACCCAACACCTGAGCAATCCTGTGTCTCCATCCTCCTCCTCCTCCTCCTCCTTCTTGCCCTGGGCTTCACCATCTTCTGTACGAGGACTTCCATTTGCAACCTCGTACCCATCAATTGTTGGACAGGATACCCAAACGAGCCCCTCCAGCTCTCACACCTTCTTGCTGTCCCCATCTTCCTCAGAAGCAATCCAAGAGCAAGGATGGCCCACAACATCGGAGCCTCGACTCCCTCCGTCGCAGGCTCAGAGTCGCAGTCGTCCGAGAAGAGAAATCCCCGTCTCACACAGACTGCCCAACCCAGGCGGAAACGAACCCTCCTGGTAGCCATCCTCGCCATCGCCATCGTTGTCCTTGGCCTCGCTCTCGGACTCGGACTCGGACTCGGCCTCCGAAACCGCAAATCACACCACCCCTCATACACGCCACCAACCAGCGGCGTCGTCTCCTCCTGGACAAACGGAAGCTCACTCCCCTTCATCCAGCTCGAAGACCTCGTCGACCCCTCTCAGTTCATCCTCTCCCCCACCTTTGATATCCACGCCCCGCCACAGACACGAGAGTACAACTGGACAGTGTCCGAAATCGTCGCTGCCCCCGGCGGCATCTCGCGCCGCATGCTCGTCGTCAACAACAAGTTCCCCGGCGAGACTATCGAGGCCAACGTCGGCGACCGCATCGTCGTCCATGTCACCAACCAGCTCCAAAACTCCACCGCCCTTCACTGGCACGGCCAATTCCAAAACGGATCCAACTACATGGACGGAACGTTTTCAGTCACCGAGTGCGGAATCGCACCGGGTACCTCCTTCACCTACAACTGGACTGTCCAGAACACGGGCACCTACTGGTGGCACGCCCACGCCGGCACCCAGTACTCCGATGGCATCGTCGGCGCCCTCATCTTGCACTCGCCCAACGACACCTACGGCTTCCGCTCCTCTCCCTCCGACTCCTCCCGTCCAGCCAACGTCTCGTACGACGGCGACCTCATCATGGTCGTCCAGGACATGTACAACCTCTTCAGCACCGACTGGCTCTCCATGTATCTCAATCTCCAACTCGGCGGTGGCGAGGGCGATGAGCCTACGCCTGATTATGGGGTCATCAATGGAATCGGCATCGCCAACTGCGGAGGCACCCCCGACGGACAGACCTGCATCCGCAACGGCAACAACGGCATCTACTCCAACTTTACCGTCCAGCCCAATCAACGGTATCGGATCCGGGTCATCAACTCGGGCTCGTTGGCCGGCTTCAGTCTGTCGGTGGACAATCATCCGCTCAGCGTCATCGAGGTTGACGGTACCCCTGTAGAACCCACCCCGGCCCAGAGCGTCATGGTCGAGGTTGCGCAGCGGGCGAGCTTTATCATCGAGACCAACCAGACTGCAGGCGCATGTGAGTCCATCTATCTTCCTCCACCTCAATTGCATTCCTTTTGCCTGCTTGCGGAAAAATCCCTGTATTGGTATTGATTTTGCTCCTGACCTCTCTCTCTCTCTCTCTCTCACACACACACACACACAGACTGGATCCGCTCCACCATGTCCGAGGACATGCTCGCATACGAGATCCCGACTCTGGTCGAGGACCAACGCGCCGTTCTGCGATACGCCGGCGTGTCCGCAGACGCGATGCCTGCCGTCGCCGCCGACCAGCAGGACCCGCCCACTCTGGACAGCAATCTGCCCATGGATCTGAACACCACTGCTCTTGTGCCGGTGCAGGTGATCAATGCGCCCAAGCCCACCAAGCAGACGATTATGTATGTCGATTTCGGAAGTGCTAGCAATGTGAGTTGCCATCCTTTTCCTCCCCTCCCGGCGGCACCTCTCAAAAAAACAATTGCCATAACCGGTGTCAATTTCCCAAGTCTAAAACCCTTTCATAATGACATCGGAAATTTACCTTCTAATACCTCACGCAGGGTGACTTCCACGCCTACTTCAACAACACCGCCTTTGGCATCCCGTACCCCGGCTACAGCACGTTTGCAAACGTGCAAAACGCGACGGACGCCAAGACGACGGCAGACTATGGGGGAGCGTTTGTGGTTGATGTGCCAGACTATGAGGTCATGGACATCATTGTGAACAATCAGGATGATGGAGCTCACCCAGTAAGTTTTTTTTTCTCCTCTCCTTTACCTCGTGGGAAGGTCTGCAGCATATTCTGAAAGCTGACATTGGGCGCCGTTCCTTCTCGTTGCTGCTGAACCTTCTTCAGATGCACGTGAGTGTCTCTTCTAGGAGGAAAGGGGGAAGAAAACTACCTTATGATGGAAGGAAAAAACTGCAGACACTGACTGTTCCCCGTCTTCTTCATCTGCCAATTGACATACCAGATGCACGGCTACGCTCCTTTCCTACTCGGCACCGGCAAGGGAAACTACCTAGAGGGCAAGAGCATGAACCTTGACCAAGAATTTGCAAACCCGATGCGGCGCGACGTGTTCGTCATCCCAGCGTATTCATGGGCCGTCGTCCGAGTCATTGCCGACAATCCCGGTGTTTGGGTCTTGTGAGTAGTCCTCCGCCCCCCGGCAACGCGCACAGCAGCGCCATCAATAATTCCAACAGACTGATCTTCTGTCCCCGTGCCATCTGGGATTTTGCTTGTTTTTGTTTTTTTTTTTCCTCCAAACCAGCCACTGCCATCTGTCCAGTCACATGGCCGCAGGTCTGATGATGCAGTTCACCATCCAGTCGTCGAAAATTGCGCAGATGACCCTGCCAGACGGCTACAGTCAGCAGTGCGCCAACATCAAGGCTCTCGGACAAGCCAGCGCCGCATAAGGAATTTTATTCGGTGTCACCTTGTCTGCTCTCACGATTTGGAACGAAAAATGTGTCTTTCGACGGACCGGTACGAACAACTCCTGATCTTGAATACATTCAGTCCCAACCAATAGAAGACTTTTTTCATCTAGGAAACACTCCACGAAGCTCCTCTCTTCGTACTCTTCAAGCTCTGCAACGGACTAGGAAAGGGCGTCCGGGGAGCATCATCCCCGCTTGCTCTTCAATCGGGAAGTGGGAGTGCTGTTGCGTGTGAATGCTAGGTTAGGGGCACTCAGACGGCGGACGAGCGCGAAGGTACGATAGCTGTGGTACAGGATCGTCCTGGTGGCTCTGCTTCGATGGGGTTGTAACACAACATGGCCAGGAAAAGGAGAGAGAGAAGTGTCGTAGCCCACTCACCTGTGGAGGTGACAGGACGCTCTGCAGAGAGGAAACTTGTAGGAACAGTGAACGGAAGTGAGATTGGTGAGCTAGAAGAAGAGCAGGTACAGAAAAGGACGGGGTCCTTATAGCTGCGAGGGGAGACGTTCTGCGAAGGAAGGAATTACTGGATCGTAGGAACGCAGATGAGAAGACGACAGCAGACGAGAGCAATTGCGACGTGGGAGGGGGCTCCTGTGAGGAAAACGAGTCAGTGGTGAGGGAAACTGGTGTGGTCGCCAGAGACGACGAGAGCAGTGTGAGTCCGAGCGAGTTGCTCGTGCATAGGAAGACAAGGTCGGTCATGTTGGTTCTGCAACAGGTTGCGGTCAGAAAAGCAGACGCAGAACGAATTGTCCTACAACGATGTTCCGCATTCGCACAACGACAGTGAAACTCAGACGCTCGGTCAGTGGACAACAGCAGGAGTCCGTTGTCTCATCGGATCCAGGACCACCATGTCCTGGGGGACGAGGAGAAGAAGAAAAAAAGTCGTTCTCTTGCGGTCACAGCAAGATGACCCGTGATGCGCTCTATGAAATTCCCGACGAATGTGTGTATATCTACAAGTGCAATGAATGGTGACACGAAATCTCAGATGATGTGCAGAAGAAATATAAATGAAAGCCCGGTATGACGATGAAGAGGGACCTGACTGCCCCAAATTGCCTGATGAAGAAGTGGTATATAATGTTGGGACCCTATCCCAGAACGCAGCCGCGTAAACGTTCGTTGATTCTTGTTCTTGAAACCCTCTCACCCGTCTAGTTTTGCGAATGAGATCCCAAGAGATTCAGAAGCGAGAAGATGGGCCGCCGATGCGTCTGCCCGCTTCTGAAGTTTGTTTGCTCCATGCCGTCCGTGTGTTCAACGCAGCGGGAAAATTTGGATGTTTGGCGCGCCTCGACGTCTAGGAGTTCGCCCCAATGTTTCGTGCAGGACATGAACGAGTCGAGCATCAGTCGAAGAGAAACGTCCGAACAGACCAGATTCTCCCAAAACCCGAGCGCGCGCATGCTTTCGTCGATGCGCTGAGCCTGAGAGAGCTGGGCAAGCGTTGGCGAAAGCGCGGCGGAAAGCGCCGGGTCGTGCATGGTCGGAAGCTCTTGGGCCGATGCGCTCGCGGCGACAAGCAGATGCTCGGCGACGCTCTGCACGGCGTGGAAGTGCTGCAACTCTCTCGATCGGAGTCTTTGCTTGGACTCCTTCTTACGCGTGCTCCCCACGCTCCCATTCGGGGCTGTGGAGTGTCTTACGCTGCTATCCTCGCTGCGTTGGGTCGACCCGGTAGGTGGTGAGCTTGGCCGCTGCTGGACTGCAACGCTCCCGTCGTTGTCGAGAGTGTTCAAGATGCACTTCAGCGCCTGCGCGCTCGCAGTGGTATGTTGAAGATGAACTGCTGCTCCGTCTTGTGCTTTATTATGCTGAGAGGAAGCCAAGAGGGTCACAAAGAACTGCAGTGCGCTACGTTGAGCCTGCACCCGCACGTTGTATCGCTTCGACTTCTCTCGGTTCTGGAGGACTCGACGAGCTTTCTTGTTCTGAGGCGGACTCGTTGACTCTTTCGAACGTGCTCTTCTCTTTGCAGGCGTGGCATAGCTGCTGTTGCTGCTGCTAGTCCTGATCGTCGTCCTTTTTGGACTCTCTGCCCCGCTGCTGTGATTCGAGAGCGCAGCTTGACTGGGAGATAGAGGAGGCGTAAAAGGCATGGGTGAATCGATCGGGGCTTCGGCTGAGATAGCTTCTGCTCTGACCTCATCCTCTTGGGAACGTCGTTGCCGATCGGACCCAGTGCTATGCATAGGTAGATCAAGAGACTGCGTCGGATTAGGAGCACCGATGTCGGCGTGTGGATCTCTGGGCAGAAGACCGTTTTGCGCAAAGGAGAAGCCGGTTTGAAGAAGACATTCTGGCCATGACGAAGAAGATGAGGATTCGCCCGACGACGTTGATGGAGGTGATAGAGGCAGCACGAGGAAGTTGCCAGGAAAAGCTGAGATGTGGGTGTCCGTAGGTGGAGAAGCAGCAGCAGCAGCAACAGCAGCAGCAAATGTCGACGGGGCCGGGGAAGGAAGCAGAGAGGCGGCGAAGCTGGTCGGGGCAAGTGATGTGAAGGAGGCAGCTGCTGGCGAAAAGTACAAGGACATGACGTCGAGCTGTTGCTGAGGCAGGCTGTAGGGCGTGAAAGGAAGCTGCTGAGGCTCATCTGATGGTGGAACCGGCCAATCTGGACTTTGTTGTAGTCCAATACGGATCAGATCCGCTTGTGACAACTGGGGGACTGTCGAGGATGACAAGGAGGGAGAAGAGCCGTTCAGCCTATGCACACTCCTTGGGGAACCCTAGAATGTGGGGGAGACAGCTCACAAGACTGGCCTGCCATCAACGATGATTGGTCGACGAAAGTGTTGAACCAGGCGAGGTTGCTTGTGCAGAAAGCAATCATGTGATGGATAGTGTCGACAAAGTCGGCAGTCCAGCGATGCCAGTTTGGAACGACATCGCTGCCAAGGATGTGGGTCACAGCATCCAAGCGGCAGCGTTCGATGGCTAGGAGGTTTGCCCGCACTTTACTGTATCTGAGCCAAACATCAGCGAGCTCTGGGAAGGACCAACGTCCCTGCCGAGCACTCGGTGACGGAAAGGCGGGCGACCAGGGAGTGGGGATGCTAGTGTCTTCGAGTGCAAGGACCGCCATCTTCTGGAGCGCAGCTTCCTGCTCTGCCTTTGCCCATATCTCCGGCGAGTATAGTGAGGTGCTCGACAAGGATGAGGATAGTCCCAATGCGTCGAAGCCATGGTGTTGGTAGTGAGAAGGAGAGGAAGAGCTGAAGTGAGAGCTGGAGGTGACGCCGTGGTTTTGCTGTTGGAGAGTTTGAATGCAGGAGCATGGACAGGGTTCGATTGTGACCAAAGGTGTGCCTAAACGGTACCAGAGGGGTAAAAGTTGCTGCATTGGGCATAGGAGCTCAAGCGGGAGTGGGAAGGGTCCGGTGAGTGGATGATGCTGGTCCTCGTTGCCTTGCGACCAGCAGTCGAGGTTGAGCTCGGTATGAGGAATGATCATGGCCGAAGGTGGGTTCATGACTTCCGGACAGGCGGGCTACAGCAACTCAGATTCCTTCACGAGAGAAAAACAGGATGAGGATGAGGACGAGGGCATGCTCGCTATAAGGGAAAGGTTCTTTCCTCATTGAGCTGGCTCCAGAGAGAAGATCCTGTGGTTTTCGTGAGTGCCCTGTCATGCAGGTACCGGGGAAACTTTGAGCAGAGAGCAAGCGCTGCAGGTCAGGTAGAAGTGTGACAAGCTGCCTTGAAGCCGATCTGCTAGGCACATGTGGTCCCCCATGCAAAGTGTGCCTGAGGGGAAGCATCTGGCCTTCTTGGAAGGACAAGGGCAGCTAAGAACCAGGCACATGCTTGTGCGAGGCGCAATCCTTGCCCGTGTCGGTGAAGATAAAGCACGAGAGATTCGGTGCCGCTGCCTGAACGGGGAGCAACGTGCTGCCGATCGGCCATCATCGAGCGGAGAATGGAGCGGCTGATCTCAGAAGCACTAGCAAGAGTATGCACCCATTTCGTGCTGCCAAAGTTAAAATGTCCGTAGTCAACTCGCGGTCAGGGATCCGCCTTGGTGTGCAGTCGCTCGAGGTGCAAGGGGCAATGGATCACATGTGCAATTCACAATCTCAGACACTGACCCCATGCTACTCGCGGCATCCGCTCTGGACTGCGTCGTTGTACTGACCAGCTGTCAATCAGTGCAGACAGCAGCTGTCATACCCAAGGACGGGGTGCTGACCGGCGTCTGCTCTGAGTACATACAGCAGCACGGTTCCTGGCGTGCCTAGCCGTCGTTCTTCCGTCTTGGAGCATGCTGGGTGGACACAGCCTGAGGCGACTGACCGGTGAGCAGCGCATCCTCGAGGAGTTGTTGGTGCCATCCCGGTAGAATTCGGTCCCCGATCGTAATCAACTCGATGTCGGATTACAAACCAGCCCTTTATCCGTGCCCTGCCTTACTTATCAATACAAAAGCGGGACAGGCACAGGACCTGCCTTTCTAGGCCCTGGGGCTGCTCGGGTGCCTGGAGGGCCTCAGGCCTGAGCTCAGCCTCAGCTCATCCTCAGCTCAGGCTCTGCTGGCTCAACAGGGTCGCTCCCCTTGAACGATCTGAGTTTGATCGTCCTGATCGTCGGGTCTACTCGTCGCGCCCGACATGCTGCTTTGGTGCTTGACTGCATGCCAGCACTGTCGCCAACGAAGGCATCCCAAGGGTCCTGCCCAGCTCTCCGACCTCATGCGCCAATCCTTTTCTGCAGCCGGAACCAGAGCCCAAAGCCTTTCAGCTTGGAGTGTCGGTATCTCCGCCTCTGCCACGGGCACTGGAGCAGCCGTGTCGTTGTCTTGCCCTCGTCCAGATATGCAGTCAAATGGCAAATTCAGAGCGAGACACCTCGACGGTCATGAACAAACATCCTGCAGCTATGCAGGCAGAGTCTTAGATTTGGGGCCAGAAAGCAGAGCCCATGTTCACTTACCCAACCTCGGGGGTCGGTCCAAAAGCTCGCCTTACGACTTCTCCCTCATTCTCCAGATCCGTGCGGATGTACAGCTATAATCACGGACCTTTCCGAGCCACCTGTTTACCCAGTTCGCCAGAAATATTCTCCTGAGATGCTGTTGTCGTCGCAATGCCGATGGTGTCCAGTCCTGGCATGTGCACAGAACGTGGAAGCCGTGGCTGTATATATTACGCTTGGTGAGAGTAAAGCTGCCGCAATGCAAATTTGAAGCGTCGCAAACGCTTATCAGACATCCGCAGTTGTGAGTTGTCTTGGTGGCATCGGACGGACTGCTGTTCGATCTTCCTCGACTGGCACCGCCTGCATGGCGATGGCAGAGTACGAGCAAGCAACGCGGGGTCGACACCTTCCGACTTTGGCAAGGAAAGGGGACAGATACATTCAAAGGCTGCTCTGCGTGGCAGGATGTCAGTGCTTGTTGATCGTAGCAGCACTGGGTCAGTCTGTCGGAGGCTGAGTATTTGCACTGGTTTATTCATGCTTACTGTATGCGCGTCAAGACGGACAAGATGGTATCTTGATATCTGCCAGCCTCTGTCGAGATTCAGGAAGACGAAGCTCCAGAGTCGATTGCGTTGCCCAGGGTGTGTTCCCTCCCTGAGGCAGTTCCACAGCCTTGGGACCAATACAAGCCACGAACAAGTGCTGGACCTGGTGTAGACGTGGCGTGTGAACATTGGTCAGGAGACTCCAGTACATATGAACGGCTGTCAACGTTTTGCCATCGTTTGGTTGAATCCCTGAGAACACGCGACAATTGCTGCAGAGACTTTGACCTCTCTGAGATCACTGTTGCAGCGAGTGCTAACACCGAGTTCCCTTGAGATTACATGTTGAGCCAAGACAAGCGTCGTTATCCAGGAACAGATTGATCGCGCGGATAAACAAACGGGCTCTCGGCCCTCTCCTCCTCTCGTCCCATCCCATCCCATCTCCCTCTTTCCCTCCTTCCCGTCCTCTGCTGTACTGCGTCTCGATCCTTTGTGCGCTGCCCTCCTCAATCCTGCCGCCGGTCCCCTTCCCGCCTTTGGTACTAGTACAGCACACTAAGCGTGCGCTAGCTCCTTACCAGTTTGAAATCATCCAGGCCCTTCCGCGCGGGACGAAGATCGAGGCTCGGTGTGCCTGACAGCTGCCCGCGGTACCTTTCTCTATCCTCGCAGATCGGCACAGCCATGACCAGGTCATTCGGCCTTCCCTGAGCAAGTGTCTCCCAGAGCAGTGGCTGCTGAGGAAGTGCTGCCAGAGCAGTGGAACCCGACATCAGTCGGTTGCGTCGTCCCTCTTCTCTACAGCACGCAGAGTCCGCGTGGGAGATCGCTGCACCCACCCAACCTCCTGTCTCGATGCATTGCCCCAGCGGGACCACATGCCACCATCACGCATCACGCCGAGCTGATTGCCCTGTCGGACCTTCAATCTCCTTCAAGGCTCTGCCATCCCTCCCGAACGCGTGATATGCAGGCATCGCCCCGCCCTGCTGTACACCACTCCTGCGCATGATGCACTGCACCAGCACGCGATACTATACCCGTCGCACCAAGGAGATCGCCCTGTCGGACCTTCAATCGCCTTGCGAGCATCTCCTATCCTTTCACTGCACCTCACCTGCCGAATCCATCCTGCCCTGACGTGTACAATGACTGC
Source organism: Tilletia setariae (assembly GCA_023634365.1). Classification (NCBI taxonomy): domain Eukaryota; kingdom Fungi; phylum Basidiomycota; class Exobasidiomycetes; order Tilletiales; family Tilletiaceae; genus Tilletia; species Tilletia setariae. The sequence continues at coordinate 842,831 of JAMJXE010000008.1, forward strand.
ACATCACAGAGTCAAGTCCAGGCCACAGTCGGAATGCGACTTCCAATCCCGTGCACACATTTTCAGCCTCTTGACCGAGCATCCGCATCACATGCATGGTCATCAGCTGAACATTCGCATCCTGCACTGGACCGCACTTGCTTTTTTCCACCCAGGTTTTTGCACGCACCTATAAAGGATCACTGTCGGATGGACATTTCACCACCTGCGCATAGTCGTCCGCAGACACTCCTTCCCTCACCTCCAGACCCGCTTCTGATACCACCATGCGTCTTGGACCATCGTTCCTGACTGCCTCTCTGGCAGCTACCGCTCTACTCGCTCCGGCCTTTGGTCAAAGCAAGGCAGCATTCGTATCAAGCGCGGCTAAGCTCCCACCCCTGCAAAACGACGGATCTGCCTTCTATCGAACCTTCCAGGCCACTGATTCGACCGCACTGCCTTTCAACATCTCTACCACCGTTCCGGTAAAGAACTTTCAGACCACGACGGGGATCGGCATGTACGGATGGAACTTCGTCTTCACTGGCAGTGCATACAATCCCAACCGACCTCTGTTGATCTTCCTCGGCTCTTCGAACACTAGGGGGTGAGCCACAGAATCAGAAAGAACGGGGCACGTGTGACTCATCAGTATCCATGTTCGTGTACTGAATACTTGATTCTTCCCGCCGTTGCTCCCTCTTATCTTAGGTCGGACGTCTCCGATCCGGTCTCGGTTCTCAACTTGGGCATGGCCGAGGGCTGGTCAGGCCGAGTCGGGTCCCAGAGCGCCTCGACACAGTCCATCCTCAGCGATGCCGGCCTGGGCGTGCTCAGCATTGTCAGCCCCCGGTGCTACAACACCACCACCAAGTCTCCACTCCGCAACGCTTGTGTCGATCCCAAATCACTGCACTCCCTCCGGCACTATCGACCTGATGTCATTGCCGATGTGCTCTCGCAAGTCAAGACCATTTTTGGTTTCGATTCGACAAAAGTCGTCGGAGCCGGTGTTTCAATGGGTGCGAGAGGTATCATGAGACTCGGCACTACCTATCCACTCAAGGCAGTCTCCGCTCTCGCCGGCGGACTGGAGTCTAACACGAGCATCTTCCTCCAACCCAGCCAGTGTGCAACGTGAGTAGATCGGAATCATCTCGCCGTGTGACTGACTCACTTGCTGATCCCGTTTGTGCCTGTCTCCTGGTGCTGACAGGGTGATCACTTGCGGCGAGCCATGCTGGGACTTGAATCTGGCTGACAGTCAGAGCTCAGCGTGCACGCGGCCAGTGCCGGCTGACATGGTCCAGGCCAGCAGCCTCAAGAATACCAAGGTGCAGATATATGGAAGGTGAGTACTTCCTTCCAGGTCCGGAATCGACAACTGCTTCCATCATCTGAAATCATCACATCTTTCGCCTATGATTTTTGGTGAACCAGCTACGGAGATGCGACAGCCAATATCACCACGGTAGGCATAGCAACCTGCAACGCCATCAATCAAGCAGCAGGATTTGCCCCCGCGAACTATTCCTCGCCGTATACCCCGCCTTCGACCTCGACCTCGACCTCGACCTTGACCTCATCCACATCCACATCCACATCCTCATCCACAACCTCAACCTCAACCATAACCTCAACTACATCCACATCCATATCCTCAACCACAACTTCAACCTCAACCTCAACCACATCCACGTCCACTTCCACACCTACACCCACATCCCTGTCCACTTCCACATCCACATCCACTTCCACTTCCACTTCCACATCCACTTCCACTTCCACTTCAACTTCCACTTCCACTTCCACATCCACCTCTTCGTCATCGTCAACCGCTACCTCGTCCTCAACAGATCTCCCGTCGTCCACGTCAGACTCTTCTGTGCCCTCATCAACACTTTCTCCGACCTCCACGTCAGATTCTTCGGTGCCTTCATCAACCCCTCCTCCATCCAACTCATCCACGTTGGACCCCTCATTGGCCTCGTCAACCCTTCCTCCATCCAACTCATCCACTTCGGACCCCTCATTGGCCTCGTCAACCCCTCCCCCGGCCCCATCCCCCACAGACCTCTCTTCGTCCTCGACCAACCTCACCTCGTCCACGTCGGGCCCTTCCTCGACCTCGTTGACTCTTTGCCCGGCCCCGACATCCCTGTCTTCATCCTCGAGCAACCAGACCTCATCCACGTCGGATCCCTCCTCGCCCACGTCGACCCAGCTTTGCTTGTCTCCGACAGACTCCTCTTCATCCTCTACGAACCTCACCCCGTCCACTTCCGTCCCCTCCTCAACCGATCCCTCTTATGTCGCACCCTCGCCCACGCCCTTCTACGCCAGAGCAGCAAAGGCGGTCGCTCCTTGCCAGCTGATCATCAAGGCCACCCCTCGGACGGCGCCCGCACTGGGTCCGAATCACAATCAGCTGTGCACGTATTCGTACGCGCTTGCAGACATGAACTTCCTCATCAGTGGATACAAAGGCAAGCCGGTCACCTTCGTGTTGCATTAGGGAAGCACGGGTGCTCGAACCTTTCAGAGCCGTCTCCCATTCGTCAAGGGTTATTCGTCAAGGGCTATACGTCAAAAATTGCTAGAAACTTTTCCGCTACAGTGCCATGGTTGAAATTCTTTATAAATGTTGATACCCTTGCGTAAATCTCATACCTGTCTTTCTTCATGAATCTCTGGGCCCACCTTGATATCAGGTCTGTCTGTCGGCGGAACTTCTACGGATCCGTATGAAAGATCCCTCGAGGCAAACATCGCACACAACAGCACTGATGGACATGTCCGTGGAAGCTGAGACTAATTCAAAGGACAGCACGGCGAACGACAGATAGTTGCTAGCCTTCGCCCTGTTCAGGACCGTTGCGAGCGGGGAGTGAGTGAACCCTTCAACACCTGATCAGCCTCTTCAGAGCAAATGGTTTGTTGCGATGGGCAAGTGTGCTCCTGCATTCGAGGTGTGTCAAATGTATACAATCGGAACCAGGCCGTTAGGGTCCGTCGGCACCCTCCTACGATTTGTAGATCAGTGCAGACGCAGAATCGAGCCTCGCCTCTCCATCTCAGGCTCGCTTCTGAGCCGGACGAGGTGCGGTTGAAGGAAGAAAGAGGACTGGCATCGTCCGACTGAGAGCGTTGCAGGCAGGCCACGCCATTCTGAGGATTTCCATGTCGGGCCAATCCCCCAGACCTCATTGCTCCTTGCTCTCTCCGCGCAACTGAGTCTCCATGGTCGGCTCCATCGACGTTCTGATCTCCAGCGAACAGGGCAATAGAGTGTAATCGTTTTGCAAACAGTCGGACTGAGCATCCGCGGAAGCGTGGGAATCTTGGGGCTTCTCCACTTTCCTCTCCATCCGCGCCGCTTTCATTCAGGCAGCATCAAATCCCAGTGGACACCTCGACACACCTTGGACGGACATAGCGAGATTGCGATGTGACGCTGACTGACATTTCTGGTCAAGACTGGCGTGAGCTAGCACAAATCTGACATCGTTCGCACCTTTGCAGCTTCTTCGACACTTTGTACTGTGCACAGATGCGGCGCGCCTCAGACGATGAAGTGGAAGCGAGTATGAACTCCCTTGTCGTTTCGGGTGCATCCCTGCCTGCACTTCGTACTTCCGTCCTCGTTCTCAAGACCGTCCAAGGGCCAGAGCACTTCGACAGCAGTGGTTCCTTCAGCGAGCTGACGCGCGGGGATCAGAATCTCTGCGCGACCATGCGTGGTCTCCAGCATCATGTCCTGGTCCGGACCCATAGCAGCCAGACCGAAAACGTGCTCGAGCCCGTGCTGGATCAGGACGGCAGCCACTGCTTCAGCCAATGCAGCATCAAGGTCGTCAATGCCCTTGTTGTTGTCGTCTTCCTCTCCAAAGGCGAACTGGAGAGGGATGAACTTCTTGGCCGGAGACAAACCCCAGACAGAGGCACGGAGGCCACCGACAGCGGCGGCAGAGAGCTCCGACAGGTGATAGGGCTGCGTGGCCGGGCCGCATTCGACCATGATCTCATCGTCCTCAAGATCAGAGTGGCGATGGAGCAGATGGAGGCCGAACTTGGCCGATGACGGGTGCTGCTTGGCGACCTCGGTCAGAGCTGCCTGAACGGTAGTAAGACCGCCAGCACGCTTGAAGTTCTGCTCAGCGCGATCGAGGTCCGGAAGGCTGCTGCGAAGCTGGACGGAGTAGGAGTCAAGCACAGATGTCATCTGGGTGAGACTTGATAAGCGAAAACAAGAGCTGAGGCTTGTGAGCTTGCGTGAGTTGTTCAGCAGCTCGGGATCTGACTATCACTAACAAAAATCAGAGGTGAGGACGAGAAGTCTCTGCGCTGGAGTTCGATTGGGTCTTGGGAAGATCGAGCACGTTGTGAAAGGGAGATGGGCCTGGCATTCGTAGTGCAGGTCCTTCTTTTATAGATTCTCCTGTGCCACAGGAACTGGGCACTCCACCAGCACACCTGACCACTGAACTTTACAGGCAATCGCATCGCTTACACACCGCAGTTCCAGAGTCGTGCTTGGCCCCTTTGTCCGTCCGCCGAAGACTCTGCCTTTCCCTTTGTGGTCAGGTCGTCCGTCTTCCATTCTACAGCTACAGGATGACGCAAGGTACCGGGCTCGGACAAGACAAACCCGTGACACAAGAGGTTATTTGGTCTCATCCTTCCCCGGACTCCTGCCCCACCTTTGTTCCTCCGCCTCTCCATCGGCAGAACGTTGTGTTCCACGTGATCGAGGACTGGGCACAGACGCGTCTCGAGTCCACGCGCGGATCCATCACACGCCCATCATGAGCACCGATCCATCTCGTCTCGTTCCCGGCAAGGCCTGCGCTTTACTCTTCACTTCATCTCCTTCTGTGCGCATATAAGCACTCGATTGCCGTTATGTCTGAGCTAACGTTCATGCATGATAACGCCCCCGTCCATACGGCTGGGGTTGTGAACACTGTTCTGGTGCAGGAGGAGCTCGACGTCATGGATTGGCCGCCTCAGTCCCCCGACCTCAACCCGATCGAAAATCTCTGGTTCCCTTTTTTTTTTTTGAAACACAGACTACACTCTCGCTTTCCCAATCTCGAGGCACTAAGGGCCGGTCCTGCCGCTGTACGCCCCCAACTTTGGGCCGCCGTGCAGCAGATCTGGCGGACTTTCACTGAGGACGACTTGCGGAAGCTCGTCGAAACCATGCCCGCACGCATGGAAGCCGTCATCGCCGCCAAAGGCTACCACACACGATATTAAACTTGTCTTAGCTTCTTCTTCTCTCAATCAATCTTCTCTATTACTGTGTTATGAGATGTTTCTAACATGGGAAAGGATCTGAGTAAGGTGCGAAGTGAGAAAATGTACAGTGGGAACGTTTTTTTCTTTGGTGGGTGACGAATCTTTATGGCCTATAACTGTACTTCCTCGATCCCCTTTCCGCCAGTCTCATGGCATCTCGCTGCCCTTTTTCTGAACAGTTTTCAGACGGCCTCGGCTTCGATCGCCAGCCGGTTCTTGTTCCGCCCTTAGCAAGCCTTTCGACACCATGACTTTGCCAGTTCTGAGTACCGCGGTTTCGTTCGGACGTCTTGTGTCCAGTGAGAGAGATCAGGTGGGTCTTCAGCAAGGTGAAACTCCGCTAGCAGCGACTGAGACTGGCGAAAATCGTCTCTCCGTTCAGTTCTCTCCGGGTTGGAGCACAGTCGTCAGATCGCATCCGCATCCTTGATTGGGCAATCAGCTAGCGTCACGAGTGTCTTCCGCCTCGATATGGCACACAAGGTCTACTGTCCAACATCTCGCTTCACATGTACTACATACCAGCACAATGACCACGCGGCGCCGGACAGTGAACAGGGACGTTCATGATTCTGCGAAGATTTTTGGCAAGCGGTAATTCCCGCTTTCAGACATGCGTGCAGACGATGGTCTTCAAAGCACTAAGGACCCACCACCATCGATCCCACCATGCGCCCGCTTCTCGCCAACTATCTCAAAGCTTGCGCTCGTGTCGTGGCTCTCAGCAGGAAATGACGGGAGCAGACGCCTCGGCAGCGGCGAAGGTGAACCCGGTCGGGCTCTCGCAGGATCCAGCGCGTCGTCATCGCTCTCACTGTCTGCCTCATCGTCTCCCACCACGTGTCTACGGGTCTGTTGAATGAAGCGTGAGGGCTTGTTGGGGAATATCGCTGCCCTCATGCTGTTGTTTTCGCCCCCTGCATCGTCTGGGCGCGTTGACGAGGGATGGGCGTAAGAACTCCATGCCTGCGCTTGCTCCTTATTCTTGCGAGGGCTCTTCTTTGGACTGCGCTGGAGCGATTCGGCAGACGGGCCAGTACCGATCTTGCCAGAGTCCTCACTTGACGTAGATGCCGCTCGAGTCATCGGGACCTTGGTTTCTGACGCCGAAGGCAGAACCCGCTCCTCGTCTTGGCCCGTCTTGGCCCCATCACGCCGATGCTGAGACTGTGCTTGTGTATAACATGACGACATTATGTCGGGCAGCGAGTCGTCTTCTTCCTCGCCACTTGCTTCAGCACTTCTGTTTGATCTATGACTTCTGGTACCCTGGGAAGCCGTCGCTGGCCGGAAAGATGACGTGATAGAGGAGACATGTCTGGACGGCTTGACGGCTTCCAGCGGCTGAGTTTCGTCGACTAGCTCGTCAAAGTCAGAAGAGGAAATTGCAGAACTTTGCGATAATTGGTGAGGCACCTCCTTCTCAGCATCATCGACGTGGATGCTCGCCTCGGACAGGACCTGCATCCTCTTCGGTGGCGTCCCGAGCATGATCACAGAGTTGTCGGAGTCAGACGATGGTGACTGTGGCATCTTGTAACGTGTGGGTATGGTGATCTTTGACTTTGTGGGAGGAGGAGGTGTCCTGTCTTGTCGGCGGTCTGCAGTTTCGGCAAACCTTGCATTGGACGTGCTTCCACTCGCTTTGACGACAGCCGGAATGGGTAACTTGGCAGCCTTGTTGCCTGGCACGATGTTGCGCTCCCTACCTTTACCTTTCGCTGTCGCTGCAGCAAAGAATGAGTCGAGTCGAAGTTGGCCAGGCTCTGGGTCACCTAGTCTACTCTTCGTCGTTCGTGCTGCTCTTTGACCCTTGTTTAGCGCTTTGAGACGTTTCTTTTCCTCCTTTGCCCTCTGTGCATCTTTGTAGTTCTTCAGCAAGAGCATAGGACACCTCTCTGGCACGATGTTGTCGACATTGACGGGCTCCTCGCTGGGATTGGTAAAGACAGGAAGGTGCTCGATGAAGGGCACCGGAATCCACAAGCGCTTGGCACTGACTTTGTGCTTGGCTTTCTCCTTAGCTCGGACTTGGGAAAGGGTGATGAACTCGTCGGATTCATCTTCTTCCTCCGCGTCGGAGCCGGGCTTGTTGTCTGAGAGAGATTCTGCATCATCGTCGAGGTAATCTGGAGATGTGAATGCTGGCTCGTACATTCCGTTTTCACCTCTCACATGATTTGTCGCAAATCCTGCTTCGACGGCCTGCTTGAGCCCATCAGTCGAATACTCTATTCGAACTTCACTGGCGATGCCGCCGTATTGTGCATGTTGACGAAGGCCATGGATGCTCAGAACATCAATGGTACCAGTAGTCAAGACAGAGGATTGACCCTCGTTCGAGCCCTTGTTTCCTGCATCGCAATCTTGACCTGATTTCAACTTGGACGAAGTAGCCTGTGGTCTCTTGGGAGTGACCACATTTACAGACTTCTCGAAGAAGTCGGCGAACCGTCTGGCCTGTGGTGTGATTGTGACGTCGGCGTCTTTGCTTGTGCCCGACGACCTTCTCCGTGGCTTGGGTGACGTTGGCGATATCGGCCGGCGAGCCGCCCTGGCTTCAACATCCTTGATGCTGTGCACACCATCTCCGTGCTCTCTGATTTTGTCGAGATGCAGAACCAGAGCGATGGCCCTGCGTACTACGCATCCATCCCAGACCAGACTTTCGAACCGTTTGAGAACCGACTTGGGCTCCCAGTGGAATCGGAACTGCATATATTGGCACAGTTCCCGGATATTCATGTCGCCCGGTAGCACCAGAGATGCCGGCCTCCTTTCCTGGGCCGGTTCGTCCACAGGGTCAAGGTTGCCGATCCCTATGAATGCCGAAGTTCTGTCCGAGTGACTGGGCACACTGATCACTGAGCGAGGTCGATTTGAACTGACCTTGTGCTCGCGACTGGAGGAAATGACTTGTTCGAGCGTGACAGACTTGACATACGGCCATACGTACGATTGGACCACCTCAAGCTGCTCGGTAGTCCGGAGGAAAGTGTCCCACACAGTCGAATTGGCCAGGGTGGGGAAGCGGCGGTCGAACTGCCGAGATTCGTTTGTACGTAGCTCGTTCCTGACATCGGCCACCCATTGATCTAATCCGTGGTTCCAGGTTGCTTCTGAGATTACCCGTCGTGAGTTGCCAGCGTGGGAAACATGGTCAGGAGGGAGGAAGCGCTGCTTGTACAGATCGAGCAGTCTTTTTCCGAATCCACATCTTGCGAGTCCTAGAGCAATCTACCCATCAGAGTTTTCGGTCAGAGTGCGCTGAACAGAGTTGGTCATCCGATACTTACCTTGATACCGCATCGGTCTCGACCCTGCATGTCATAGTCACCTCCGCTGAGCAAGGCGGTGAGGATGAGGCCATCTCTGTCCAGTGTTCTGTTGGGTTGCACCTTTACTGGTCTCAGAGTTGAGGCAAGATGGAGTGGTTTTGAAAAGATCCGCTTGTCGACATCAGCCCTCGGCTCTTCCAGAATCAGAAAGCTCCTGTATACGGTGTGGGTGTCTTCCACCTTGCCCTGAAGGGCGGTGGGATCCTTCACCGCCTCCTTCCCTTTCTTCTTCGTGCTTGTCTCGGGCGTCTCGGACCCATCTGAGGTTGAGCTTGGGGCATAGGTTGAGCTGAACTCGGATTCCGTCCCGTCATCATCTTCCTCAATCGTGATATCCCGTCCCATCCTGCCGTTCGTGGAAGCTGCGGGCCGCTTGTCTTGCAAATGTGTGCGCTTTTTCGAGCTACTTGCTTGAGCCTGAGTCTGGCCCTCATCGTCCTGTTCTGAGTCTGTGCTGAGCTGCTGTGCTCTTCTAGCGCGAGCTTTGCTGCCGCTGAGTGTCTTGGAGGAGTTTCGAAGGACCACACGTGCGCCGAAGAGGAACGCGTCGACATCGTCGGTCAGAATTGCGTCGACCACTCCGTCCACATTCATCTTGGCGAGCTGCGCCTCTGCTTCCGCTGGCGCAAAGTGGACAGCAAACCCAAAGATGTGTATGAGCTGCTCAAAGTCCTTCTGATGGGGGAAAGAATATCTCGAATTGGAGATTGAGGTGGGTCGCTGCTTGCTTCGCTTCCAGGATGGTCGTTTGGGGCCGTCAAAGACGAAGACGGGGATGATGGGCAGTGCGTGGAGCTTGGCAAGGCGGAAGAAGAGCATGCGCACTTCTCCATTGTGGCCCCCAGCTGTCTTGGCCATGGTCATTGCGTGAAAGAGCCAGATGGAGGCATCGATGCCGAGCACAAGATGTCGTTTGGCAGCACCGGCTGGGCCGAGTGAGGACGGGCCTGGGCCAGAGTCCGCCGGGTGAGAGCCAGCGAGGACCTTCCCATCGTGCAGGAATGCGGAGAGGGACAGGACTTCGAGAGTGGTCTCTGCTGCTGCGGCATCCAGCTCCTCCCAAAGATTCTTCACTCCCATCTCATACGCCGAGCATGCCGTGATGTTCTCGCTGCCTCGCGCTCGTCGCGTCCTCCTCTCTCGAGTAGCGGATCGGGGTGTTGTTGTTGGTGCTCACCCGAGATAAGATTAGATTAGACTAGATAAGATAGGAGATAAGACATCTGCCACATGGCGCACGGCGCCCGGCCCGACTATTCCCCTGTCTCTACTGACTTCCCTCTCTCGAGGTCCAGATCCCAGCCCACGATCAACCCAAGTTCACAGCAAGTCAATCGGCACAATAGAATCATCAAGTGTATCCGTTGGCTCAACACGGCAGAAGTAAAAAGAAGTCTAATGGAGTACATGCCAGCGTACAACTACAGTAGACACCAGCCCAAATCCCACCATGTAGTTTTGGTCTTCCCGATCGGCAATCTCGCCTACTTGCTCCACTGTCCTGGATCTCATCCTGGCTGGTAGACATTGAGGTGATGTCTGGTTCTCAAAGCTGGATCTGACCCGGCCGTAAGAACCGAGCTCAAATTCTTACAAGACCCATCGGGTTCGGCACGCATTCGGCGAGATCCCGTCAACAATGTTACCCAGCTTCGATGGTCAGAGCATCGGCTTGTGACCGAATCTGACGCCCACTGTGGAGGGCTTCTCCACTCGGCTCTTCTGCATGTGGGTTGAAGGACGCCATCCATCACCGGAGATCGGGACGGACGCCAGAACACATCGCGGATTATTTCAATCTCATTCTTCCAGGAGCTGGGCACGAGAGACCGGCAGCTGCGCCTGCATTTTGGACATGTTCAATGTATTGCGGAGGTGGTATAATCATGCATGGCCCCTGAGCTCAGCTCTCTCCTCTGGCGACATTTCGATGAACTTGGACTGGCTTCGGAGGTAGGCACCGTAGCGGTAGAGGAGAAGGAGGGGCAGCACACAGAGGGCGGCGAGTCCAGCAAGAAGGGAGACGCCAGGGCCGATACCGAGATTGACGAACATAGGATGACCAGCCATGACTAGTCCTGCGGCTACTGATGATCGGCAAAAGTCGTTGGCGGCCAGAAGGGAGGCTGCGTACTTGGGGTAAGTCAAGGGTACGTAAAGTAAGATCTAGAGCGAGGAATGAGGGAGTCAGCTAGGATTCCGATCGTTCAAGAAGACCAAGTCACCCGGACTCACGCATTGTAGGAAGACGTAGAAGCCGATACTGTAGATCCCGACGCCGATGAGGCTGACGATCCAGTGAATCGATGCGCGAGAGGTCCACCCATAGAGGAAGAGACCGATCGGCATCAGAATGCTGGCCGGAATGGCTGGAATCAACCGTGACTCGAGACGAGGCAGCTTGCCGGTGGCGGCGATCTTGGGCTCGACGTGATAGTAGATGTAGTACATGTACCCCGCGGCGCCCAAGCCAGTGGTGAGCACGACGGTCACGAAGGTGAGTCCACTGGTACCCAGGCCGAATCCATAGTAGACGGGGTAGATGAGGGGGAACGACTCGAAGAAACTGGGGGGAAGGAAGGGTCAATTTTACTGTCCACAAGTGGGCGGCGCTGAGTATGATGGTCTGCGAGCCGTCTCGGCACTCACCTGTAGTAGATGCCGTATACGACGCTGACGTAGAGATTGAGGAATCCAGTTCCGGGGTCGAGGACCGCGATTTGGAGAGGACGGATCATAGATTCAACGAGAACCTTGCGCGGTGTGAGCTCGGCTTGGTCGATCTCACTCTGCGAGCGCAGCGAGCTGATTCCCGTAAGCGCGCGAAGACGACGGGCGCGTCGAAGCAAGATGTTGTCTGCACTTGTCTCTGGAAGACAGAAGATCATGATGATCAGGATGGGGCCGGAGAGCCAGACCTGGATCCACAGGGGCCAACGCCAGCCTTTTGCCTCTGCAGCAAAGCCGCCCATGACTGGACCCAAGGCTGGACCCATGCTAGCAGCGGCGACCCAGAGAGCGATACCGTAGGGAAACTTGACGATGCTGTACAGGTCTTGTAGCGTTGCTCCACCTGTCGCGAGGGCAGGGCTCGCGAACAGACCACAGAGCAGCCGCAGGGCCATCAGGGAGCCATAGCTGGGCGCGAGCGCAGTACCGACAGTGAGCAGTAAGTAGATGAAGAAGGTGATGATGTAGATCCAGTTGCGGCCCACGGACGGAATCTCGGCAAGTGGAGAGAAGACCATGGCCCCCGCGCCGTATCCGAAGACGAACAGCGCCAGCCCGAGATCGGCTGCAATGTAGCTGACATTGAATTGTTGCATGACCCCCGGAATGGACGGAGTGTAGATGGCAGAGCCGAGGTATACGGAGAATGTGTAGACGCAGATCAGGCCCGCGACGAATGCCTTGTACGACGAGGACCACTCTTGGGGGTTGGCGGGGTCCTTCTCGCCATACCAGCCGACAACGCCGTTACCTTCGGGAGCTTTCAGCTTTTCGTCCGAGCTCGAGTCAGAAGTGAGATCGCCAACGGAGGGAGGCGATCCGGCTGAGTTCGATGCGGCCGCCCATCGTTCCGCCGCTGCGAGCCATTGCGGCTTCTCGGACCCCTCGGTTTCTGAAGAATTATTGCCTGAGCGAGGCTGGGACAGGGTTTCCGGATGAGCGAACAGCTTGCCTCTGCTGAGGAAGCGTAGAGTCTGCCCGTAGGCCGTGTCGAGTTGCATCGTGATAAGGGTCTCCAGAAAAGGGGCGGGAGGGGGGCGGGGAGGCGGCTGCTAGATCTGAGGGACTGGGGAAAAGAACGATCGACGAACAGCTTTGTTTATGTACCCAGTCCTGGGGCCCTCGACACGCACGCCTGACTGCTGCAACAGACGGAAATAAAGCGGGGTGTCCTTTCGGGGTTAGTCCAGCACAATGAGATCTGTTTGACTTGATGCCCCCGGCCTGCAGATCACATTCGGGCTTCCTATCCTCCCGAGCTGGTGAGCAGGTGTCTGATGGCACCCGGAGTCTCGGACGCACCGCTCACCTTCTTCCGTCGTTCGGCCCCTCAAGTCCATCTAAAGATATTGATAATGCAGGTTCGACTGCAGCAGATGCTGAGGACGAAAGTTACTGTAAGCAAGCAACCCAGCCTTCGTGCGCAGGATACAAGAGGCCGAAGCCCGAATGATCGTCCGGAACTTCCTCCCAACCTCATTACTGTCGCGGTATGGAAGTCAATTGTCGCGTTATGCAGGTGCTAGTTCTGAGGTTCCCGGAACTTTGGCCAGGATTTTTCCGGCGGTGGGAAGAGCGTCGTCGCGTCGTCCCCTTGGTCTATAATTCCGGGACCGGAGTTTCGTTCGGCTCAGCTGGCTTGGCTTTGATCGGAATCACCGTCAGTCTGGGCGAGCGCAACTGTGAGACCGAGGAACGTCACAGAAATGAGGTTCACTCTCAGCATGACAAGCAACGCAAAAGCCGGCAGTGTCTGGGTTGTGTCTGCATCAGCGAGAGACTTGATCTGGACCCTGTGGCCTGCTCAAGAGTGCGGGCCTGGTTCCACGTGCAGATGTGGATGGCTAGATTCCATGAAGCTGTCGTGCTTTTTGCCAGCATACGCGTGCCTCACAGCAGCCCAATCACTCTCAACCCGTGAGGCGCGATAGCTCATAGTAGGTGGGCCCCATCAGCAACTTCCGCTGAACCTTCTCCTTGACCCCCATCGTCAGGGTCTGATTGACTACTCACACTAAAAGTCTGGCAAAGACACGGACCAGGATTGACCAGAGCGAGAGGATGTCACGAGCTGACCGACGCTAGCCTGGATTCGGCACCAACACCTCGTCAGCAATCAGCTATGGCCGATTTCGGGAACACCTTATCTGCAGGCAGGAAGCTTAGGACGATCTAAGACGCCTAACGATGCTTGTCTTCCAGAGCGTGGTACAGTTGCACGTGGTTGATCTGCGACTGAATGCTGCAAAGGAAGCCACGGACGCACTGGGAGAAACTCGTACAACGCCGAGGGAAACGCTACATAGCAGATCTGCTGCTGTGCGGAATCAGTTCGGAATCTCCGGAGCTCAATGCAGTGCGCTATGTACTGTTGGCATGACAAGCGGCTAGAAATACAAAATGAAACAGCTGCCACTATGCACGTGTGCACATTATTTCAGACGCCAGACGCGGGCGCGTAGGAATCCAAAAAGTCCATGACTTCAGCAAAGAGACCGTCGAATGCATGGTCTTCGGAATGTAACGCAGGATTGATGCCAGGACCTTGAGGGTAAACTTGTAGAGCATCCAGCGACGGCGGGGAGTTATCGCAAGATGTGAGATTAGGTTGCGGCCAGAATGAAGGATCGGCAGCAAGGGAAAGAGGAGGGCCAGGAAGAGATGCGGGAGTGCTGCCCGACGATGCTGGACTGAGCGATTGGCTCTGGTCGGTAGTCCTGCTCGACTCGCTGTCTGAAGTGGCAGAACCAGAGTTGCTGGCGAGGCTACGGTCTCTCTCGTGGTGGCGAAGAACGTCGGGATGTCCGTGTAGCGTGTTCTGAGCAACTCGCCAAACCTGTTCCTCGGCCTCCAACAGTGTGCGCGTAAATGAGAAATCGACCTTGCACGCCACCGAGAAATCCTGACAGCGCGACATGGCCTCTTTGACGCGACCCAGAGTGATCTGGCGGAGCAGAGAGGAGCCGCCCTCCCGGCTTTTGTGTATCAGATCGACGCAGATGATCGTGACAGCCCGTCGAACACCGTCTACGTTGACTGGTAGGGTGTTGGCCACATCGCACTTGAAGCGAAGCCGAGTTTGCAGGTCGAGTATGTGGTTGGCGAGAGCGACTGCCGAAGGCGAGACAGGGCCCAGGAAATTCAACTCGTGGAAGTCGAGCATGACCGAGAAGATGATCTGGTGCAAGACCCAGCGTTCGACGGAGAACCGCATTTGGCTCACTGATGGCGAATCGTCTGCGTAGGTGTCACCGAGTCCGAAATTCGGCGGCAAGGAATCTACCAAACGTTGAAAATGTGCATCTACGACTCTGGCATCAATGATGCCGCTCCCACGCAGTCGCTCATCGGTGAGTTTTCGCGTGACCTCTGCTAGTCTTATCAGAGTCAGTGAGCATCGGACTGGGATCCATTCGCCGTTGGGCGATTCCTGCTCGCATTCTTCGAACGGCAAAGCCAAAGACGACAAGCGCTCATCCGAGACGATCAGAGGTTTTCTTGTGGAGAAATGGGCCGGGTTGAACGTATAGGAGCTTCGTTGGGCTGCTGCAAACCAGTCTCGACAGACGAGAAACCACCTGAAACAGGCAAGCGATCAGCTCGGCCGCAGCTGATCATTGCCACGACTGCCACACAAGCCTGAGGCTACCACTTACCACGCGCGGACCTTCAACTCATTCTGAAGATTGATCTGAGCAGATCTTGTGATTTGATCCGCTTTGAGTGCTTCAGCGCATCTCCTTGCGTTCGAAAGCACTTGGCTCTTGAATGCGTCCGAGTCGGTGTCGAGAACGGTGATGATGATGCATGCCTGCAACTGCTCCAGTGTGGGACCGGCTTCAAACATCCTCTGTTTGAGAATGGTTCGGGCGAGGGAATGAAGCGCGTCACGACGCTGCATCGGGTGCATGTCTTCGCCCATCTGCCGACACAGATGCACTTCGCTATCGCCGGTGGCGACAAGGCCGCGGGGGGTAAACTGAATTGAAAAGGCCAGTGCCATGAGCAAGAGCATGATCTCGTCTGGTGTTGGTCTGGCTTGAGTGACGTGACTTTGCTCTGCGACGCCAACATAGTGATACAAGCGGGATAGAATTGTCTTGAGGGCGGGAAAGTGCACGCAGCTGTGTATGATGGACGAGCACCGATAGTAGAAGACGACATCGAGGATTTGGTGTGCTGCCTTCAGGTTGCCGATCGCGTGCCGCGCCTGAGATTCAAGTCCTTCCTTTTCATGGCTGATAAGATAGCTGTGAGACGGGAAATGATTCTCGCGGGCAGACGCGGGAGGAAGGAGTGCTGGTGTTATTGACGATGATAGTGTGAGGACCCTTGGAGGCGTAAGTGATTTGGGGGAGTGTGGGAATATGCGAGGCCGTGGTGGCCGTTGCTGACGGCGAGACTCTGCTGCTGTAGAACGGACGGTGCTGTGCTCTGGTATATCACTACGTTTCCTCATGATCGGATGAGTGCTGGATGATCTTGGCTTGCGCTGAGCGCGCTTGCATGCGTCGTGGGCGCCATGCTCAATGCAGCGCCCGCATGGGAGACCGCCGTCGCAGCGTTCCTTCTTGACGCGACATCTTTCACAGCTGTGGCGAAGCATTGCTCAGATCCGCTTTGGATGGGGTCGTCAGCTGGTTGACCACCAGCCGCCTCGCTTTCTCCGCTATAGATGGCGGCCACGTGGCACAGGATAATCTAATCTAATCAATCTGAAGTGCCCACACGTATGGGGCAACCAAAAAGAGAATGTATTTCTGTTCCACAGCAATAGAAGCTGCTTGTACAAGGTGTAAAGGAGCTAAGGGAATGTGTACTCACCTGTTCCACAGCAAAAGAAGCTGGAGGAACAGGTGTTGGAAGAACAAGAAGAAAAGTGTGTAAAGAAAGGGGTGGTGAAAGCCACGTGGTGTGGTGACGCCACGTGGCCTGGAGTGTCTTTGCAGCATTGGGTGAGGCATCCGGTGGCTCACGCATGCCGCAGGGGTGGCCAGCAGGCAAGATGGGCGGACAATCCAGACCTCACGAACACGTCATGATTGATGAAGCAAGGCCGATCGACGAGGTACTCGTGCGAGGGAAGTTTGGAGCTGACCAGTTGCAGCTCAATTGACGATGCAAGCTTGCTTTTCACGACCGCAGCGAATTCGTGCTCTCGTACGAACTTGTCCAGCTCCGTTTTGGTGGTATTTTGAAAATTGGATCATCAAACCGTGCTAGTTTCCTGCGCAGCAAATTTTAGGAAAGGCGTTCCACTTTTGGAGACGGAGGTGGACGGGCCGAGCGGTAGCGTGATTACATGAGTCAGAGCAAGAAGATCTTGTCAGAGTCTTGTAGTCCCCGTCGTCCCTACAGTAACCAACCGCCAGTTGAGTAAGGAAAACACAAAGCCAAGGAGAAAGGGCGAGAAGGAGTTAGGCGACCGGCTAATGTCCGAGTCACCAGGAGAAAAAGGAGTGGAGCGGATGATTTACTCCGTGGTCACTGTGTCAAACAGGAAGGAGTCAGCCCGTCAGGAGGAGACCCGGTCGCTGGACGCCCGCCCGCCTGCATGAGTGGAGCTGATGATGTCAAGCCGCACGCAATGCTCTCACGCACTCTCTCTCTCTCTCTCTGCCCCTGCCAAGGTGGATGGGAGGTGGGAAGCGCGGATCCGTTGGGGTCCCCAGTCTGTCTGTCTTCAGTGCTGCGGTGCCTGGACTGGGCCACAGTCTAATCTGTGGGCTGATCGAACCTTCTCTGTTCCTTCCTATCAACAGCAGCTGCAGGTGCAACTGGCCGAAGCCTCCGTTGCTCCCACTCGGCCCACGCCCACGCGCGGAGAGGGGTCCCGATCCGGGAGAGCAACTCCTGCGGCTTTGAATCATCATTAGGTCATGACCGAGTGACTGCAACCCTCCGGCTCCCGTCCTCCGTCTCCGCCCCCTCTGTCGGTTCAGAGTCAGTCAGTCAGGCTGCATCAGTTACCAAAGTTGAGCCTCAAATCAGACTAGCGTCGTTCTGACCACGCACTTTCTTCCTCCAGCGTGTTGACGTTGGACACCCAACACAGCGACTGTGTCTTTGTGTGAGAGACAGCTGAACCTACATATAAACATCTTTTTCACACACCACCGATCCATCCTGCCCGTCTTTGTCCTTTCGCACCGACACCTGCGACCACAGAGCTCACGCTCTCTCCTCTCCAGAGCTTCTACTGGTCCACACATACCCCCAGTAGTCAACACAGCCCGAAGAGCAGCACACACACACACACACACACACACCATGGCGGACAGCAATCTAGCCTCCTCACAACATCAGCCACACAATGAGACACCCCAATCCATCGCATCCGACCGCACCGCATCCACCCCACCCGCTGACGGTGGGGTCGACGTAGCCTCGGCAAGACAGACTTTTGCAGACTTGGAGCAATCTCTCTCCAGAGGCAGCAAGGCACATGCGGACAAGCAAGGTAGCAAGGAAAAGGATGTCGAGGCACAGGACGATGACGAGGATGACTTCAGTCTGACAGAGTGAGTCCGGCAAGTCTGTTTTACCAACTTCTTCCCACATATTCACGCGTTGTTTTCCTGGGGGGGCCGTAGCTACCTGCAAACAGTATACAACGAATCCTCTCAAGCAGGCGTCAAGGCCAAACACATTGGCGTCACCTGGGACGACCTCACCGTCCGCGGTGTGAGTTCGATGCAGCTCAAGATCCGGACCTTCCCCGACGCCGTCGTCGGAACCTTCCTAGGCCCCATCTTTTCTATCGCTGGCAAGCTCGGCCTCTTTTCCATGGGCGAACGCAAAATTCTAGAGGGCTTCAACGGTAGTGTCCGACCAGGCGAGATGGTCCTCGTTGTCGGAAGACCGGGCAGCGGTTGCTCCACCTTCCTCAAGGTGATTGCCAACCAACGCCAGGGTTTCCTCGGCGTCGATGGAGACGTCAAGTACGGCGGAGTTACGTCCAAGGAGATGGACAAGCGCTACCGAGGTGAGGTCGTCTACTGTGAAGAGGACGACCAACACAATGCTACCCTCGGCGTCGGACACACCGTTGATTTCGCTCTCAGCATGAAGACTCCCGGCCACCGAATCGAGCGATGGAAGAGCAAGAAGGACTTCCGCAACGAGGTCACCGATGCGCTCCTCAAGATGCTCAACATCTCCCACACCAAAGACACTCGTGTAGGCTCCGCTTTCGTCCGCGGTGTCTCCGGTGGTGAGCGGAAGCGAGTATCGATTGCGGAGATGTTCACCACACGCGCCGCTGTTCTTGCATGGGACAACTCGACCCGTGGTCTGGACGCGTCCACCGCGCTTGACTTCGCCAAGTCACTGCGCATCATCACGGACATCCTCAAGCTCTCTGTCTTCACCTCCCTCTACCAAGCCGGAGAGGGTATCTACGATCAGTTCGACAAGGTGCTCGTCATCGACAACGGACGCTGCGTCTACTTTGGCCCCACCAAGGAGGCTCGCGCATACATGATCTCCCTCGGCTTCCAAGATCTGCCTCGTCAGACCACTGCCGACTACTTGTCGGGATGCACCGACCCCAACGAGCGCCGTCTGGTCGAGAACGACCACAAGTTTACCGTCTCCAACCCTCCTACTCCCGAAACTCTCGAGCAGGCATACAAGGAGTCCGACATCTTCAAGCGCGAGGTCGAGCAACGCAACCAATTCGCCAACCAGGCAGAGAAGGATGCTGCCGCCTTGGAAGAGTTCAGAAATGCGGTTCGCGAGGACAAGCACCGCGGTGTCTCCAAGAAATCCCAATACACCATCCCCTTGGCTGAACAAGTCTACTACCTGTTCAAGCGCCAGATGCTCATCACTGCCGGCGACAAGCGGGACATCTTCATGTCGTACTTCACCTCCATTGCCATCGCCTGCATCACTGGTTCATGCTTCCTGAGCTTGCCCCAAACGGCTGCCGGTGGATTCACCCGGGGTGGTGTGCTCTTCATCGGTCTCCTCTTCAACGCACTCGTGGCCTTCTCGGAGTTGCCAACCCAGATGGGTAACCGCCCAATCCTGTACAAGCAACAGGGTTACTGCTTCTACCGACCCTCGGCCCTGTCCCTGGCCCAACTCACAGCCGACATTCCATTCAGTCTGCCCCGCATTCTGTTCTTCTGCATCATCCTCTACTTCATGACTGGCCTGGTCCGGACCGCGGGCGCTTTCTTCGCCTTCTTTGCGACAGTCTACGTCACTTTCATGGCAATGACCTCCCTCTTCCGTGTGTTCGGAACGGTTTGCCAAAGTTACGATGTGGCGGCGCGTTTGGCTTCGATCATCATCACCGGTCTCGTCCTCTTCGCCGGTTATGTGATCCCCCGCGACGCGATGGCTCGTTGGCTCTTCTGGATCTCGTACATCAACCCTCTTTACTACGGCTTCAGTTCTCTGATGATCAATGAGTTCAGACACCTGAACCTGGAGTGCGTCGATGCGTACATCACCCCGCGCGGACCGGGCTATCCAGCTACTGTGGGCGACTATCAGACTTGTACCCTGGCCGGAGCTCAACCGCGCCAACAGACCGTCTCTGGAATTGCCTACGTCTCCACTTCCTTCGGCTACAAGGAGAGTGACCAGTGGCTCTACTTCGGTGTCGTATGTATCTTCCTCGTCGGCTTTGTCGCCATGGCCGCGATCTCGGTCGAGATTTTCGAACACGGTCGCTTCTCCAGCAGTCTGGTCGTCAAGAAGAAGGCGAACAAGGAAGAGGAGAAACTCAACGAGCGATTGGCCGAGCGCGCGGACCGCAGCAAGCCCCGAGAGGAGCGAAAGCTGGATGTCAAGTCACAGCCTTTCACTTGGGAGAAGATTTGCTACACCGTCCCCGTCTCTGGTGGCACTCGCCAACTGCTCGACAACATTGATGGATTCTGTGAACCTGGTACCCTTACTGCACTCATGGGAGCCTCCGGTGCTGGTAAAACCACCCTACTCGACGTGCTCGCGGACCGAAAGTCTATCGGTGTCATTTCTGGAGAACGATTGATCAGTGCCAAGCCCATCGACAGGGCATTCCAGCGCGGATGTGGTTATGCGGAACAACAAGACATCCACGAGTTCACTGCGACCGTTCGTGAAGCGCTCCGATTCTCTGCCTACCTTCGTCAGCCTGCCCATGTAAGCAAGGAGGAGAAGGACGCCTACGTCGAGGAAATCATCGAGCTGCTCGAGATGCAAGACTTGGCCGAGGCCATGGTCGGTGTTCCCGAGTTCGGTCTTTCGGTCGGCGACCGCAAGCGTGTTACCATCGGAGTCGAGCTGGCAGCTAAGCCTGAACTTCTTCTGTTCCTCGACGAGCCTACCTCTGGTCTCGACGGTCAAACGGCATACAACGTCGTCCGCTTCCTTAAGAAGCTCGCCGCTGCCGGTCAGGCCATTCTCTGCACTATCCACCAGCCTAACTCCCTCTTGTTCGAAAACTTCGACCGACTGCTACTCCTCCAGCGTGGTGGACAAGTCGTCTACTTTGGTCCCGTCGGCCAGGACTCGGTACACGTGCGCGACTACTTTGCGGCCAACGGAGCTCACTGCCCCGACAATGTCAACCCTGCCGAATACATGCTCGACGCCATCGGAGCCGGTCTGCAAAAACGTGTCGGCAACCGTGATTGGGCGGACATCTACAAGGACTCGGACCTGTACCAGGACAACCTCGCTAAGATCCACGAGATCAAGGAGCGATGCAAGGACAAGCCTCTGGAACTGGACGGCGCCGAAAAGGAGTACGCGACGCCTTACCTGACACAACTCCGCCTCGTCCTGCAGCGTGCTCTGATCTCTTCGTGGAGACAGCCAGACTACCAGTTCACTCGTCTGTTCCAACACGCGGCCATTGCCCTGCTCACCGGTCTCATCTTCCTCCAGCTCGACAACAGCGTGGCCTCGCTCCAGTACCGTATCTTTGGCATCTTCATCCTCACCATCGTCCCCGCCCTCATCCTCGCCCAGACCGAGCCTTACTACATCATGGCGCGTGGTGTGTTCAACAGAGAGGCGTCGAGTAAGATGTACTCGGGCACGGTGTTCGCGATGGGTCAGCTTGCCTCGGAGATTCCATTCTCAGTTGCGTGTGCGGTGGTGTTCTTCCTGCTCTTCTACTTCCCGGCTCACTTCCAGTACGCGAGCGACCGCGCGGGATACTTCTTCGCATTCACTCTGCTGGTCGAGCTCTTCTCTGGTAAGCTGACCGTTTTGTCATCCGAGATCTGTGCTTGAGTAGTGAGGCTGACAGCTTTGTGCCTTTGTATCACTTTGTTCACAGTCACACTCGCGCAAGCCATCGCAGCCATGTCTCCTTCCATCTACATTGCGGCGTTGACCAACCCCTTCCTGATCATCATCTTCTCGCTCTTCTGCGGTGTGACGAGTGAGTACATCGCTGATCAATGTTTCGCAGTTCAACGAGCCTGCGTCTGACTCCGGCCTCGCGTTCTTTCCCACTCCAGTTCCCAAGCCGAACATCCCCAGCTACTGGCGCTCGTGGCTCTACCAGCTCGACCCCTTCACTCGTCTTGTCGGTGGTCTGGTCGTCAACGAGCTCGATGGTCTTCCAGTGCGCTGCCGCGACACCGAGTTCGCCGTCTTTGACTCGCCACCCGGCCAGACCTGCGCGCAGTGGGCCCAAGCCTTCTTGAACGCAAGCGGCGGATACCTCAACAACCCCGACGCCACATCGGGCTGCCAGTACTGCCAGTACTCGGTCGGAAACGACTTCCTACCTTCGGTTGGGCTTGAAGCTACTACAAAGGGACGCGACATCGGCATCTTCGTAGCATACATTGCGTTCAATCTTGTCGTTCTGCTCATTGCGGCGAAGTTTTTGCGCTTTGCGAATCGCTGATCTTTCAGCCGATGAAGCCCCTCCATTTGCCGCAAGAGAAATGGTCTTCCCAGCCCTGTTCACTGAACTTGAATGTGCTTTGAATCTAGAAATAGAACCTCTGTCCTTCGTCCCTTCTTGTACATACATTCCTTTACCACTTGCTTTCCCTTCCCGACTTTGCTTGATACTAATAACGCAACGGACCCCTTTCATTCAGTGAGCAATCGATCTTACCCATCCTTCCTGTGTGCTCATCTCTGCGAGTCCTTGTGAATCCGATTGAAAACATTTCGTACCTGGTCAAGGCACGATTACAAAAGACCTTTCCCGACCTTGGGACCCTTCCAGGCGGCCCGGACAGGGTTAGGCAGAGGTCAGAGGAACTTGTACAAGAGCTTTTGGAATCGATTCATCAAGAAGCGTTCGAATCCCAGGTACGGTCAATGCCGAGGAGGATGACAGCGGTGGTCCGCGCGAAGGGATACTGGACCAAATATCAGTTGAGGTTCATTTTGTCTGCAATCTGCATTTTTCTGATTCTCCTTGCGCTCAGCTTTCCAAAGACATCAGCAGCATGTGGGATCATCGTGTGAAGTGAAGGACCTCTCTCAATGGTGAAGTGAATTTTGTTGTGTGTGCAAGATGCTCAAATGATAGAATGGCTCAAACTTTTGGTATGAAGCTGTACTGCGTCGCCCAGAGACGGGCGTTCGCCTGCTTGTCTGCTCCCAGCGTAGACACAGTCGACTGTGACTACGAGCACAATCAACTTCGAGAACTGCACTCCTCGGTCTTGTTCCAACTTGTTGTCACACGCATGTCAACAAGACGAGCGTTCGATATGTCAAGATTGTGTATCTTGCATGTCGTGTGTGTGTCGATCAACTGTCAATGTCGCCGCCGGCAGCCGAAAGTGCGCAGCCAGGAGCCGCAAGCGACAAGATGGACGGGATCGACGTTCCGAGATGAGAACTCCCATATGCAACGCTTTGCTGTTCCGCCCCACTGCAGTTTGTCATCGGAGCCCTCGAGATCCTTCCTCCAGCGTGCGAGTACCGGCCCCGCCTCAGCATGTAAGCTGAGTCCGCCACCGTCGCACCGACCACACCCGGCCGGCCGCATCGATCCGGGTGTCTAGAGAACCCAAGGTCCGTGCAGGGATCGCTCTGAGCCCAGCCGCGCATCCCATGTGGATTTGGAAATGAGCAAAGAGGGATCAGACACTCTGGTACGAGTGCACAACTCCGGCACGAGGACCATCGACCAATTTAGTACATCAAGGTCCAGTGGGCACACAGAGAGAGAGAATGGGCTTGCTCCCCTCTGACCTCATTTCACCAGTCCCACTCCCACGTAGCCGCACCCTCCCTTTTCGAAGCTGCGCCCACCTCCGCGTGTCTGGCCACAACACAGCGCTCGCGCAGTCTCATCAGACTTGAGATGTACGCTTCCCTGATATGTACAGAATTTCAAAGATTGTTCCCGGGAAGGAAGTGGACAGAGCAGCACCAATCCAGCCGAAAACAGAGAGTTTGCTCAGTACCCATAAATAGGGCTCAGCAGTGTGGACTCGACAGTGGGGTCCGCACCAACGACCTCGGCTCCAACCCACTTGCATCCCACCGCTCTTGCGTTCCCAGGACTCGTACCTCTCCCACACCCCTACACTCTCACACACGGCCCAATCTGCAGTATGGGTGTATTCGACACAAAAGCCATGGGCTTCTTTGCGGGCACGCCCACCTTCAAACCCGAGAGTGACTTGCCAGACCTAACTGGCAGAGTTGTCATCGTCACGGGGGCAAATGTAAGCTGTCGCTCATGCGCATGACTGTGGTAGCACCCACATCGTAATCCTGACCACCAGACTTCATCTTCGTGATGCGCTCACCCCCAGACCGGCATAGGAAAGGAGACGGCGCGCGTTTTGTTGGTAAAAGGAGCAACTGTGTATGCCGCTTGTCGCTCAGCGCAGAAGGGAGAAGAGGCGATCCAAGAGTTGAAGAAAGTGACCGGGAAAGATTCGATCCAGTGTGTAGTCTGACCAGTCTCCCCTTCGTCAGATTCTCGCCACTGAACACAAGTGGCAATTCCACGGACGCTGACTGTTTGCTCTGTTGTTCACCTGACCTCGCAGCTTCCTCAAGCTCGATCTCGGCGACATCAAACAGTCCCATGCTGCCGCTCAAGAGTTTCTGACACGCGAATCCCGTCTCGACATCCTCGTTCTCTCCGCCGGGGTCATGTTCCCGCCCAAGAACAGCGTCAGTGGCGATGGACATGAGCTTCAGTTCAGCACCACCTTGGGTCATTTCGCGTTCGCCCGCGAACTGGTCGATCTCATGACCAAGACGGCGGCAAGCGCACCTCCGGGTAGCGTCAGGATGGTCTGGGTCTCTAGCAGTGCAGTGAGTGAAAGCCTGGTTGTCCCCTTGATCGTAGTCCTCTGTCCTTCTTAAGGGCCTCACGTCGTGGTGGACATCACTCCGCAGAAGTTGATGCCATTGGCTAATTGTTATCATGATCTGTTTGTAGCACTTCGCGTTCACAACTGCTCAGGGCATCGACTACCAGTCAATCAAGGACGTCGGGCGCGTGGGAAACAAGGCTCACTATGGACAGAGGTGAGACGAACCGATCGCTTGCGAAATGGGAAGCGTCTCTTCTGACCTCACTCCATTTCCACTTGGGATATTGGAACATCCATCCTCAGCAAGCTCGCCAGTGTCCAACTCGCGAATGAGTTCGCAAAACGGTACGGAGAAGCAGGCCTGCTTTCAGTCTCACTCCGTAAGTCGATTCGATATTCTCGGCTGGTGAGAGGTGGCATCTCCGTTCTAAGCAACTTTGAGACACTCTTTTGTTCCGCTTCTGTTCCCTTTCAGACCCAGGCAACATCCAGACCGATCTGCAGAGACACACCAAAGGAGTGGAAGGTTTCTTGGTGAGAATTTGCAATCTCCAGCGCGTCATGATGGGGACACAGATCCATCTTTCTTACACCCAACGTGTCTTGCTTCTTCTTTCGCTCGGGGGTCCTGGATCCTGAAAACAGATCGGCAGGGTCCTGAATCCGACCTGGATGGGGGCGCTGACGCCTCTGTATGCTGCGGCATCGCCAGTGGTCACCTTGGACGATAACGCCGGCTATTTCGTGCCTTGGGGTCGAAAACATCATGCCTCCCATCCAAAGGTGTGTAACTTCACAACGGGCGCAGTTGTCCTGGAACGCGATATTCTTTGACCACAACATCTGCTGAAACTATTTCCTTGGTAGGCTACGGATCCACAGGCAATGACAGAGACGTGGGACTACTGCACCAAAGAGGTTGATTCCGTTCTGGCCAAGTAAGAGCTCCATGCTCCTCTTGCAAGCACCTCCAGGCCACTCGATACGTTCCTGCTTGCAACATACGAACTGGACCGGATTGCACGCAAGCATCGTCTTCTTTGTCGCGCACGCCTTTGTCGGATCATCCCAATGGCAAGGAATGCTCTTTGGGCAACATATCATCAGCTCCAATCATCGTGCGCTGCATCATACCCATGCAATGCATTGCTCAGGAGAGGTAAACATTTGGACCCATTCCATAATTTGTGCACCTTGCACACACAACAAGATTCACTTCACCACTGAGAGGGGTCCTGCCCTTCACATAACGATCTCACACGTTCTTGATGCTTCTGCAAAGCTGAGAGCAAGAAGAATCACAGGATGTAGATTAGAGACAAGATTGTAAGATTCTGACCGTGATCGGAACGTCTTCCCACTCTTCAGTACCACTCGAGTAAACACCAACGATGAAGGGATGTGACAGTCTGATGATTCTCTAAGGTACAGTGTCCTGGGCGTCTTCCCCTGAAACATGATCTGTCTGGGAGATGCTGCTTGCTGAGACATTGCGTGTGTGTGGCCGTACTCGAAGCAAGCAGCGGGGCCGTTTCTGGGCGGAAATAGTGAAGTCAAGCGGGCAAGGGAAGTGATCGAGCGGAGCATTTCCTATTGACCTTGACAATCAGGCAGGAACAATGAAGTGGGGACCCCGGTCAGCAAAACACATCTTCCTTGGCTATGAACACCAAGGATCTTGATGTCTCTGAGACGGCGCGAGAGGCACCGTCGTGCGCTCTCACGACGTGCTATTTGACAAGCAAGCCCTCGGAGCCAGCAACCGACCCCAGGCAATGGTGGAGGTCGAGGCAGAGCTGATGCCATTTCGAGGAGCACCTGGCGCCATGCCGACCCCTCGGGCCGTTGCTGCCCGAAGCAGCAGAGCCGGACCGACCCCTAGGGTTGCTGTGGAGGTCTCAAGGTCAATATTTCCAAAGCTTTGACCTTCGAGAAGCTCGGTTTCTGACAAAGATGAAGGTCAACCAATATGTGGTGCAGTCTCTCTTCGCGCGAACCACCGCTGCCATGCTCCTCGGCATTTACCGTATCTGGGTCTCGATCGCCTCTTCATGAATCGACTCCCAAATCTCCTGAACAAGTTTCACCAAACTCCCCCTAGGCCTACCCGGGATGCGAAGCCACCGGTGTCCATTGCCTTTGGCGTACGCATTTGTGTGGAGGTGGTCCCCAAATGAACCGCAGCCAGTCGTAAACTGAATGCCTCCCATCTTTCGCTGCCATCATTATTCCTCATCCACTCCTTTTCACCTCGAAACATTACCCCCATCTCGTCCGAGTGCTTGCAGTAGAGCAGCAGTGACAGCTCAAGCTCTTTGACCGGCTTCCGACTGAGAGGCTGAAAGCTCCTTTTGCGCAATCGTGCTCAACCAATTCTCCGCTCCGCTGCAGATCTGCGTACGTTGAGGATGGGGTTCTTGGCCGCATTTTTCATGGGTATCATCACTAAATCGCAAGCTCACACATTCGCCCCGGCTGATGCGCTCAGATTCGAGAAAGTCGGTGATAGATTCGGACATCCGGTCTGGGCTTCAAAGGGTGCCGGCGCTACTGCATTCGGCGGCCTCTCACCCAGGCAGACCCGCTGCGCTTGAGGGGATGCCGCGATTCTACCCGCTGCAGTGCGTCAGTAAGACACGTTCCGTGTACCCAGAGGTTTTTCGACTCTGTCGAATGGCGAAGCTCGCTCAGGCGGGGCAGGATCAGGAAGATCATTATGGATGTTTTCAGCAGTTTCATGGGTGTCGGAACATAACTTCGTACATGCTGAAGTGATCCAGGGAAGAGTAGCGTTGGTTAGATTGAGAATTGGGAGAGGAAACAATAACTTATGGAGAGTGATGCTGGGGATTTAAAACGTCACTGTCGAATGCTGTCGAGCGCAGTGGGACATGTGCGATTTGCTTCATCTACCGCCAAAATGAGAAAGTGCAGCGCGAATTTATGCACGAATATAAAATGCCGCAATCTTCGGAACGTCGGCATGCTGCATTTGCGAACACCGGCTGACAGATCTTCTTCTTGCAGCCCGGAACGTCCCCGTTGCCGCACGCATCGCGCGAGGAGCACGCCAGGCTATAGCAATCGAAAAGATTGGAACAAGCAACTCGAGATGTGGACGAGGAGCACTTGCCCGTTTGCTGACCCTGGGGAACGATGCATGTCAAGGATGTGCAGTCTTTGTCCTGGTTGCAAGCCGACTTCAGAGGTTTGCCTTGACAGGTTCCGTTGACGCAGTTCCCTTCTGAGCAATCATTGTCGACGCCACATCTCTCGCCGAACTTGGAGTTGGGTTGGCAGAAAGGCTCGGGGAAGAATGAGTAATTCTGGCCCGGGTGGCGGAAGTCCGGTCTAGTCGTGACGTCGCGTGTTCCGAGCACGCTTTGACACAGGCTGGAGTAGCACTGATCGTTCGACTTGCACGGCTCCGGGACCGAGAGAAGCTTCTTGGGCTTGTAGCAAACTCCGTCGAGCCCGCAGATGTTGATGCACTCCGAATTGCCGAGGCAGCGCTCCCCATCCGATCCAAGCTTGCAGACGCCATCCAAGCAGAGCGCATCTTGACAGTCTTCCACCGTTCGGCAGCCCTTCTGGCCAGTCTCAAGATAACTGCATGAAGGCCGCACTGGGCCTGTTGCGTAAGCGAACTCCTGCAGGGCAGGGCCTGACACGGTCACGCATCTACCAGATACGCAGGTCGAGTTGGTTTTGCAAGACTCGGCGGGATACAGTGAGCGGGTTGCCGGCTTGAAGCATTTGCCGCTTCTGCACACCTGCGAGCCCGAGCAGCCCAAATCATCGTTGCAGGCCTGACCAACGGCGGTCGTCGTACACACGCCCTTCTTCTTGCTACAATATCCGTTCCGGCATTCGCCCTGATTGGCGCACGTGTGATTGAGTGGAAAGCCCAGACAGTACCCAGAGGTATATCCGGAGTAGGCACTTGGCTCGTAGGCGCATTCAACCAGGAAGCCCGCCGAATCCAAGCGATCGCACGGCCCATTGGCGCCGTCGGCCATGCAAACCTTTGAAGCGCATTGTGCGTCCACATCACAGCTTTGGTTTGGCGCGCTGGTGCCTCTGGCAAGGAGGGACGACCCTGAAAGTTCGTTCTCGAGTTGCGAGGGCATGGCGGCAGTCATGGTTTGAGCGAGGAGCGCGGCCAGGCCTAGTCTGGCCACGACGGTCTTGACCCGTGTCAAGCCTAGCATGATGAGGTTGGGGAGAGCGGGAAGAAGAGAAAGGTGACTGGGGGTCGTGGTCTGATAGGAAGAAAGAAGTTGGCTGTGAGGTCAAGGTTAGGACTGAGGAAGCTGAAGATCACGGCATGCTCTGTTTCGTTTTATATGTAGCTGACCATGCGCTGGCTGCAGACAGACATTGTCAGCTCTGATCGCTCCTTCTGGGTTGTCCAGACGGACCGCGTGGTTAAGGTCGGTTCGTAAACAATCCATACGGTATCCTCCTGGCAGCCTTAGAGCAATTGGGTAGTTGAACAATCTTCGTAGCAGGCAGCGCCTTCAGCGCAGAAACTCAGACGCAGGAACAATGCGACTTCGAGTGGGAAGCCCCTCGGTCGAGTGTCTGCGTTCGTTCCTGACCTTATGTTTGACCGATGACAGACTTTGTGCGGCGTTCCCTGCCGGCACTTGCTCAGGAGGTGAGGCAAATCCTTGTGCTTTTGGATCTTGGTCCCGCTCGTGGCGTCGATAATAATCTCTGCTCAGCGCAAATCCTTGTGGTCTGGATCTTGGTCCCGCAGGTGACATCGCGGTCTTCATTCCGCATCTGTTCAGCAGTCAGCTCACCTGCCTCTTGTCCTCGAGCTTCCGATGAGGTCTCCGAGAGACGCCGACGTAAGGAGTCTGGCCCTTGGTTTTACCGAGTCTCAGCGATGGTCGACTCGAACGCGATCGTTCAAAAGATACCCTCTTTTCAAAATGCGATTGAACGCCACAGATCGCCTCAAGAGCTCGCCCAGAAACTCTCGAGACTGGGAGGCCCCTTCCGCTCAAGGATACTTGGGCCCAATGGTGGAAGACGCTGTCTCCGTTTTGAGCAAGCACAAAAAGCCGTCTCTGCCTCCCATCGAAGTCTACGTCCTTGAAAGGTGTAGAGACAAGGTATGTCCTATGCCAGCTGTAGCAATGCACCTCAATCAGATGCTGAGCATAAGAAATCCTCCGAGCGACTTGTGCGAGGTAAGGAGAGCCGATGTTCTTGTTCACCTTTTGCGTCCAAAACTCCAGACAGTCGTCTCATCATTCCGGATGGACGCCAGTCGAGGAACAGGACACTCCTTCGCTCTTCGTGTGTAAGGGAGAATCACCGCTGGCGCTCTTGAAGTTTTCGTAATTCTCGGATGCAACTTGACGAGGGTTTGGCTTGATACTCTATCCTTGATACATCTGAGCAAGTTGGGCGAACCAGCTGAGCGGCGATTGTTGGCTTGGAACCTGGGTGGCAGATTCAGAGATCCTAGGGCCGGGGGTATACGTAGATATGGCCTGACCAGTCAACATCATAGGAAAGGTCTCGGAAGCATTGCCATTGGGCACGGCCGAAAAGTTTGGTCCGTCCCCAGCCTTCTGATTCGGTGCAGACGCGGGCTGGCTGCATATCTCTCTCATCATTTGTTCAAAGAGGTACGATGTTGTTGTTGTGTGCGCGCCAGATCCTGGCGGGAGACCTGCCAGGTGACCGATGGGCGGAAGCTCAGGCCAGAGCATGGTACCAACGGAATGGTCTCCTGACAAATTGGGATCGAAGGCGGGTGCAAATTGTGTCAGGTCGGCAAAAGGGTCGAGTCCGAGCGGGACCGAACCAGAGGGTTGGGCTACAGACATTGAGTTGAGCCAGTCCACGTCGGAAGGGGCAGCAGCAGATGCGGCTGTAGGAAGGTGTCCGTATGGAGTTGCATCCGGCACTTTCGGTGGTGTAGGTGGAGGCTGCTGGTCAAGTATTGCTTCTTCTCGAGCTGCGCCGGACCGACGCTGCTTTTCAATGAGGGCCTGCAACTCTTCTTGGTCCCAAGTCTTGGTCTGTTCGCGCAGCGCGCGTACCGCAGGCTCGGCACGCGCGTCGGTGTCCATGACGCCCGCCAGCCCCGCGATCAGATCCCTCACCGCCAATTTCGTATCATCGATTGCCGTTCCGGTCTCCATCGCAGCCAATTTGAAGATCTCTGGGTAGCGCGAAAAAGTTTCCCGGTGTAAGGGATCATCTGATGCTGGAACATCAGCCAGAACGGTTGTCGAAGACTGTAGACCCGTCACATGCCTGATCCCAAAGGCAGCGTATTGCTGTCCCACGCGTAAGATCCAGCAGTACGAAGCGCCCAGCAAGCCGAAATCGGCCGCACTCTTGAAAATGTGCGCGATCCGGAACAGGTATCTCAGGGCAAGAACGTACATTCGCAACTTGGTCGCATCCTGCATCGAGCGCTGCTGCGAAGCTAGGGTCGAAAGTCGTGCTTGCTGATCTGCTTTCGTGGCAGCTTCCTGCTCTACGAAGTCTGGTCCTGCCATGCGGACAAATCGAGGCTCCGTCCGATTCGAGTCCCGTGATACTCGGAACAAAATGTTATCTTCCGACTGTCCTGACAGCATGGCTTCTACCGCTGCTGCGGGTTCTGGATCTTGTGGACCCGGTGACGTACTGAAGCCAAAGTCGTCCACGGCAGTCGCTATGCTCATCACTACGGCAGCAGAAAGTGACTCGATGAAAAGGGACTGGAGTGCGTCTCGGTAGATGGGTTTGATAGAGCAGACAGTGTTGGGTACCCTCCGACGAGGACGATACGCACTGCCAGCGTCCGCAGGATACATTTCTGCCAGTTCTGCAATCAGGAGTGCGTCTTGGTGATCCCAGCGGAGTTCTTTGGGCACCGTTCGGTAAAAGCGCTCAAGGACCTCGATCGAGTTGAGGGCGTCGAAAACATCGACACCTCGCTCCTGCGCGCGAACGGACACAAATCGCTTGAACAGGCCCCGACAGAGAAAAGTCAGGCTGAAGAGCGTATTCATCCAGTGCAACCGGAAGGCATTGTGGTACCTAAAGCCTGTGACTGCGTCGGGCGGCGTGTTGCTTTCCTGTCCGCCTGCCAGCCGAGAAGGGAGAGGGAAGAGCAGAGGCAATGTCGGATAGAGATCAGCTGGCTTGAAGTTGCGCGGTCCGCCTAGCCGACCCCAACTCACCTGACGCCAGAACCAGCTCGTTGGGCAGTCCGACCCGAAGGGTGACCAAGGGTAAATTGAAATCATCGTCATCGATGATCGTCGGTACCCGGTCCAGTAGACTGTTGATGCTGTCCATGATGAACAAGTCCCACCAACCACGTACTTTCCGAATCTCAGGAGCAATGTTAGTCGAATCTTGATCAACTGCCTCTGTCGGTGCTGCTTCCTTGCTTGGGGGTCGCGAGGTACGATTGAGACCCATCCTGGTCGCAAGACGAAGCGCAGCCTCTCTACTGACGCCTGACGCGTCAAACAGTTCCGAGTTCTGATGCTCGGTGACCGTACCGTCGGAGCACGCACTCTCTGCAAGTCTGGACACTCCTGTCCTTGGCTGGTGCCTGATGGAGCGATCCACTGAGTGAGGATGTGATGCAGCAAAATCGAAGTCCTGCGCGCATACAATCAGCATGGCCTCCAATACATCATGCGCGTCAACCTTTGCTTGTGTGGCATGGTTGTTTGAATGCGACATGCTGAGGCCGAGAGGTCTCGTCTTGAGGAAATGGTGCGAGAGTCGGATGTATGATCTACCGATTCTTCGTTGAAGCTGAAGCTTGTTGGGATACAGCTCCTTGTCGAGCTGACCACAGCCGACAGTCGCAATTGCGGCCACCATGACGTCTGGCATCGGCACGACTGACTTTCCCCTCCAAGGCACCCGATGCTTCAACAGCTCAAATGCGTAGGTTGAGCCGGGCAGATCGTCACCACCGAAGTTGTCGTCAAAGAGTGAAATCGACTGCTGGAACTTCTCGTCCTTCAAGGCAAAGGAAAGTGAAGGACTGTCTGTGTCGTGTGTTGAATTATTCGTAGCTGGTGAGCTGGGGGTTTTGAGCTCGATCCACCATGCTCGATATCTCGCAAATACCTCGTCATATCGGATGACGACTGGACATGCTGCAGCTCCGGCAAAGTAGCCCATGAACATGGCGTCGAGAGCAGTCTTTGTGAGCCCATACACCCCTAGCACTCCCAGCTCCCCATTGTGGAGCCGTACATCGTCGGCTTCGTAATCGCCATCGTCGTCATCGTCTTCGGTACGGTGATGACCTACCTGTTTGCCTTTTGGCTCCGTTTTGAGTCGCTTGGACGGGCGGAATGGGGAGGTCTCTGAGTGTGGTGCAGCGCGAGAGGCGCCCTTCCGGAACGTGCTAGCGCCTGCCTTGAGTGCTGCGACGCGTCTTCCGATGCGACGCTTGGAGATGCCCTCGGTCAAGGTGCACTCCATCTGGTAGTCTTCGCACACAGAGCAGCCTACGACATCGGTTCCTGGCCAGAATGTGGGATCGCGCGCCTCTGGTAGACTCTTGTTCGCCTCTCTCCACTCAATGATGCGGGCTGCGCGGTCACATCTGACCTTGCGGGTGCGGCATGCATCACAGCTCACGTTCTGGACACGCTTTGGCTTGCTGGGTCCCGCCGCCGGAGCCGGATCTGAGGAGGAAGCAGCAGAGCCACTGCCTGGTATCGAGCCCGACATGGCGACCACGCCTGCTGCACGCGTTGGGATCGCCTTGCGGTATGTGTGCAGTGATTCCTCTCTTCGTCCTGAAGCAGATGCGGTCGTCGTCGTGCAGCATCCGAGGGCCCACTGCCCAATGCTCAGCCCAGCTGCAGCAAGATTTCTGGAGGCATGTGGATGGCCCGATCCCGTGCGAGTTACGTAACAAGATCTCCTACATATCCATGCGGCCATGCGACAGCGCTGCGACATGCAAGTGACAGACAACAGCCTCGTGCTGCAGTTTGAAGCAGTCGAACCATGTCAGGATCTCCCATCCCCGCCTCGTTCTTGGACTCCAGTCTCTTGTCCTACTCTCTTTTCTTTGACTCAGTCCCCTCTGCTTGTCTCGCTACTACATACATGGGTCCTCTCTCTCACTCCCAAGTCATTTCAGTCTCAATCCTTTCTTTCCTTCTAGCTCCTTCGTCTCTTCAGCCCGCTTCCTTCGTTTCTATCTCATTCCCTTCATCTCATTTCTGATGTTGCCTAATCATTCTCATCCAGAAAACTCAACGGCAAGTGAGCGAACAGAGAGAGAGAGAGAAAGAGAGGGAGAGAGAGAGACCAAGAAACAGAAAAAAAATGTAGAAAAAGAAACAGAGAGGAGGAAACTGCTGTTCCACGTGATGAGCTGGGGCATGAGGCACGTCAGAGGGCATTTGTATCTGGATGCTACGGCTGAGAAGGGCGTCAAGTTGCATGAGAGTGAATGTTGGGAGAGCTGAGTCGCACTGGGCAGGTGCAGGTGCTGCCTCCGTTCACATTCTCCCGGAGCCGAGATTTTTAGCCTGGTTGGAAGGCAGGGTTTTCCCTTCTGAGTTCTGAGCCGCAATCTGAGGCTCCGACACCTTCGACAGCGGCTCCGCAACGCACAGGACCTCCGACGGATCACTGACCTGTTGTTGACCGACGACCTGACGCGGAAATTGGTCCGACTGACTACATGATCACAAAGTGCTACAGATAGCATGTCGTCTGTTTGTTTGCGTTGATGCTAGACGTCTTCTGTCCTCTAAACGCCCTCGCTACCCAGAAAATTGAACAGACACCGAAGTTGTCAGCTTACCAATCTCAGACAGAATGCTGTCTAGTCGAACTCTTCTGTGGAAGCGTGAGTGAGGCAACGGCAGATCCTGCTAGGCTGGGGGATGAGCTACCATTTCATTAATTCGGATGAACTGCATCGGCCTCTGAGGGGCATTTCGCTTATGCCCTGTCCCTACTTGCTCATTTCATACACAGCCAACTCGCCGGCGGATCGACCCCTGCTATTCCCCTGGAAGCAGGCGGTACGCTCGTGTCCGTCAGTGAGGCTGCAATCCGTCGTCGACGGCCGCGGCATGCTCTGGCGGCCTTCCAAAATGGTACGTGGTCCTCAACAGATTCCCCTCTCAGCCACCCGTCAATTTCTCACAGCGAGCGCGTGAGTCAAATGTATCTTCGCATCAACATTCAGCCCACTGAGCATTGAAACACCTTCTGCCCCTCCCAGGACACGGTAGTCCCGGTCAGCAATTGCATCCGATCCCACCGCGAGCGTAAGGTAAGAGGTCTGCATGTGTAGCTTCGATTTGGGAGGCATAGCGCGGCGTGCACTTATTGTCGGAAGCTCTACCTTTTCTGAATCAGACAGTAGTCCAGCTATTGGACATAATTGCACAACGCTCAAGCCAAAGCACTCTTGTTCACAATTGGAACAGAAACGCGCGGGAATCTCAAAGCACTGCAAAGACTCTCTCACACATTGTTTGTTCAAGAGCTGGCCAAACCTCGGGAATCGACGATGGGTCGCTAAGTCAGGGTAGGAGGACCGAAAGACATAAATGGTCTCCACTTCTGACCTGGCTGCATGGTCCGTTTCGCTCATCGCTTCACGTAACTATTCTCTGTTTCTTCCTCGTCTTCCAACCTTCCGATCAAGCCTTTCCTACTGCCAGCCATGATGCTCAAAAGTGTCATCTTCCTGGCTACCCTCGTCGCCGCCGTCAGCGCTGGCTGGGCTTCGGGACTGTTCTGGTTTGGATGGAGTCAAGTCGTCAGCGGCGTCAGGGACATCGCAGTCAACTGCCCCGCTCAGAACCTATCCTGTGCTGTCGGCGCAATCCAAGCCGTCTTTGGCACCCTTGCCGTTGTGGGCGGCGGAATCGGCGCAGCCTTTGGCAAGTGGCGTCGTAGCGAAGGAGGAGTCTACCACATCTACGAGGAAGGATACTCTGATGTCGAAAGCATCTCCCGCATGGTCAAGCTCGGCGGTGCGAACGAGCGGGGCATCGACCTTCTTAAGCTCCGACATGTCGGCAAAGACAATGAAGCCACGATCATCTATCACCACAAGGACGGCAGCCTGCGTCGAATGCTCTACCACTACAGCAATGAGACTGCTGCCCACCTCCTCCACGCTAGTTTCAGCACGATTGCTAAAGGAGAAGATCTGATCCGTCGTGAGACTGTCGGTATCAATGACGGCTTCGGCGCCGCCTACAACGATCTCGATGCAGGCACCTGGGATAACGTGGATCATGCATCAAACGACATCGCATACTGGACTAGCCATACGATCTCCGGTCTGCAGGACAACGACGCCGACTCATTCTGCATGGGCTTCCAAGATCCTGACAACGGCAACGAGAACGTCATGGCTCTCCGTGTCCAGCCAGCCAATGAGGGTGACTATGGAGGAGTCAACTTTGATGCGTGTGGATCCAACAACTTCCGTCGCGGTCCTGCTGCTGCTTTCTCCAAGCTCGCATCTCAGTCGGAGCGTGCAGCCCGCGAGCTTCGGATGTCGATCAAGAGCCGTCTCGGCTGGGGCAAGGACAAGTTTGCGAGCCGAGTGAAGAGCAGCCCGTTGGAGGCCCGACAGAACTGCCCAGAGCTGGACTGCGACACCGACGACGACTGCGAGCTCTTCGGATGTGAGCTCCAATGCAGCCCGTCTCGCTTCAAGTGCAGCCTGAATGTCCAGTGCGGCGGCCACCCCAGCAACTGCTGAGCCCTGCACAGCAAGGTCCCCTCGTGCTGTCTTTCCCATCCCTTTCCGGCCTTGTCTGACTCGCTTTTCTATAATATTGATTTTGCGAAATTATGAAGCTGAAGATGTTGACGGTCCACACTGCTGAGCTTTCGCTGTGATGTGTTCAGATCTGTTTGGACATAACAGCGTACTGAACAGGCCCTAGAAGAACAACTGTGGTTCTGTCCAGTCTTGGATGTGAAAGCCTTCCTCAGGAGTGCGCACTCGGCAAAGAGTGGGCAAACGATCAGAGCAGGCATTGCCTCCTGGGCAATCTGTTCGGAACCCTGATCCGTGTGGCACTTAAGAGGCACAGGACTGATTAGCCTGATCTTGCCTGCATTAGGCTGGATCTGCATTGTCTATAGCGCCGCCCCGCCGGGTCCGCCTCGAGGGGTCTGCAAATGGATGACGCCCCAAATCCAAATGCCGATCGGGTTCGCGTCGATGCGATTCAAAGCTGTCTCGGCGGACAGACCAACCACTGGAGAAGCAATCCCCCATGCTATCAACACTGTTGCAGGATGATTCCTTGTTCCTCATGTTTCAGACCAGCACATCGCTTCCTTTCTGGTGCTGTTTCTCTCTTTCTCTTTGAGCGCCCTCGCTTCGCGCAGACCATCCTCGGGTGATTCAGAGCGGCCTTCCGTCGGTATCTGCGGCTTCCTTGTCGCCTCCGGTATGAACCATCCAGTCCGCCGGCAACATCACTGACTACGACTTTGCACAAGGCTATCCCATCCGCCTCAGGCTGCATCCCATCGCACGCTAAGCAGGCGAAAATGGCTCATGTTCGGCGCGAGGCTCACCGGAGTCCTACCACTTTTGACAATGGATCACCTGAGGCGCTCGTATATTTTCTCATCACAGACATTTCTCCCGGTACAGTATTAGGACCGCGGTGCCGGTGCTGAGAATCGTCCAGTAGTACGCCCTCATGCAAGCTTATGCAATTGGAGCGAGCAGAATGGTTCCAATGCACGGAGCATGTGTTCCTTTGCGTTGCAGACAGGATGTGACCTCCCTATGTATGTATTTTCTCAGACCAAGTGAGGCAAGACGCGGCAAATCGAACGCAAATCTCTTGTCGTCCTTTGTCTCATCGACTACCTAGCCATGATCGTAACAGCGCATCCCTCAGCAAACACCTCGTGGTCCAAAGGCTAGCGTCCACAAACAAGCAGCTTGCATATGCTGAATCGAGGCATCGGCGGTGCCGCAGCGCAGACAGTTGAGCAGCTCACTCGGCAACTGGTGATCAGACACTTCAGCAGGCTCGCTTGAGCAGTCCCTTTTAAATTGGTATCGCGAGCTCCTTGTGAAGATCATTCTCTGGTCTTTAGTACTTTCAGCCCTCATTTCAGCATAGTGCAAACCATCTGCGACGAGGAGGACAACAATAGCAACAAGCGACACACTTTGATCCTTGATTCTCAAACTGCAAGTAAGTCCTCAGCACCCTGAATCCTCCTGGCTTCCCGTCAATGCCTAGTCCTGACGGTCCTGTGTCCGAGCGAGTCTAGGGATTCCATCAACATTCAGCCCGCGCATACAGCACTTTCTCCTTGTTGTTCTCGACACACAACAATGTGTCTCAGCAACTACATCGTCGATGCGTCGAGCGTTATAGAGGTGGGCTTTCTCAATGGCGCTGAGAGGTAGCGTCGATCCGGAGCAGGTAGCACAACTTGCCAGCTTTGTTGCAGCCATTTAGGACCAGGCGGAAGCCATCTTTGCATGCTGAACGAAGCAGGGTTGTTTGTGAGGGAACGTGTAGCTCGGCAATCTTCTCTGCTTCCAGGATCCAGTCAACCAAGCTCATCAGCTGACGAAGCGGTGATGATATCCCGAGTTGACGATACGGCGGGCAAGACGGTATAAATCACATCTTTCTTGACCTGCTATAGTCTACCTCCGTTCTTTCCTCACTCGGCTCATCCTCTCCTCTCCCCCTTCTCCCTGCTTTTCTCTTCTTTCTTCTCTTGACCCTTCCGCAACCAACTTTCCAACTTTCAGTCACGATGCTGAAACGTACCATCTTCCTCACTCTCCTGACTGCCGCCGTCAGCGCCGGCTGGGCTTCGACCCTCTTCTGGTTCGGGTGGGGCGTGGTTGTCAGTGGATTCAAGGACATTGTGCTCAATTGCTCGAACGGGAGCCCCGAGTGCGCCGCCGGAGCCGTTCAAGTCATTTTTGGAGCCGTGGCAGTCGCAGCCGGTGGTATCGGCACCGTCTTCGACGGATGGCGCCGTGATGAAGGAGGAGTCTACCACATCTACGAGGAAGGACACTCTGATGTCGAAAGCATCTCCCGCATGGTCAAGCTCGGCGGTGCGAACGAGCGGGGCATCGACCTTCTTAAGCTCCGACATGTCGGCAAAGACAATGAAGCCACGATCATCTATCACCACAAGGACGGCAGCCTGCGTCGAATGCTCTACCACTACAGCAATGAGACTGCTGCCCACCTCCTCCACGCTAGCTTCAGCACGATTGCCAAAGGAGAAGATCTGATCCGTCGTGAGACTGTCGGTATCAATGACGGCTTCGGCGCCGCCTACAACGATCTCGATGCAGGCACCTGGGATAACGTGGATCATGCATCGAACGACATCGCATACTGGACTAGCCATACGATCTCCGGTCTGCAGGACAACGACGCCGACTCATTCTGCATGGGCTTCCAAGATCCTGACAACGGCAACGAGAACGTCATGGCTCTCCGTGTCCAGCCAGCCAATGAGGGTGACTATGGAGGAGTCAACTTTGATGCGTGTGGATCCAACAACTTCCGTCGCGGTCCTGCTGCTGCTCTCTCCAAGCTCGCATCTCAGTCGGAGCGTGCAGCCCGCGAGCTTCGGATGTCGATCAAGAGCCGTCTTGGCTGGGGCAAGGACAAGTTTGTGAGCCGAGTGAAGAGCAGCCCGTTGGAGGCCCGTCAGAACTGCCCAGAGCTGGACTGCGACACCGACGACGACTGCGAGCTCTTCGGATGTGAGCTCCAATGCAACCCTTCTCGCTTCACGTGTAGCCTGAATGTTCAGTGCGGCGGCCACCCCAGCAACTGCTAGGCTCTGCTGCCGTGTTTTCTCTTTACTTTCCCCTGCCTCTTCAAACCGAGACTGGAATGTAGATCAATTTCTCCTGGATCTGATTGACCCAGGAGGCAAGACACTATCAAGAATCAGGGTTCGCCGTTCAGTGAACGAGAATCGAGCAAATCTCAGACTGGGCATGTTGTGCAAATTTGTCCCCTTTCCCTCGAGTACTCTGCATTCAGAGCATTATCTGCCTTTTCGTCGTTGAACAGTGCCGCACAATCGCAACGAGGCATAGGTTCATACCACTTGATTTCTCCTTGCGAGTCATCTCTCCATTGCGTCTTGACGAACAAGGCCTTCTTATGGGATCAAGACGACAAATCGAATTACAACTTGCGAGCACGCATCAACTAAAAGAGCTCTCCAGCTTCCGGGCCGGGTACATTAAAGGGGTAAACAAAACTGCGCAGCAAGGGCCAGGGATTTGCTTGGAGGCGGGCCATCCTAAAAGACACTCAGAATTACAGTAGGAAGCAAGAAAGCGAGCAGAACTGCACAGGCAAGACTAGAGTTTTTCAGCGGCCTTTCCTTCACTCTTGAAAACTCTCAGGACGTACCAGAATATTGGATCGCCGCATTCGCCACGCGAGGATGGGCCGATGAGATGGCAGCAGGAGAGCTGCCAACCGGCACGCGGGCATCAAGCCGGCACGGGGTCGAAGTCATCTTGCAAGGCATTGTCGCAGTGGTGTCGTTCCAGAACGCCCAGGCGCGACGGAATTTGAGCACAGTAGGCTGGGTGGGAGGGCCACCAGAGTAGCTTGGGTTGCCATCCGACCTGCCAAGAGGAGGAGACACAGACGAATTCAGTCAGATGATGATGCGAAATCCACATGGTAAACGGCCGTCTCGCGGGTCTACATGCTCACCAGTGACTAAAGCTCAAGACTCCTGGCTGTTGAGGGACATTGACAGTGATGACATCGGAAAAGTCGCCATCCAAGCCAAAGGTGACTGATGACGATGTCCAGTGGAAACCCCAAGTGTGGAAGTCTTGCGACATGTCTACGCCCGCTGGGAAGGCCGTCTTTTGGTAGGTCCTCGGGTCTGGCTGTGTGCCGTTGTAGATCTGCGGTTTGACAGTGTCCTTGATGCCATCGTTTGGTGCTCCGGCCACATTGTTGAACTGGAGTCAGGACAGTTTTGCCATGTCAGCTGCTCGATAGCCATGAAGAGCGACGCTTTGACAATCATGCTCACCTCCATGTCGACTTCATTCTCATCCGTCTTGTATACATAGAATGCTGAAACAGTGCCGTACGTCGAGGGAGTCTGAATCTCGGCGTAGTAGCTGTGATGCAAAATTACGCAAGGGTCAATTCAATGAGTGACACCTCCTCACTGGATCGCGAAGACTTACTTTCCGAAATGCATGTTGGTTCTGTGAGGCGGAAAAAAGAAGGGAAAGGTGTCAGCAACCTGAAGTCTTGCAGTCTGCAGCATGAATTCATTTCATTTCACGTACGCCTTGGTGTAGACTCCCGCACACGGCACCTTGTTGCCCTTTCCGCTCGGCTGCACAGTCAGACACAGGCCGTCATCGCAGAGTTTGGCATTGTTGGGATCAAAAGCTCGAGACATTTTCGAATTCTGCCGCTGGATCTGGTTGCTCATGAATCTGAAGCCGTTGGACAAGTCTTGGGCCTGCATCGTGGTAAAATCTGCCTTCCAGATCGAGGTCCACACTTGGGTTGGGTCCGCGCCTTCCGTCAGATCGTTGTAGCCACAGTCGCACTGGGAGACGACTTGGGCGGTGGTGTTTTCGTCAGATCTCAGCCAGGACTGCTCGCGTCGGTCCCCGAGCTTGTTATCCGCATCTGATCGTAGCGAAGGACGCGCGTCCGCAGCGGCCGATAGTCCGTTCGTGCTTGCAAGCAGCAGAAGTGCAGTGAGAAAGAGTCGGGAAGCCATCGAGGCGAGATCGGGATTTTCTGTGCAAAGGTGAGGCTTTGGATGCGTAACAAGAGTTCTGGAAAGGTTGGGAGAGACGGCGGAAGCAGGTAGAGAGGGTGGGGCAAGAAGAGTGTTGGAACAGGAGTTCCCCAGGTACAAGTATATGTGAGCGTGGTGGAGCCTGTGTGGTAGCAGGATCTACAAGCTTATGAAATCGAGGTCCAGGTCTAGACATGCTGAACTCAGTAGCCTGCCAGCTAAGCTACTAAGATCTCTGAAGCGTGCGGGACTGCTCAATGCTCGTCGCCCGACTTCCAGACTCACAGAGTGGAGGCATGGTGCGCGGGACGCCGGCTTCAAGGGCCCATCAGCCATGAAGTGCCCAGCCACTTGGCGACCCGAGCGTTGAGGACGGGCAGTATGCGTACGAACAAGAAGCACCCTTCTCCGTCTGCAAGGGCGGATCAGCTGATTGTCTAGGTCGGCATCGAGGCCCTGGTTGAGCGCGCGCATAACCATGGCTCTGGCACGCGGGCTCCCGCCGAAAGCGCGAGACCATTTTCGCAAGCCGAAAGCACAAGCACGCATGGGCGCGGCGGCCAAGCGGAAGGAAGCACCTCGGCATTGGTGGTAGATACTTGATGCTGAACGGACGGGTGCTGCGGGCTTTTTCGTGCCCTTTCTTTTGAAGCACCGAGCATCACATGGGGGTCGCAGTTGAATTTCTTTTTCGCAGTCCGACTCCAACCGCTCGCCCATCCCGAACCGCAAACACCACAACGACAAAAACTCAGACGGGACACCCGCGAGCCGGCGCGCTGCTGGAGCTTCCCGTGTCGTGGTCGAGCCGACGCGCTGTCCTTGACCCGGTCGACTGACCACATACCAGTATCTTGCTTGCACATCACAGTCATGGCATGGACCATAGTCGCACATGCACACACACACACACACACATATAGAGAATACGGAAAGCGATGCCCAAAAAGTCAGATTTACTGTATGCAAAAGAATGTATGACGCGAGGTTGTCGCTGTATGTGGTGTGAAAGGAGTGTGGGGCCAGCGAATGGGCAAAGTAGTGGGTAAGGTGGAATGAAGAGAACAGGAAGTGGATCCAGACAGAAGGTCTCAAAATCTGGGCTCAGCATCGAGCCATTGGGCACTGTAAAAGGTGGAAAGATAGAGCAAAAGGCAAAGAGAAAGAAGGATCTGAGGTGCTGCGAGAGCAGCACAGTCGGCTGAAGGGTAAGATGGGACGATTGCAGGACTACACATGTCCTACTCTTGCGGCCGGCGGCAGCGATGGGAAGGGCGCGAATCTGACATCGACGGAATCGACTGGGTCAAAGTCATGGTCGAGGCCCCTCCGCTCGCGTTGGAGAGAATGGAAGACTTCATCTTGGCGAACTGCCATCGGAACCCGGTCGAAAGACAGGGCCTGGGCTTCGTCAAAAAATTGCGCGTGTTGTTGTTGTTGCTGTTGCTGCCAGGTTTGGCGCTCTTGGTCCTCGAGCAATCGCGCAGCCGCGTGCATCGCGAGTTTTGACAGATTGTCTCCCGGATGCAAAGCAGCGCTCTTTTGTTGTAATGCCGGATTCGGATGGCCGTAGCCAGAACTGCGCCGGGTCGACCGCATCACGACAGAGCCTGGCAGAACTGTCGCCGGTGGCAGCTCGTGTGACATGCTGATTCGATGCGGCAAGTCTCTGGCACCTGAAAGTGTCGGAGAGCACAGTTCGTCGTCCGACACGGGATCTTGCATCCAGTCATGGCGCGGGCCGGGTACGCCTTTGGCCCCAAGCAAGTGACTGTGCTGTACTCTCTCCGTGGGTCGAGTAGGAGAGACCGGCATCAGGTGTCCAGGTCGGTACGAATAATGTCTGTCAATCTCTGGCGAGTCAAAGATTCCAAACTTCTCCGTCGAACGGTCCTGGTCCGGGGTCAAGTACGCAGCCGAATTGTTGTTGAGAGTAGAGGTACCGTCCAGACTCGGTCGGCTGGAACGTGGGTTGGTATCGCTGAATTCCGTCATGCTTGGTGTATGTGCCATTGCGTTCAGGTTGTCAGTGCTAACAAGATCAACCGAGGTGAACCCAGAGTGGCCATGAGTTGGCCTGTCCGGTCGGCAAGGCTTTCGCAGAACATTGTAAGAGGGCTGAGATGGGACAGGATTGCTGATGGTCATCGATTTCGAGGCCGCGGCGCTCTTCGACTCTTGACGCGCCAGTCGAATGCGGTTCTGCACCAGCTCCGCGTAGAGTAACAGACCCGGGATCAGACCCACTGGCGCAATGCAGAATACGATCGGGTCGTGGATGAGGCATCGATAAGTGAAGGTCGCCATGCCAGTGGAGAGGAAAGTGTACCAGATGACCAGGAATCCGACATGGAATGTCCGTTCCGTGAAAGACTCGCCCTTCTTCATTTCGGACGCACTGCGAGCGCTGGTGCCCCAGGTGGTCTGTGCCATCGTGAACAGAGCGTAAATCTTGGACGGAAGGAGACCAAAGAAGTAGATGACGCAGTATCCCGTGAAGCAGATCATCCAGAGGTCAGCAGCGATGATGGCTCCGATGACTGACTTGATGAACGCAACGCCGACCATGGTCGTGAGCCAAGCGACGGGCCGCCAGACAGAGTCCGACGAGAACATGAAGAGGGAGATGGTAGTAATCAGGATGAACGGGTAGAGGGCTTGCTTGGTCGTCTCCACGGTCATCCACCATTGCTGGTAAAGGAACGAGGAAGGGAACCAGAACGCCTCGCGGAAGAAGGACTTTGACCATCGAGTCTGTTGCTTGATCCAGCGCTGGAAAATGCAGACATGGGGTCAGATGACGATCTCAGAACAGGGAAGCTTCCGAACAAGACACTTACCACGAAGGAGGTTGGAGATTCACTCTCGCACCAGGTGCGATGAGTGTAGCGTGTCTTCAGTCCATGTGCAAGGAGTTGATTGGTCAAGTGTCGGTCGTCTCCGAAAGTCGTTTCCTTCCCACCAAAGGTTTGGAGGTTCCACTTGCCCAGAATCGCGTCCATGTCGTAGGCGCGGTACAGACCCATGGGACCGGAGATGCAGCCCACGCATCTCCAGAAGCTCTGGCAACCTCGCTCAATGTTGAAAGCGAACCAGTATCGGATAGAGCAGAACCGGGCGAGCCACGACTCTGCCCGGTTGAAAATCTTGACGTCGGCAGTGACACCACCGATGTGGGGGTCC
Source organism: Tilletia setariae (assembly GCA_023634365.1). Taxonomy (NCBI): domain Eukaryota; kingdom Fungi; phylum Basidiomycota; class Exobasidiomycetes; order Tilletiales; family Tilletiaceae; genus Tilletia; species Tilletia setariae. The sequence goes on from JAMJXE010000008.1 coordinate 887,406, forward strand.
GAATCCAGCAGGACGAACATCTCGTCGAGGGCGTCCTTTTGAAGAAGGGTATCCGAATCGGTAGTGAAGATGGCATCTCGGGTGCGAGAGGCGTACATTGCGACGCAGAATGCGGTAAACATGGCCGTGCGCTTGTGTCCATGAGGCTGGCTGAAGCAGATCGAGTCGTAGGAGCTGATGTTGAATTCGACTTCCCATGCTTCGACTTGTTGAATGACCGCTTCCCTCGCCTCTGCAAATGCAATTTCCTGCTGAGGACTGTAGGACCCCTTGAGCCATCGGCCCACTTTGGTGAAGAAACCAGGTGCGAGATAGCCTTGGCGTTGCAGAGATTCACGATAGACAGATTTGTGGATATCGGAGAGCAGGACGGGCAGGTGGATCAGTGCAGTATTTTGGCCGGCATATTCGTCTGAGAACGCATTGGCCATTTTGAGGTCCGGGGCCTCATTGCCATCGACGACGGCAATCACCTGCCGAGGTTTCATGGTTTGTTGCTGAATGCTGCGAAGACACAAACGCCATGCCTCGTCATCCTCGCGGTAGCCGACGACGGCAATGGAGATGGACGCATCTGGGTGCATGAGAGGAGGAGTGCTGACTGGGGTGAAGGGTTTGTCGGCAAAGATGTTCTCCGACACGACCGCGCGTCGGGCAGCCACGATCCGGTTGACGGAAACACGATTGGCAAGGGAGCATGACAGTTGCACGAGGAAGTCTGCAATTAGGACGACACCGTAGAGACCAACTGCGACTGGCCCCACGTGGACGACCTTGAGGCCTGTGGATATGGTCGGTAATTGATCAGCTACGGACGGATAATTCATGCGGGCCCGCTGGTGATTACTGACCTAGAATGTATCCCACTATCAGAGCCGCTAGTAGACCAATGGACAGAGCAAATTTGAGAATGATTGCGAGGAAACCGACGGTCACCTTCTTCCGTTGCGGCGGTTCGAAGAGCGCCGCTGGTGCATGGTGATCCGATCCAGATCCCTGGTGGTACATTTGTGATGGGCGGCCCGATTTCTCCATTTGCGGCGCTGTGACAGAGATGTCGACAGATGGAGTATCGATTCGGGACGGGAGACTTTACCTTGACGAACAGGGAACGAGAAACGAAAGACAGATCTAGGAAGGCCGAGAAAAGACTGTGGGTGGGCTCCTTTGACGAGGAAGCACCAGGAGAAGAGCTGGAGAAGAGGAAGGAAGAGGTGTGGAGGGTCCCAAGGCGAGGATGGCAATCGTAGAGGGAGACGGATGTCATTGCATAAAAGACTGTGAGGAAAAGGTCAGCCATCTTGTACCAAGCATGTCACTGTACAGAGGCCGGTCCCGAGGCCGGGAGAGCCACCTGCTTCAACATGCGGAAGGGACAAAGTCCGCCCGGGAGGCACGGAAGCGACTGCCCCGAGCTGATCTGAAGATGCGAAATGTGAGAAGTGACAGCCCTGAGCCATTCATGAAAGCGGCGACAAGGTCTCGATGTGCAGGACTGGAACGGGCGGGCCTGACACTGTGAGTGTCCGGGTGGGAAGGTTGTCCATCTCCATTTTGAGCAGCGCCCATTTGTTGCAAACAGAGGAGTCAGAAGTCCGAAGCGGTCGTTGCGTCTTGATGGGAAGAGTCGTTGAGGGAGGGTGTGAGGTGTGGTTCAGCATGGTTGAGTGGCTCCAACTCAGCGCCGAGCCCTTCAAGACGTGCAAAAGGGCCGGATCTGCGGGTGCACATGGATGAGGGTCGGAGAAGATCTTGAGAAGAAGTCTTCATTCGGCAGCCTGTTTCTTTGATTCAGGGCCTGGCCATCCAGCACAGGCAGCTGTTGGGTGTTCAGGAACAAGGTAAGCCAGGTGCCCTGGAAGACGTTGGGAGTTTTGTAACTCCGACGCTCCGCAACCGTGCCACAAAGTACCAGCACGGTCTGGAGTCCGCCGAGCCCGGTCATCAGCACAGAGCAGCAGCGTCCGAATGGATGACGGAAGCCAGCGCCTGTGACGCCGACCTGATGTTCTCGTGCCTGTCCCTGATGGTAGGACGGGAGGGGTGTTGGTGCGAAGGCCAAGGGGCTCACAGTCAGCAGGTCAGACTCGGTACTGTAGTGTTTGGGTTTGTAGACCACGTGATCAGAGTGTTGACCAGCCTCCGACATGCATACGACAGTATGCGGACATGCAGAACAGACAACCCCCACGAGCTCGAATCCCGCGTGGGAGCAGGCCCAGCACTCAGACGACACTCTCCCGCGTCCAACGGCGATCCCGCGCTGCCCGGTGATGTAGCCTTTGCACAGATACCACCCGCAGCAGAGATGAGACGGGAAGAAGGCATGGTCATAAACGACCTTCCCGACACCATTTATCCGCGCAGGACCGCTGGAGAATGCAGCTTCACCTCCGAATGGCATCGTAAAGCCCGACAGCCTTGGTGAGCAGCTGAGCGTATCGGCCCGTCCACTCCTTCATCGCGCAAAGCACCATCCTGCTCACTTAGCACGATCGCTTCCGTGAATTTTGCCAAGGTCAGAGCCGATAGGCAAAGGTCCGGAAAGTCGTCGAATCGTTGTGTCCAGCCACTGGTGGAGTATCTTGACCCTGAGGGTCTTGAAAAATTCTCTCTGCCAGCTGCCTGTATATGGCTCGAAAGACATCACATGTGAGATTGAATTTGGAGGACGAAGGGACGGGAAGGAACAGGATGGGACGAGATAAGATAGCGTAGAGGAGAGGAGTGATCCAGGAAACGGGCCTTCATCGCATAGTGCGGCTGCCGTCGCTCGTGCGGGACTCTGCTATATACCCAAATTCACTAGGTAGATGAAGCAGAAGTTGTGTGACCCGCGTGCGCTCTTCACTTGCCGTAGAAATAGAAGGGGACGCCATCTACGCCGTCATGCTTCCTCAGACAGCTTTCCCTCCCCTGGAGACCGGACAGCCGCCACCGTGGAGGCACTAGCACCACTTGCGCTCGTGCGACGTCCAAGTTCAAACGGCGTCGCTGTTGCCGAAGCCGCCCGTGCCCCTTGGGTCTGGTTGCCTAGCGCATCGAGACCACTGCTCCACCTCCGAACGCGTGATCGACGAGCCTTGCTCGCGCCAGACTCGCCTCGTCCCGATCGTCGTCGCAGGAAGAAAAAGCTGGCGAGGAAGAGGAGCGCACTGAGGGCGAAGGTGACAAGTGCCCCGATCACGCCTGCCACCACGGGAGAGACGTGGTGACGGCCAGTCGTGCTTGTGATGGGCGCATACCGGATCTCACCCCCTCCGGTGCCGTTCAAAGCAGCCAAAGTGTCGCAGCCGTGGATAGAGGAGGTAGTCTCGCATTTGTTGCACCAGTCCGCGTTCGAGCTGAGCGAGTATGGCTCGAGCTTGGAGGTGAACTCAGACAACGAGACACCAGAAGCGGAACCAGACTGGAAAAGCGGGTACGGCTCAAAAGTCGAGTTGGTTCCATTTCGGAACAGGAAGCGGATCGAGTTGTCAGAGTGAACCTCAAGCAGCATCGTCGATGCGTAGTCGACCACTGAGCTAGTTTCGAAACCTGTCACTCCCATCAGCTGGAACAGAGACAAGAATGGCTTATAAGCTCCGAAAATGTTGACAATCTTGAGAGGGTTGGAAGTGTTGGCGAGTTGCTTGACATTTTCGAGGATGACCGGAAGGATGGCCTGGCCGGCGACATTGCCCACATTGGTCGGATCAGGGTCTGAAAACGAACCCGACTCGTGATAGTCAGCCCAGTAGCGTGCCTGCGCAAGCGCAGTTGAGGGAAGTGCCTGTGCAAAAGTGGCATTGTGGATGGCCTGCACGTTCAACGCGTCAAAGATGTTCCAGGCGTTCTGCAGTGTGGCCGGACGACCACCTAGTGCGCTCGAGATCGAAACGTAGAAGGCGTTCGCGCTCTTGGCTTGATTCACAAAGTCAGAGCTGGTGTAGAAATTGTTGAGTCGAGTCGTCCAAGCATTGCATCCCGTGTAGCCTGGAGAATCAGAAGTGTGGCACGCTTGATCAGTCACGGCAATGTATACGCCTGTGATACAGCGTGCTGTGTCATTCACCTTCAAGATGATACGAATCTGCCACCTCGATGCTCTCGATCGGAATGAGCTGCACTCGGGACCAGGATACGGTTGTGCCGTTCGCCAAGGGCAGGGAGTCATTGAAGATTGGGTAGAGTCCTGAGCGATCGCAAGCAAAATGGAGGTCAGACGACCACCCAAAGCAAGCAATGCAGAACAGAAGACTCACCCTGGAGCGCAGCGGCAGCGGATTCCATGATGACACCTCCCTCTCCGCCTGCGTCAGCCACGACGCTCATCTGCACATTCTCGGCCTTGACGGAAGCAACCCCTTGAATCTGAGAAGGAGACTCGTCGGCAACGTATACTGAAGCACCCAACAGATTTGTCAGTAGATGTCAGTACAATGGTAATCGCGACAGATTAACTGGGGAGGGAGAAGAATCGCACGCGCCCGGAGATCAGCACCATTCTGCAGCTCTTGGAGGTAGCCCAAAACAGTGAGATTGGTCTGGGTAGCAGTGTAGGCTGTTTCCAAATTTAAAGTCGCCTCTGGTCAGTCAAATATCAGGTGTCTGGGCGCATCAGCCCAACGCGAAGGTTTGGCGCACTTTGAGGATCTTGATAGAAGCTGTGCCAGGCAGGTGGCAAGAAGACGTGAGTCAGACAGGGGCAAGGAAGGCATCAGACCAGTAGCCTACATACCCTTGACGATCGCCGTGCCGGCTGAAAGACAGAAGACCGATGACAGTGCTCATTGTATCTTGGGTAAAGGGTGAGCGCCAATCTTGGATGGAAGATGTCGAGATCAAGCCTGGATGTTGTCCTTCGCTGCCTTTGCCTGATCAACACAACTATTGGCACCAGTGGCCAATCAGAGCGGTGCAGTCTATCTACGGTGTTCAGATACCAACTACAGTAGAACCTGGTGAAGGCGATCCTCATTTTCTCTTTAAGCCGATAATCCTGGCTATCGGATATCCTGGATAGAGGACCGGTATCGGGCTGGAAGAAGTAGTCTTTTGAGGTCATAGAGTCTTAGATACGGCCAAGAGTGTTGGAAATCGTCAGACCACAGTTCTATTCCTCAGCCACTGTCATCATCGAAGCGCAGCCCACACCACGATTCTGTCGCAGCATCGAGATACTCACCACGATTGTCTGATGTATAAGTACTCCTGTACTTGTTATGTGGTCGTCGTTGGAATCTATGAAGCCTCCTCTCTCTTCCTCTCATTCTGTCTGATCGTGATCACGGCCACTCTCAACAGATTAAGAGTCTGAACAGCTTTTCCCTTACGAGCAATCATCCACTCCAACAGCAATGTCAACCCCATCTGCGTCCCTGAGCACGTCCGAGCTGTCCGGCGGATCCTATTTCAAGGTTCCTACTTTGACTGGGCTGGACGACTTTGCCGAATGGAAATCGGCCATTACCGACTCGTTGCTGATGTTGGGGGCGCTGGATATTGTAGAGGGAACGGAGCCGCTGCCTGTGGCTGCGGCAGCTGCCGACGGAACCGTGTCTGTCGACGACAAGACGGCGCTCAAGATCTGGATGGATCGGAACCGCAAGGCTATGGCCTTGATGCGGCGTACGATCAGCAAGGGACTGAAAGTCGATATCGAGGACTGCAACTCGGCCAAAGAAATTTGGCGTACGTTGAACGACATCCACGATCTCGAGACGCCCGAGTATCGAGCGGAAATCAAGAGAGAGCTCGCCACCTACTTTTTGTTGGAAGGCGGCGACTTGAAGGAGCACCTGGAAGGCTTCCTGAAGCTCCTCCTGAAGGCGTCCGAGGCTGGTTTGAAGTATAAGGACGATGAAAAGGCACTGATGTTCCTTGACACTTTGCCCGAATCATTTGACCTACTCAAGCTATCCTGGCGCATGATGGACAATAAGAACAAAACCTTCATTGAACTGCGGCGACAATACAACCTCGAATCGGCGCAGCGTATTCGTACTCAGGCCCGATCCACCGCTGCCATTCTGCTGGCTGGCCAGCGTGGCCGCGGTGGCGAGAAATCATCCGCGCCGAAGGCAAGAAAATATCCGGCGAAGAAGCCGGGTGAAGGTCGTGACAGCAAAACGAAGAAGGATCTGTCCCAGATCGAGTGCTTCCGCTGTCACAAGAAAGGTCATTACAAGCACGATTGTCCCAGTAGAGGACAGCAGCCGAAGGACAAACCGTTGGATCAGTCCAGCTCCCGAAACGAGGACCGTAATGGAAGCTCATACCTGTCCGCCCCAGACGCATTCGTTGGCCTGGCCGAAGGAGCCAAGGTCACTGTGGATCCCGCTGCAGAAAGCCTCATGACACTCGTCAGTGAGGGAGGCGTGACGTGGATCTTGGACTCCGGAGCTACTCACCACATAGTCAGCTCGGAATCTTACCTGAGTTGTGCAAAGGTACCGGTGTCCCCTTTGGAATTCAACCTTGCCACTCGATCCGGGTCCATGCGGTCGAGGGCTGTAGGAGATGTCAAGATGATCAGCAACGACGGCAATCAGATCGTCCTGAAGGACGTGCAGTTCGTACACGAGGCCAGAGTCAACTTACTATCGGCACCAACTCTGATCCGCAGAGGTTGGAAGTTGGTACTGCGGCAGGACGCAAGCTGGATTGGTATTGGAGGCCTGAAGATCCCCCTTGTCGAGTTCGGCGGTCTCTTCCACTTGAAACTGCAATTGGAGGGAAATAGGAACGGTCAGCAGCACGGACAGAGCCTGGCCGTCATGCCCGGAAGGAGGATGAAAGACTCACTGGCCTCCTGGCACGCGCGTTTGGGACACTTGTCCCACACCACGATCAAGAATCTCGGTCGCAACGACGTGATCGAAGGCCTGGAAGTATCGGAAGAGAAGGTCAATCCCTTTTGCGACGTTTGCCAGAGAGCGAAGTCCCACCTGCTCACCTTCGGCGACACCAGCCTGCGAGGAGAAAGAGAGCTTGAAGTTCTGTACAGTGATGTGGCAGGACCGTTTCAGCGATCTGCATCTGGCCATCGGTACTTCGTCACGCTCACCTGCGGCTGGAGTGGTATCTTCCTCGCCCAAGCCATACCGGCGAAGAGCGCGGTTGTCGCCCAGCTGATCCGTTGGATCCTGGCCTTGGAGAAGGCCCTCGATGTCGAAGTTCGAATCTTGAGAACGGACCGCGGCGGAGAGTACATGAACCGTGAGCTGGAGTCCTGGATGGAACGGAAGGGGATCATTCATCAGCCAACGCCTTCATACACGCCGCAACACAACGGAGTATCAGAACGGAAGAATCGCACCGTAAAGGAGATGATGGCCGCCATGTTGATCGAGAGCGGCATATCAATGGCCTATTGGGACTGGGCGTTGAGCTACTCTACCATCATCCTCCTTTCCATCACGATTCGGGACAAGAAGAGCGTCTGGGAACGCCTGTTCCAGCGCAAAGTTGACGTCTCGTTCTTGCGTCCCTTCGGGGCCGACGCGTGGGTGCACATCCCTGCGGAACTCAGAAGTAAAGATGACATCAGCACGAGCAACCCCAAGGCCTGGAAGGGCCGCTATCTTGGGCTTACATTCGGTAGCGGAGGGGGAGCTGTGTTGCATGAGGAGACGGGGAAGGTTCAGATTAGCAGGAACATCACATTCGATCCCCGTACACTGGAACCCGTCACTCACGCGACGCCTGAACCAGAGCGAGACGAACCGTCGCCCGGCGCGAGATCCGAGCCGACGTTAGTGGAGATGGATCAAGCTGAAGAGACAACGGAGGAAGTCAGCGAAGTGGTGGGTGAGGATGAGCCAAACGATCAGGATCTTGTCGACGCACCAGAACCTGGACCACCTGAGGACTCCGTTGCCGCTCAGGCCGACCCACCACAACCCGCTCCCTCCCGCGTTCGAAGTCGCGAAGGGCCAACCCGGATCCTGCCGGATCGACGTGCTGCAGGTAGGAGCCGTCAGCAAGACGGTCAGGCCCATGCGGCAGTTGCGCACGAAGACGAGCCCGACCCACTCACCTATGAAGCGGCCATGCGTTCGCCGAATGCGGCGCAGTGGCAGGCCGCCATCGACGCCGAGCTCGGCAATCACGCCCGAGCTGGAACCTGGGAGGAGGCTACGCTTCCTCCGGGCCGGCGGGCAGTGTCTTGCAAATGGGTGTTCAAAACTAAGAAGGATGCAGAAGGGAACGTGGTCAAACACAAGGCTCGTGTGGTAGCACGAGGGTTCTCGCAACAACCTGGAGTTGACTACCAGGAGACTCACGCGCCAACGTCAAGGATGGCCTCCTTGAGAACGTTCGTAGCCCTGGCTATTTGGACCGCCATGCGGATCCACCAGATGGACGTGGAAGCCGCATTCCTGAACGCGGAAATGGACGTGGAACTTTACATGTCAGTGCCCAAAGGATTGGAAGTCAAGACTCGGACCGACTCACTCAGGATGCGCCGAGCCTTGTACGGATACAAGCAGTCGAGCAGGCTGTGGTGGCTAAATTTTGACAAGGAGGCAAGGTCGTTAGGTTTCCGGCCTGTCCAAGGCGAGAGCTGCATCTACATACGCACACGAGCTCGAGAAACCGTCATGTTGCTCCTTTACGTGGACGATATCCTGATCGCATCCGCGAGCACGCGTGCGATCGAGGAGACGAAACGCCAACTCGAGGCTGCGTGGAGCATGACAGATCTGGGGGAGGCAAGGTGGATTCTTGGAATCAGCATCACGTACGACGATCATGGTGCCCACTTGTCTCAGTCCTCATACGTGTCTAGTGTCCTCCAACGATTCCCACTTGCTCACAACCGAGATGTCCACACGCCGATGGACCCCACTTTCCAGCCCCTGGACGAAGACTCGGCCTTGGTGGATCAAGGCACTTACCAGGCTCTCGTTGGTTCCTTGATGTGGCTGGCCGTGGCGACGCGCCCGGACATCTCCTTTGCCGTCGGAGTCCTTGGCCGAGCAAACGCACAGCCACGGCGCAGCGACATGGACGCCGGCATGAGGGTACTTGCATACCTGAGAACCACAAAGGAATTAGGAATCAGAGTCAGTAACAGTAGCAGCAGCAAGTCGGAAGCGGTGCTAGAGGGATGGGCAGACTCAGACTGGGCAGGGGACAAGCGCGACCGGAAGTCCACATCCGGATATGTTTTCAAGGTCTTCGGCACACCAGTCAGCTGGGCGTCGCTGAAGCAGAGCAGCGTGGCCCTCTCGAGCGTTCACGCGGAATACATTGCCCTATGCGAGGCCACACGCGACGCAGCGTGGTTGCTGCAGCTTCTGGATGGCCTCGACGTCGCTGGAGTCCGCCCGGTGCCGCTGAGAACCGACAACAACGGGGCACTTACCCTCACGCAGCATGCTGCCTTCCACAAGCGCAGCAAACACATCGAAGTTCAATGGCACTACGTGAGGGAAGCACAGAGGAACGGAATGATATGCGTCAGTAGAGTCACGAGTGCCGACAATACCGCAGACATACTTACCAAGGCACTGGGACGCGTGCTGCACCAGCGACACGCGCAAGGTTTGGGGCTCACACGCGTGCGTGACCCCTCCCCCCATCATTCCGTCCCTGGCCCCATTGATCAAGGGGGACCAGGGTCCGCCAATCCGGGGCATCACTGCCGGACGGCGCCGAGCCACGACAAGAACCGCCTCGACCCCGTGGACCAAGGGGGGCCGAGCTTCGCCGACCCGGGGCATCACTGCCGGGCGGCGCCGAAACAATCCGAGGCCTCCTTGGCCTCCCCCGCCCCCTCGGTGATGGAGGGTGATGGTGGGGACGGGGAGGCAGCAGCCGCGACCAGCCGGCACCACGTTGGTGGTAGCCGGTGGCGGCAAGGAGGGGACCGAGGTGGTGGGCGTGGTGGGCGAGGGGGAGGGAGCAGGTGGTGAAGACCTGCAGGCTCAGAAGAGAGGATGGGAGAAGCGGTGTGGGAGAGGAATGGGTCAGCGTTGACGAGCCTCTGTAAACGCAATCGAACTACCCACCAGCACCCGCGCGCCGTCATCTTGGCGTCCCTGACCTTGTGGACGGCAAGCGGAGCCGTGGAGATGGGACCGAGCTGCTGGTTGACGAGGGGGAGTGTTGGAAATCGTCAGACCACAGTTCTATTCCTCAGCCACTGTCATCATCGAAGCGCAGCCCACACCACGATTCTGTCGCAGCATCGAGATACTCACCACGATTGTCTGATGTATAAGTACTCCTGTACTTGTTATGTGGTACGGGATTTGATTGTGGTGGTAGGAAAGAAGAACACAATACGGTTTACAGGAAGGAATTATACCCAGCTCGGCACTTTAAGCAGCGATCACATTCTGGTCATCGTACTGGCGCAGCGCATAGGTCTGTGCTCTTGATCGCAATAGGAAGGTAGAGAAGCATGAAAAGAAGTAAGGGAAGGAGGGTAGGACTGATTTCCAGTACTGGAGGGTGTTGGTTGCGGAGAGGTGGGCTGCGCCTTCGAGTGTGAACACGAGTGGAATGAAGGAGATACCTCTCAGCGCTAGGCGCTGCTGGTACAAGGTGATCTTCGTAGCGGCCTTGCGAGTGAGAATGGCATCGAGCGCACTTTGAGCCGCGGTCCATGGGCCTTTGCCAGACGCAAGCTGTTGCTTTGAGGTTGTGTAGGCAACGCGGGAGGCATCGACAGACGATGTCGAGATGAAGGTGAAGTCAAATTCGGTCAAGATGCCACGAGGAGCCGCAGAGCCAGAGACCCTAAGGTCGGTCCGGTGGTGATCGCCAATGAGGTGAGGTTCACGCACCACCATCGCATCACCTCCCAACCTTTTGAGGGCAACCTCAAACAGCTTGGTGATGCGATTGTGACGCGCGATGCGCCGGAATTGCACGAGCGAGCAGACATCGTCATGGCCATGTGATGTGGAAAGCCCACACGTGCCACAGCGGCTGTTTGCGGGAGGCAGCAGGGTTCTGAGCTGAAGGCCCACCTCCACTTCCCTATCAGTGAGAGTGGTGTTGATGTCGTAGGGAAGTGAGGTAAGCCATCGGCGTCCTAATGGGGAACCGTTGCAAAGCATTGAGACGCACTGGGCCACAGTGAGGGCCTTGGTCTGATGAGATGTGGGGTTGACGAGCCAAGCCATCATTCCCGCCCACAGGGTCTTCAGGCGCTCGGCCTGGCGAGGGCCACGCTCGCCTGTGGCGGGGTCATCTGTGGCTGGGAGTGAGGGCACGGCGGGAGTGTGGATATCGTTCTGGGTGGGGTACTGGTCCACGCCTGTCTCGTGATTGAGGCTCATCGATCCCGCCGGCACCAATGGGCTTGAAGAAGGCCTAAGCAGGCCCCGAGTCCTCAATTCGTGATCTGATTCGGTAGTCATTGAGGCGCGAGCATGGGAAGCCAGGTGCGCGAAGAGAGGAACGCCGCAGCCGCCGTACTTCAGTGGCAGAGAGAATATGATCCGGTCTATTTCTGGGTCATGAGCAGCAGAGCCGCGCAGGTAGACCAAGGCAGAGTGGAGGGCGGTGTCCAAGTCGGCCCAAGGCTTGTGCAGATCATCGGTGTGCAAGGTACGGAGCAGGTGCCGAAGCGTGTGCTGTAGTGACTGGGTGAGAAGAACGAGAGCGTCGTGGCGAGGGAGGAGAGGGAGTTTCTGCAGCTGCTCGACCTCAGTCTGCACTCTCGTCCGTAAGAACGAGGCCCGGACAGCTGCGCTGCCGAAGGTTGTGCCGAGGGCCGCGAGGCCGTCCTCGATGACCTGGGCGCGAGTGAACTCAGTGCACTTTGCCTCATTCAAACGCAGTCCACACAACATAGACTCATCACGTTGCGCAAAGAAGGTCTTGATGCGGGCCAGTGTTCCCGGGTGCCGAGAGAGAATGAACCAGTCGTCAAAGTAGCAGACTATCGTTGCGTCGTCGCCCAGAAATGCTTCGAGCTCGCTGATGAGGTCTCGGACGGCCAGGGAAAAGAAGAAGGGACCAAACGGATCGCCTTGTGGCAGGCCTTCGGAGGACTCAAACGCAGCCACACCACCTCCGCCTCCGTAGTAGAGCGGTGTGGGTGATGCATAGCGTGCTTTGGCGAATCGATAGAGATGGCGACAGTGCTTCAATATGGCTCGGGAGAGGCTGGTACGATACAGAGCGTTGAAGGCGTTGAAGAAGTCCAGCGAGATAATAAAACCAAAGTGATTTTCTCCATCGGATCCATTCACGAACCGCTCGATGAGCCGTACGGCCGGCTCCACACCACCAGGGGATCCAACGCCGAGTTGACAAGGGAGGAGACAATCCGTTGGGGCAAGCTGCTGGAGCAGGATTTTGGCGCACAGTCTGTAGATGAGCTCTCCGACCGCGATCGGGCGTATGCCGCCGCCTGGCTTGGAGAGAGGAGTCAGCTGCGCGGCACCAAGCATGCGCATACCAGGCGCCTCGCCTCGGGCAAAAAGAGATGTCAGCAGCAGTATGGCCTCGACAAAGCCTTCGTCCGTCAGCGCGAGCCGCAGCAGAGGTTGACTCCAGCCTGATGGGCCACCGCTGACCTCGCGGGAGAAAGTCCGGAAAGAGCGCATCACATCGTCGGCCGAGAAATTAAGCTGCGAGGCAGAGGGGCCGGAGGGGCGGGCAGGGAAGGCATCGGTTGGCCCCACGGGATGTTTGTCGCGCAAGGCATCCGTGGTGGCAGTGGAGAGGTCAGCAACGGCTGCTACTCCTCGCAACTCGCGGGCAGCGCGGCGCACGTGTCCTGCTCGCAACCGCCGACGCACACGTGCAGAGTTTAGGCCAGGAGGCGGCGGATCGCGGGTTTCCTGCTTGCGGGGAAGTGGCCAGGGGATGTTCGGGTAGTTGGCAATCCTGTAGGTCAGAGAGTGAGAGGGTCTTGACCCACGCAGGCGTGCCCCCGCTATCTTGGGTGCTCCCAGCAATGCAAACACCGTCTCTTCACATGGATTTGCCTTGAAAGCCGCACCCAGCCGCCGCATCAGCGCCACCCAGTCCTTGTGACAGGCGGCGGGGAGAGGTCCTGGGTTAGGCAGGCGAGAGAGCAGCTCCATCTTGGCGTCCCACGAGGCCGGCAGCATCTCGATCGGCGGCCCGGGAGCGGCCGCAGCGACTTGGCGCTCTAGATCGATGAGTCCCAAGGCGCCGTGGCCGCTCCTCGCCAGCAGATCGAGGTCCTGTCGTCCTCGGCGGGCGCGAGGGCCGGCAGGCCGGGTCCGAGGGGCTCTCAGGCGCACCGAAGAAGGTGCACCGTCTTCGAGCGCGGCTGCTGCCGGCCCGGTGGAGGAGGGAGGCGGGTGAGCTCCGTAACCCTCTTCACGCGCTCCTCCGTGAGCGGTGGCTCCGGAAGAGGGCATGAGGAGGGAAGCGGAGGGGGAGGAGGGGGACCCAGGGCCGACCATAGCCTCGGTCCGGCCCATGTCGCTGCCTTGCAGGCTATGCTCGGTCCTGGGTCGCCCTCGACCCCCAGGCGCATCAGCCTCAGCGACTGACGAGGTGGAGCTCGCAGGCGCCGGACTGGAGTGCACCAGCTCCGCCTCGCCAGTCGCCGTTGCAGCGTGACTGGCGATGATGGCCATGAGTGCCTGGATCTCGGGGTCCGACGCGTCCGCCGGGGTTGCCTGACGCACTGCAGCCCGGGCAGACGCATCGGACGGCGAGAGACAGGCACGCACGACCATCGTGGCGTCGCCGGAGGGCGGACCGGCCATGAAGGAGGGGGTGGGGGAGAGGTTGCGGGTGGTCGAGGGGTCGGGGTCGGCGGTCCCGGAAGGGGAAAGGGAGTGGGGGGAGAGAAAGGGGGAGGGGATTGGCGACCTGATGGCGGATGCGGAGGAGGGGGCGGGGTCGTGGTGGGTCGTGAGGGGGTTCGGGCGGGATGGGGATGCGGTCGTGGAGGTGATTGTGGGCGAGGTCCAGGACGGGCCAGTGACAGTGTGGCCCAACTCAACTGCTCCAGATACGTCAACCGGGGCATAGGTGTCCGACGTAGGGACTCCGGGTGACGTTTCTGACGCAGTTGCGCTGGAACCCGCTGCTGGATGGGCCTGAAGGGGGGCCTCCGGTGGTGCGGCGGCTTCGCGTACGGGCGTCACAAGCGGTGCGTCTTTGCTTGGTCGTGTAGCGGAGCTCACGCGCGTGGACACACGCGTTGCTTGCGTGCTGCGCAGGGAGCCTTTGCAGCGATGCGGCCGACGGGTAGAGTCATGAGCCACACAAATGAAGTAGCACCTCGGGCATTCCGTCAGCCCCAGAGCTCGAAGCTGTGCAGCTGACGCAGGCCGGGAGGTGGGCTTGGCCCGGGAGTGTTGGTGATTAAGGTGGCTGCGTACGTCGGCGAGGACGCGCGAGCCATCGACGCTGCGCGCGCTGCAGCCCCGGACGGGGCAGGGCGCGGATGCGCCGGGCATGAAAGGTTGTTCTCTTGAGCTCAGGTTTTGGTGAGAGGGTGGTCGTTGGTGGTCGTCGTTGGAATCTATGAAGCCTCCTCTCTCTTCCTCTCATTCTGTCTGATCGTGATCACGGCCACTCTCAACAAAGAGCCGACGGTTGGACACCTTTTGGGGTCTCAAACGCATCGGCTCAACCAGGATGTCCTGTACACACAGACCTTGCGCCTCTTCAACAGATGCTTAGCTTGAGCCTTTTTCAGACTTGTGTGCTCGCCCCAACACACTGTGAGGGACGACCTTTGCGAGGAAGCAGCGTCAACAACCTGGACGCTGAGGGTTTTTGGAAACCTCTCTTGCGGTCGCTTTCGTGGAAGTTCGACAGAAGTCACAGGTGAGAATGGATTTGGAGGACGAAGCAAAGAGAAAGGGGACAACAGAATGGGGACAGGAGAAAAAGATGAAATAAGATAGATTTCAGAGGTGAGTGGTGATTGAGAAAGCGAGCCTTCTTCGATGGGTGAGACTGCCGCCGCTCGTGCAGACTTCTGCTACCTATACGGAATCACGAGGTGTATAGGGCAGAAGTTGGGTGGCTTCGGATCCGCTCCTTCTCATTTGCCGTAGAAAGGCTCGCCGAAGCAGACGCCCAGCAAGCAGGCGGTACCTGACGCGCAATCGTCTGAGATCCGGCACAGCTGCCCTGGTTGCTGAGCCTTGCATATTCCGAGACTGCAGTTCTTGCTAAAACATGAGCTGTTGCTCGAGCAGGACTGGAAGGCCGAGGCGATGGAGCAGAAACCCAAGACGCAGGTCAAGGACTGGCACTCCAATTTGGAGCTACAGAGCGAGCCATTGGGTAGTGCCTTGCAGGTCCCTTTGACGCATGCACCCCGGACACAGTCACTGGTAGCCGCACACGAGGCTCCGAAGCCAGAGTTGCCGCAGAATGTGTCGCCGGGGGCAGCGATGGTTTTTCCAGGGTTTCGATAGTCGGGCCTCGTGATCTGGAAACTCGGTGTTCGACCTTGGCAGACACCTGAGAGGCACTGACTGTTGTTTTTGCAAGGCTGTGGCACTCCAATTTGGGCTACAGAGCGAGCCATTGGGTAGTGCCTTGCAGGTCCCTTTGACGCATGCACCCCGGACACAGTCACTGGTAGCCGCACACGAGGCTCCGAAGCCAGAGTTGCCGCAGAATGTGTCGCCGGGGGCAGCGATGGTTTTTCCAGGGTTTCGATAGTCGGGCCTCGTGATCTGGAAACTCGGTGTTCGACCTTGGCAGACACCTGAGAGGCACTGACTGTTGTTTTTGCAAGGCTGTTTGGGACGTTGAGGGCTCTTGGGAGTGTAGCAGACACCGTCCAGTCCACATACATTGGAGCACTCCGAGTTGAAATCACAACGAGATTTATCGGCTGCGAGTGCGCAGGTACCGTTCTGGCATTGTCCCGTCTGGCAATCGTTCAGGTTTCGACATCCTTTCTGGCCGAGCGCAAAGTAGTCACAACTGATTTTGCAACAGGGTGATGAGAGGGACAGATGAGTGCGACCTCTCTCCAGTATTGCTTCCACTCGACTCCCACTTACACAGGTAGGGTATCCTGATCATAGCCGGCGTCAGAGTTCTCGTTGCCCAACTCTGTGACACATCGGCCCGATTTGCATTCCGATCCCACTTTGCAGGTTTCATTTGGGTACAAGGACTTGGTCGCCGGGGTGAAGCATTTGCCGTTCTTGCAAATTTGCGAGCCTGAGCAGCCTAGATCGTACCGACAGGCCTGTCCGACCTTGGTCTTGACGCAGATGCCCTTGCTGTTGCAGAATCCGCTCCTGCATTCGCCCTGGTTGGCACATGTGTGATTGAGTGGGTAGCCCCGGCAGTATCCGCTGATTGCTCGATAGTATCCATACTCTCCGTTCGTCTTTTCTACGCAGCTTCCAAGAGACCCGTCAGGATTCAAGCGCTCGCAACCTGTGGGGTCATTGCTGACGGTGGTGCAGACACCAGAAGCGCAGTCAGAGCTCCGGCCACAGACCTGATTCGGTGCAGCGGAGCCGGCCCGTTCCGCCAGAGGCAGTCGGTACAAGTCGTTGTTGACGTGAGCGGCCATGACCAAGGTGGTCAGGTGGAGAAGCATCGCGACCATGGCGAATCTGGCCGCCCATTTCTTGACCCTGGCAAGACTCAGCATGATGATGAGGGCAAGGAGAAGATGGGAGGTGAAGAGGAAGCGTGTGAAGTCGAGAGATGGAAAGGGAATGTGTAAAGGATAAGGAGAGAGGCAGGATGTAGAGTTCAGCGACGTGCTTTTTACGGGTGAATCCTCGCAGAAGCTGCATCCATGTAGCCAGCCATTTTCGCGAGAGGACAAGGCGGAATTTCCATGCGCTGCAAGGACAGGTCAGCGCAGCACTGGTGTGCGATCTGGGTGCAGTGCAGAGTGTGGAGAAAACCGTGTGGATCAGAGTTTTGGTCCCGACCCCTCGTGGATTCCAACTCCTAGGCTCTTCGTGAATTGTCCTGTGGCGTCCACCAGCCAACTGTTGGCCTTTCAAATCCGCATCATTGTTGGGCGACCGCAGATCGGAGGACATGCATATCCGCATGTATTTCTTTCATGTACACGAGTGCGTATCTGTACCCCGCCCTCGCGGTATCTTGCCATCTAGGTCGACACTAGAAAACCCCGGTGATGTTACAGAATGATCTGGGGTCATGGAGAGCGGCAAAAGCAAGATGTAGATGCACATCGGAGGAAATTTGACCGATGGGCTAAGTGGGGAGGTGCTGAATGATCTGAAGCAGCCATCCTATCTCAACTCCACTACCAACCTGAGCTGGAATAAAAGTTTGCGACCCATGATGCGAAAACGTCGGCCCCGCGGGGGAGACGGCGACCATTCTGAAGTCGAGGCTGCGCCTTCTGTTGTCGGTCCTGCGATCCTACCACTGATCACGAGCCTGCTGTGGGGGTGGCCAAGGTGCAAAAGTCGTATGTATTATCATTTTGTGTCAAATGACCTCGTCCCAACAAGGAGGAAAGAGGATCATGGTTCCCATGCTGAGACTCAGCTGATGGCGGAACGGGATTCGTTCCAGACGGATGGCTACCTCTCATAGATACAGTACTCGGCGCAATCCGTCGCAGCGGCCGTGCCGACGAGTACACACCCCCAACAGTCGATGAGGCAAAGCCAGAGAGAAGCAGAACTTGATTGAGGCGGCGGTTCTGAGCGCCGAAGATTTTCGTTTGATTTGGCTGCGATCATTCTCAAATTCCTGCTTCCGCTTGCCATGGGCGCTGACCCTGTGTGTTATCCATTACTTCATACTACTGTCTCAATCATGCATAAACAGTGCTCGCTCTCTCATGTGAGGGTTAATGATCGAGTCAAGTCAACTTGAATGAGGTGAGACGGACGAAGACACACACACACACACACAGAGGGTGAGAGAGAGAGAGGAGGAAACCCATTTCCGACACTCCAACACACAATCACACATATAGTTACGAAGTATCGGAATCATGACAATCATTTTCCTTGTTGACGATTCACTTCACAAGAGCCCCTCCTCGAAATGCTGTCACCGAGAACCACTGAACCAGGATGGGTGAAGATCTCACGTGATGGGTGTCAGGCTGAAACCTCGGTTGGGGCCCACAAAGGGAAAGCAGCGGCGCCCGATGTGGGGTGAGAATCAGGAACAGCCAGGCCGAGTCTGAGTGACGAGGGTGAACTTGGTCTGATCGCACTTCTCTCCAGCTGCCACGAGCATCGTCTGTTGTGACCTGGCACAGCTCGGCCTGCTGTCTTCTCGTCTTCCACCGCCGCCTTCGTGCTGATCCAGCGGCCGAGGTTTGAAGCAGTTGCGCAAGAGCCACTGCTGCTTCCACTTGGGACCTCATCTCATTTCGCGACCGCCACAACACAGAGAGTCATCTCACATCCAGAAGCCATGTCGTCTCTACAGCTCAAGCTCACGCCTATTCAGCGCCACTACCTCATCAAGGTCCTCTCTCAGATGGAGATGGAACAGGAATGGGGCCATCTCGAGCGGCTCGGTGCATTGACCAAGTACGGAAACCCTTTTTCTCACGAACGACCTCCGCTCAAGAAGCTCAAAGCACAACTCGACAAGGCTGAAAAGGACTACGTCTCCAAAAATAATCTCGGCGACGGCGGTGCTGCCGACGTCAACGACAGTGACGCCGCACACCAATTTGAGACCCCAGACTCTGTCCTGCTCCGACACCTCTTCCACACCCATCTCAGAACCGTGCCCGGCCTCGACGAGGCTCCAGACACGTACTTTAGCGAGCGATGGCAACCACTCTTCGATGAAGCTGCCCTGCGAAGCTTCTCACACTCCGAGGAGAGGGCAGAGCTTTCGAAGCGTCGATTCTATCCCATTCTCACGACCCGATATCTAGGAGCCTTTGTAGCAAGAGGGATCGGCATCCGAGGCGAGGGAGAGCTCCGCGGACCGGGCCCTGGCATTCCTGGCTCAGAGGCGTGGGACGTCGGGAAGAAATGGGGAGCCGGGACATGCAAGCGCGGCCTCGCTCATCCGATCCGGATCGACGCCACCCTCATGAGCAAGATTGACAACCTCTTCCAAGGGGAAGAAGGCGAGGCCTGGAAGCGAGCTGGTGCTGAGACGAGGAGAGTCCGATCGGGATGGCAACAGTGGAAAGAGTCCATCGTCGAGGACGAGACCGGGCTCGAGAAGACCTTCAACCAGCTCGATATCGCCAACATGAAAAATCTCCCCTTCGCCTACAAGAACGCCGCCGAGTTCGCTAGAAATTTCGCGGCCGAATGGATGAGATACTTTGTCGTCGTTCAACCAGGTGCAGACGAATTGTTCGGCGCCTTGAAGATCATGCACACTTTGTGAGTCATTTCCCCGCGCTCGCTGCTGTCAAAGCGCTTCTTACGCGTTGAATGCTCGCAACCGCATGATCATCACCGCAGATTCCCATACAAGGGTGCGATCCTTCTTCTCCAGGTTGCTAACGCACAGAAGGTCATTGCTGGTATCTTGGCCATTCTGCTTGCCCGTCCAGCGGGCATGCCATCCTTGGTCCAACGCGTGGTATCTGCCGTTGTCGGCGGGCAAGCCAAAGACCTGGAAAAGAAGAAGATCAAGCCCTTGAGACAGATCATTGCCGACACTCGTATCACGAATGCCATTGATGGCTACGTCAGCCGCGGGAGCTGGACTGAGAAGCTCACCATCCAAAAGGAAGCTCAGGAGCAAGGTCGCGACATCTTGACCGTTGTTCTCCTCCGTGCTTCGGCTGTGCCTGAGCCCGAGCTTTCCCAAATGGAGAAGGCATACATTGGCTCTCCTCTGCTCGGTGATCTCGACCTGGCATACCCAGCCGACTGTCTATCAACCTCAGAACGCCGCACTGCGCCAAACCTGAGCGCGTCTGACGGACAGCTGGCCCTCAAGTTTGCTCGGTCCAAGCTGTATCTGCGCAATGTCCTCAAAAAGCGCGATCGCGAACAAGCAGTCGCAATCGCAAACAGCAGTCTGATCCCCGCCACCATCAAGGACACACTGAATGCTGTGTTCTACAAGGCGATCGCCATCATCGCTCGACACGCCAATCTCGCATCCCGATTGGCCGACTTGCAGGCTTTCAACAACGATGCAATCAATGTTCGCATGAAGTCTCAGAACACGCGTGCGGACTGGATCGCCCTGGCTGCTCGACACGAGCAAAGTCTGTACTTCTTCTTCCACGAGATGAGCACCATCATTGAGCCATTCGCTCGCTGGTGTCAATACGGAGTCGACTACATGTCTCTCTCCACAACGGATCCGGTCCACCCAGCCAACGACGACGCCAAGCGGATTGAAGTCAATGTAGAGGAGCTGCTCGTCAAGTCTGGGCTCAGTGAGGACCAGCTCGGGCAAGTGCTCAAGGAGATAGACTCTGTCGCGACTTTTACACTCTACAGCAAGGTACGGGCCGAGCTGGAGACTCGAAGAAATTACCTGTCTGCTCTCAAAGACGCTGTGCCCTCCTCGGGACTCTCACGAGACGATGTTCCTACCGAGGCGATGCGCAAACGGATCGAGGACGTTGATGGGCTTCTGCGCGAAGTCATGCGTGCCGAAGGTGTCCAGCCCGAAGACGGAGTGTGCCGCTCGCCTGCTCGAGGCACAGAAGCGGAGCCGTTCCCATGGGCGTACTTTGGCCGCCCTGATCCATGCGGACAGCAACTGACTGTCGGGATTCGAGCGAAAGAAGACATCGAACCGCCTCGGTTTGATCCTTCTGAGTCTAGCGCGCCAATCCCCGCACTCTCCGCCACACGTGAACTGCTGCCTTCCTTTGTCAAAGTGCTGAAGGATGCAGTTCCGGCTTGGGAGCAAGGAGCGAAGAATCACCCAGGTCGAGCTGGAACGCGAGGCGATTTGGCATCTCTAGGACGCACGCAGACAGGAACCGCATCATCCATCCAGACCGGCACTACCAAAACTACAACAAAGAGCGGTGGTGGACTGGGTAGGCTGTTCAAAGGCAAAAAGTCAAAGTCGTAAAGGGCCCAAAGTATGAAAAGGACATTGTTTCCAAATGCAAGCAATCTGGTACTTTTTGATCCAGAGTGTGACAACTGACAAGAAACAGAGAAGCGAGGGTGAAGGAAACAGGATTCTGAATCTACGGAAGGACATTGATGGATTGCAAGGGACTGGGAACGGAAGAGTCCATGATCCTGACCTTCGACTAATCGTCGGTCTGAGATAAATGTCAAAATAGGCGGGGCTTACCCGATCTCTGAGCAACAGTCTCAGGGTATGCTTCGTACCTCATTGACCTTTCCCCCCGCTCACATCTCATCACCATCATCTCACCCCCGCGCATCTCGATAGCACCGCGATAGCAGAAGCTCACAAGCACGACACATGCATATAAGTGACCACTGTAGAGATTTGATAGTTCCCTCTCCAATAATCAAGAGAAGTCACATAGCCCCTGCATCGTTGGTCTCTCAAGCGAGACTGAAGATTGGACGTCGGCACTCTCGACAAGTCAAAACTTGACAATAAAGGAAGGGAGTGTTTTGATGACGTCTTTCAAGATGCTCCCATAACGGTGACAAGAGGGTTCCAGAGAAGAAAAAGGAAAGCGGGGCGAGGAAAGCCAAATGAATGGAGGAGGGATGAGATGCATGACACAGGACCCAGTACGAGGATGCGATAGTCCTTGCTTCAGTCCGGCGACAATTGATCGACGGCGTCCTTTTGTGCCCGCGCGTGTCAATCTTATTGGGAACGTGGCAGACCAGTCCAGTCACAGGCAGGTCACAAGCGCATCGTTGCCCTGGTGGTGCACTGAATGAATGCCTTAAGTCGACGCTTCAAAGTAGACGTTCTGACGGGATGAAGAAGGACCAGAGCGGCCGACATGACAGGAGAGAGAAATTTGTTTGTCAGATGGAACCGGAGGCGAGATTCAAATGATGTAATGCGAGTAAAGTTGCGACTCACCACAACATCAAAGGAGCCATACGTTTGCGTGAACTTGGTGATGTCGGCCGACACATACATGTACGAGCTCGCTTGCAGGGCCAGCGCAGAATTGATGACGACCTGGTCGCCGTTTGAGTTTGTCCAAACGAACGAGATCAGGCCCGTGGCGGCGTCGATGTTCCAGATTGCACTCTCGACGACGCCTGGTCCATATGACGAAGTGTCGTCTGGGCTCGTGCCGGCCGGAACTAGAGTCATTTTTTGGCGTAACAGGAGGAGAAGGATAGATGGCAACTGTCAGCCCTCGCGTGGCAACGCGCAGCTGCTTTCTCACCACGTCGGACTCACCAGAATCTACGTTGGCGATGGTGACATAGCTGGACGAAGTGAGAACAGTAAAAAAAGGAACCCAAAGAAGAGGAGAAAGAAGGAGCGTACACGATGTGTGAGCAAGTCAGTGCTGCGATGAGAGAAGTGTCAAACAGAACAAGAAGTGGACCCACTTGGCACTCCCAAGGGTGAGGTCTCCATTTCCAGAATTAGCTAGTTGGTTACCGCCGATGCGATCATAAGTCCCGGGGTTCACAATGGTGACTTCGATCTGACTGCCGCCGAGTGCATATGCTTCGCCGGGGATGGTGACAAGCTGAGCGTCATTGATGTCTGCTGTGACCGCACCTCCTCCGTAGGCTCCGTTCCCGGCAGCTAGATATCCGTATTGGGATCCGTCTGACGCCTTCTTAAGTCTAAGGACACCTTGGACCGGACCGAACGTAGGCGTGGTAGGGATAGATGAAGTTGTTGTCGTTGTCGTTGTCGTTGCACTACTACTGGTGGTGGTGGTGGTAGTGGTCTTTGGTGCTTTTGCGCAAAAGCCTTCCTTGCAAACGAGTCCGCGCGCGCACTTGACGGTAGAGGAGCAGATGCCTTTGAGTTTGCTAGGAACGACGCAGACGCCGATGTCCAAATTGCAGTTGTAAGTCAGGCAGTTTCGGTCATAGAAGCAAGGTCCGCCAATGGGCTGACGCTGGCACTGTTTGACAGTAGTAGAACCCTCGATGAGGGCGCAATTCCTGGCAAAGCACTGGTTGTTTGTCTTGCAAGGTGAACCGACTAGCCTGCCCGTATGCCAAACCTTGGCGCGAGCAGCGAGGTCGAGGCTGTGCTCGACATCTGAATCCACCGACGAGGGAGTGGCAGCGACGAGGACGACGGCGCTGAGAAGGAGCTGGACAAGACTGACGCTGCGAAGCTTGAAACCGAGCATGACGAGCGAGTTTGAAGAGAGTCTGTTAAGCCGGTCGCTTGCAGTAGTGGATGAAAGGGTCGGGGGGCGTCAACCATGCACTCCAGACGAAGGAATGACATCGGCCGGTTATATGTGAGCAAGAGAGGCCTTTTCCTGGTCTGCTCTGCAAATCCAATCAGATGCATGCGGCTGCTGTTGCTGCAGGTCGGAGTCTTGCTCGATGATTCATCAAAGAGCAGCGGCATCGCCAGGTGGAGCACGGGGCCCGTCTGCAGGAAGACATGCAAATATGTACAGGAGAGATGCAGGTCCGGGTCTCAGTTTGTGATCATCAATGCATCCCTGGTGTTGCGGACTCCAAAGATGTGTATGCACGCGAGAGAGGACGGGGGGAGGACCTTGGATGAGCTCGGGAGAGGCGAGTGCAGGCGCAGCAACGTGCCAGGTCTGCTCCGCTGCCCCCTCCCATCCCATCCATGATCGTCCTCGAACTTGCCCCCGGTTGTCCGGGTGGTTGATCGCCCCCCCTGGCCTTGTTGATCTGCATCTGCCAAGACACGGGATGGGCGAGCCGCGTGGCAATCTGTTCCTGATCGACGTCGCCGGCTGATTTTTCCGATGGACCCTGTTTCTTCTGACGGAAAACCTCCACCTTGTTGCAGCTCAACATGCCTGCACGACCAAGGTGCGAGGCTTTGCAGATCCCATTCTTCCCATGTGCTGACAGGGTCGCCGGCCGCCGCAGAACAGCGGGCGGGCATTCACAGGGACCACCGCCTGTGCAAGTACTTGTATGAAAAGGCAGCACCACCCGTGTCAGCCCCCGGCCTTTCTTCACGAACAGATCGGGTTTCTTGAGATTCCCGAATCCCGGTTTGCCTGTCGGTGTTCGGGTGGAAAAGTAGGCCAATCGGCTGCCAACTGTGACCAAGGCGACGACCATTGGGCATGGAAAGCTGGATTCTGACAGCCGATCTGATGCTGAACATCCCATATGTATAGGCTCACTTGTCTGGTCCATACTTGGTACACGGGTCTACCACATACTTGAATCCCGCCCATTTTCACACCTCAGCCGAGCGCCTCCTCAGTAGCGATCCCGGCCAACAATGGTCAGAAGGAGATGCAAACGAGCTGGACAGCAGCACATCGTCCCTGTGTACCTTCAATGTTGTCAACTCTGAATCAAGGCAAAGCAAATGCGGGGTGCTTGACCCGTGCATTGATTTTTCTCCCATCACCAAGAACCCGGTCTCCACTGTCAAGCCAAGCTTGATCTTACATGGCGGCGGTCTATGGCGGCTCACCCAACACCTCACGAGCTGGGACCGCAAGGCAAACACCATCCCACCACGACAAGCAGCAATCCATGCTGACATGCACTGACCACTTTTGTCCGGTGTGCTCTCGCGTGGATGGTAGTTGTCTTGCTGACTCTCAACTCCGGCTCCTGACCCTCCTTCCCTTTCTCTGAATCTTCCTTATGCCCAGGTCATAGCAAGCTCGTCTGGACGGACCCGTGGCGCCATGGCCATCGGAGGTAGTCAGCAAGATCATGAGCAAGACTTCCGAGCTCAAGTCAGCCGCCTTCTATCCGCGAGGATATTGGCCCCTCGCTTCCCGCAGCCCTCGTCCTCTGGTCGCTCCCACACCACCAACCTCCACGAATGCGCATTGTGTGAGGGTCCTGCTATTTTCGGGCACGACGAAGTGTGCCCGCAACGGGATCACCACCGCACCAAACGTCACAACAGTGGCAGAGACGTGCTTGCGCGTGCTCTGCGCTTTATTCCTGACACACGAGTCATTGTTGAGCCACGAGTCGAGGAATGCTTCGGTGAATTACGAACTGACCTCCGGGTGATTGATCGCGGCGCCCCAAATGGAGCTGCAGTCGAACTCGATCTCACTTTCACCCCCTTGGCAACTCGACGAGCACGACGCTGGTCACGACATGTCAGCAGCGAAGCAGCTTGGAGCCGTGGTCCCTCAGCAGGCGCACAATGGTGTATTGCGCAGCATCTGGGCGAATGTGCGCGCGGGAAAGTCCAGAAGTACAATCAGGTGGCTTCAACGGATTTCCTCCCCTTGGTATTCTCAGTGGACGGAATAGAAGCGGTGGATACACTTAAATGCTTTGACCATTGGCGGTCCTTGATTCCCTCCTTCTCATACCTGCTCGACCAACTCTCAGTTTTGCTTCTCGTCACGCGTGCAGAGTCCTTCTTGTAATGGCTGCAAATTGTTGCTGCAAGCGCGGATTGGCCGTATGTCTCTCTTCTCACTGCTGTAGCTCCTCCTTAAAACCACCATCTGCAATCGCGAACCACCAACTTCTTTTTTGCCCCAGATGAAGGCAAGCTCTCAGCCTCAGGAGCCAGGAGCGGACGACCGCCACAGGCCCGGACCACCTCGCCGGCACTGGACAGCTGACTTGCTCGGTGGCTCGGTTCGCCTGAACAAGACACCACGATCTCATCAAGAGCTCTCGGTCCTCTCCGAAGCAATTTGCCGAGAAGACGAACGGCTTGTCAGTTATCGGGATGCCACGAGCGGAGCAAAATCATGTGCTGGAGGCTCTTCCCGACTCTCAGCTACAGTGCGTATGATATGAAGCAACGAAAATGTCCTAGTGTATTGTTTCCAATCTTTTCCCGTAACGGTGACCAAAGGGGAAGTACCAGCAGAAGAGAAGTAGAGAAAGGTAGGGGTATGGAAAGCCAGATGAGTAGAAGAAGGATGGGACTCGGGACCAAGGCTCCAGTGCGAGCATGCGATAGTCCTTGAGTCAGTCCGGCGAGTGCTGATCGACGGCGTCCTCCTGTGGCCGCGCGTGTGAATCATATTGGGGACGTGGCCGACCAGTCCCGTCACAGGTCCCAAGTGCGGGCTCGCCGTCGTTGTGCACTGGATGAATGATCTAGAGCGACGCTACAAAGTAGACGTTCTGATGGGATCAAGATGGACCAGAGCGGCCGACATAACAGGAGAGGGAAGTTTGTTTGTCAGATGGATCGGAGGTGAGATGCAAATGCTGCATTGCGAGTCAAGTCACGACTCACCACAACATCGAAGGAGCCATACGATTGCGTGAACTTGGTGATGTCGGCCGTCACATACATGTACGAGCTCGCTTGCAGGGCCAGCGCAGAATTGATGACGACCTGGTCGCCGTTTGAGTTTGTCCAAACGAACGAGATCAGGCCCGTGGCGGCGTCGATGTTCCAGATTGCACTCTCGACGACGCCTGGTCCATATGACGAAGTGTCGTCTGGGCTCGTGCCGGCCGGAACTAGAGTCATTTTTTGGCGTAACAGGAGGAGAAGGATAGATGGCAACTGTCAGCCCTCGCGTGGCAACGCGCAGCTGCTTTCTCATCACGTCGGGACTCACCAGAATCTACATTGGCGATGGTGACATAGCTGGACGAAGTGAGAAAAGAAAGGAAGGATCGCAACAGAAGAGGGAAAAGAAGGAGCGTACACGGTGTGAGAGTCAGTCAGTGCCGTGATGAGTGGAATGGTCGAACAGAACGAAAAGTAGACTGTTCACGTCCCACCCAAGTAGCAACTCACTTGGCACTCCCAACGGCGAGATCTCCATTTCCAGAATTAGCTAGTTGATTACCGCCGATGCGATCATAGGTCTGGGGGTTCACAATAGTGACTTCGATCTGGCTGCCGCCGAGTGCATATGCTTCGCCGGGGATGGTGACAAGCTGGGCGTCATTGATATCGGTTGTGACCGTACCTCCTCCGTAGGCTCCGTTTCCGGCAGCAAGATATCCGTAGAAGGACCCGTCTGACGCCTTCTGCAGTCTGAGGAAGCCTTGGACAGGAACATATACAGTCGGTGTGGGGGTAGACGAAGTAGTGGTAGTCGAGGAGGAGGAGGAGGTAGTGGTGGTAGTGGTGGTGGTAGTGGTGCTAGTAGTAGTCGTGGTGGTAGACGAAGTAGTAGAGGTGGTAGTGGTGCTGGAAGTAGAGGTGGAGCTGATCGTTGGAGGGTTATCGATGGGGGTGGTGAGAGGGAGGAGCACAGTCGAGGTCACAGTCACCGTCTGGAGGTTGGTGCCCTGGACGGTCTGGGTGACACCAACGAGAGAGGACGAGGTGAGCTTGACGGTCGAAGTCACCGGGACGGCCGTGCTCGTCGAGGTGCGCACCACGGTGACAGTGGTGGTGGGAGTGACGGCAACAGTGCTGGACTTGATCACCGTCGCAACACCCTTGGTGGACTGCTTCGTCTTGGTCACATACGTAGTCTTGGTGCAAGTCTTGGTTGAGACAAAGTGAGAGCACGCCTTGGAGATGGAGGCTGAGCAGTGGGGCTTGAGCCAGTCGGGGATTGGAACGCGATGCTTGGGGCCGTTGCGCTCCTGGAAGGCTCGAGTGAAGATGCTGTCATCAGTGTAGGAGGTCACGGTAGCGACAGAGGTGACTGTCGAGGTGACGAAGGAGGTGACGGTGGCCACGGTAGAGGTAGAGGGCACGGCTTGGATGACTGTCTTAGAAACGGTTGGGGTGACGGCCACGATGCTGAGCTGGGAGTTGGTGCGGGTGACTGCGGGCGAGGCCGTCTTGGTGATGGCGGTGGTGAGGACGAGGGTGGAGGAAGGAACAGTGCTGCGGCTGACAGTCTTGGTGATGGTGACCGTCGTCGTCTTGTGCGGGATGGGGGGCAGGAAGGTGGAGCAGAAGTCGGTTCCGCACTTGCCCTTGCGAGAGATGGTGGACATGATGTCGTGAATCTCGCCGCGTGGCTGGAACGGTTGGCGAAGGGCTGGGGAGACATGATCACCTGCGGCAGGGACTGCGAAGACGGAGGAGGCCGAGAGAACGGCGGTGCTGGCAACGAGCCAGGTGGAAAGGGGGAAGAACCTCATGATCCTTGCGCTGAATCCGTGACGAACAAACCTTGACAGAGACCGGGGAGGGTAGGAGAGGGAGAGAGAAAAGAGTGTGAGGAGGGATCAGACAAAAGGAGAGTGTGTCTGATCAGCTCTTATGTATGAAATGGTGAGGGAAGGCGGAAGAGAGGGCGAAGATGAGAGAAAGAGAGAGAGAGAGAGAGTAATAAGAGAACCAGGGTCGAGGTCAGGCACAAAGTGTGAGTAGGAAAAACATGGAGGCAACGGGATTCCCAGCTGACCAAGACAGATCCAAGTCGTGCCTGATTGACGGCCATCTCAAATGAAGGCACATCGACAGTCTTCCAGCCCCAGGGCGAAACACTCAGGAACCAATCTTGTCGGTGCCGCCGTGTCGGATAATACTCCCTCACTCTGGACACTGTAATACTCTTGTATTCCTGCCAGAGCCCCCATTACAAATCCGATCCCAATCAAGCAACCGTTCGACAGTCGAGCTGCTGCGGCAGTGAGAAGTGGAACACCTTTGCTCACCACTGCCCAGTGCCCACTGCCATCGGGGATCTGAGGCCGGACCCTTTGAGCTGAGCAAACTTGGTCACACAGCGTGTCACTGTCCATGGTGGACCTCCAGTGCCAAGGCCACGCCTCCCCCCCTACCAGCATTGGGCAGCCATAGAACTGCACAGCTCTTGAAATGGAACAAGAATAAACTCCCAGATCCAGCCAGGGAAAGAATCTGTGCGATGGAGAATGACGGCACCAGTAGAGCACCTTGATCTCCCTGTAAACTGTAGCACGCTCAGCTTTTGCCAGAGTGGACACTTTTTCTCTGATTTTTGGGGAGGGAAACACAATAACATAAGCCGTTACAATTCATCACGGGGGAGAGGGGTCGATTGTATGGCGTCGGTCGCTCACACAAGGGAAGGGAAGGGAAGGGGCCGGAGGAGATGGGAACCAGGGAATGAGAAATCGAACAGAAGTTTCCTGACAGGAAGCCGAGGAGGCGGTGCGGCTGCTCTTTCAGGCTGTGGACGGAGTGCTAGATGACGTAGCCGAAGATTTGCTCTTCGTTGTGCTAGACTTGGTAGTCTTGGACGTCGTCGTCTTTGTCGTGGTCGGCTTCTTGGTTGTCTTGGTCTTCGTGGTGGTGGTGGTGGTGGTGGTGGTCGTGGTCGAGGTAGTCGTGGATGTGGTAGACGTAGTCGAAGTCGAAGTCGCTGTAGTCGTGCTCGTGGTCGACGTCGTCAAGGTGGCAGGGTCGACACAAGATCCTTGCGAGCAAGCCCCGTCCAGACACTCGCTCGAGGCCGAACACGTCTGCCCGTTCGTCTTCTTGCACGTCTTGTTGACACTGCAGCCCAGTTGGCCATTGTAGCCGCAGTCAAGGTCGACCCGGCAGGCACCGTTCAGACCAGAGGCAGCGCAGGCGACGGGGCTGCATTGTCCAAAGTAGTCGTACCCGTACGGGTTCGGATCGTCGCCGTCGTCCCTCCTGGTGCGGCAGTACTGCTCAACGCAGGAGTTTGACAGGCACTGGTCGTCTCGCTTGCAAGCAGTGTAGGGCGAAGCCAGCTGACACGTGCCGCCAGCCTCGTAGTCGCCGGGCACAAAGTAACATTCATGGGTGATGCACTGCGAGCTAGAGGAGCACGTCGAGCCGATCGGAAGGAGAGCGCAGATGTTCTCCGAGTTGCATACTCCTTGGCCACAGTCTTGGTCCACACTGCAGGCTCCCGCGAGCGCAGAGGCACCACAAGAGGTGTCATCGACGCTGATGAGGAAGTCCGGATCGTCGCTGTCCAGGTAAGGTCGGCCGACGGAGCTGTATCCAAACTTGCAGTAGTTTGACAGGCACTGGTCATCCGTCTTGCAAGGCTGGGATCGAGGTTGAGCACCCGAGGGCGAATAGCACTTTCCATCCAGTCCACACAAGTTCTTGCAGTTGTAGTTGACTTGGCATCGATCGCCGTCTTCGCCGAGCTGACAGGTGCCGGATTGGCACAGGCCCGTCTGGCAGTCTTTGTAGGAGCGGCAGCCCTGCTGGCCGTTGTCCAGATAGTCGCAGCGTGGAGGGGATTGGTTCTGGAGAATGACATTGTTGACTCCGTAGCTGTCCTTCTGCTGCTGGGCCGTCGTACAACGGCCAGAGTTGCATTGGTTATTTGACTGGCAGGCATCATTCGGATAGAGCGAACCGTTCGAGGGGGTGGAGCAGATGCCGTTGCTGCCACACACGCCCGAGCACTTCAGAGAGAGAGAGAGAGAGAGAGAGAGAATCCACTATCAGTTCTGCTGAACGCATGATGGGCATTGGGTGCAATGCTTCAGACACACACCTGGTACTGCTCGACACAGGCGTCTCCGTCTTGGCCAGCTGTGCACACGCCAGACTTGCAAAGACCGTTCTTACATTCTCCATTGTTGGCGCATGTGTGGCCATTGAGATAGCGATCACAGTTTTTCAAGATGCCGGGGCAATTGGTCGAGCTAAAAGTTCCGTCTGGGTTGGTGCACATGTTGTACGGGATATCCGCGCAGCTGTTCGACAGGCATTCCGAATCGATGGAGCAGGGCGCATTGGGAGCTTGCGGAAGTGAGCGGCAGGCACCCTTGCTGCAGAAGTTTGTCACGCAAGACGAGTTCTTCTTGCATCCGGAGATTCCTTGGAAGTACTTGCATCGTCCAGACGAGCAGGTCTGTGACTGGTCCAACCAGCCATAGCAGTCTGTGAATTCATAGCAGATCTGGCCGAGCGATGAGAATTCGCAGGTGTTTGACGTCTTGTTGCATGACCTGGTTTGGCAGTTTGCATTTCCAGCACAGTGGCCTCCGGGCTGCTGACGGTGGCAAGTGAAGGGAATCATGGTGCCGTTCGGGTACCATCCGTCGGTCACACATCTGTCACTGATGCATTGCGAGTCTTGAGAACACTGGGTGCCCGCGGGACGCAAGCCACGGGCAACGATGCCGGCGAGATCATCGGGACTGTTGAGAGGGGAGGCGCAGACGAAGGCGAAAGCAAAGAGTTGAGCGAGGACGAGGCGGAGAGTCAGCTTGGACAGTCCTGCCATCTTGGGCAAACTGCTGCGTGGTCGCAGAGGTAAGGGAGGAAAGAACGGAGGAGGCCGAACTGAACAGCGCTGCGGGGCAACAACAGCAGAGGTTCCTGGAGTGCAGCCCTTCTTATATGCGCAGTCCGATAAGCAAAGCCAGCGCGCCCGGCTTCAGCGTCGTCTCCCTGTCTTCGGTTGTCCGCCAAGATGTGTGGCACTTCAGTCGATGGAGATGCAAGGATGGCCAAAGGTTGTGCGGCTCCATGGGATGGCGCAGGTCAGCCAGCCAGCCAGCCAGCCTGCTCTCCCACCCACCCACTCCATCAGGCACGGAAGGCCGTGGGGGCGCAACCTGGCTAGCGCATCTTTGCTACCGTGCACTGGGCAGTCGAAAATCTTTTTCGGATTTGGCGAGGCGTTGGAAGAGCAAAGACTGGTCGTCTGCTGTCACGTGTTGTCGGAACTCGGGACTGACTCACGGCTGCAGATCGGGCATTCGGCACCGAGCACCCAAGGGCAGTCTGATGTCATGGCGCGTCTCAGAAGTAGCCGGGTATCCAAAGCGTGGGAAAGGAGTGGAGCTGACCTTCTCCGTCGTCTCACCACGATCTGGTCAATTCACGACGCTCTGCGCTGATTGTGACTAGAAATCGCTGCCAGCCCTCCTCTGCAACAGTAGCATGAATACTCTGCGCTCTGGGCCAGTGAAGTTTACTGAGGCACCCACAACACCGAAGGCCCATGCACCATCTTCCCTTCATCCCGCCGTCCATTTCCTCTTGCTGTCTCCTTCTGTGCAGCATGTTAGCTGCGTCATGTCCCCGATTCCCTTCCTCCAGTCGATAGCCATTCTCTTCTCTACTGTCCATATTGCTTGATTCTCTCACGACAGTGATGTCCG
Organism: Tilletia setariae; assembly: GCA_023634365.1. Classification (NCBI taxonomy): domain Eukaryota; kingdom Fungi; phylum Basidiomycota; class Exobasidiomycetes; order Tilletiales; family Tilletiaceae; genus Tilletia; species Tilletia setariae. The sequence goes on from JAMJXE010000008.1 coordinate 919,349, forward strand.
CCTCCCTGCACTCAACCTGGTGAGTGGTGTCTCCGTCGCTGACCACCAATGGAATCCAGTTCCAACCAGGGTAGACAGTTGCTCCTGATCATGTGCACGCATGAGAAGCAGGGACGTGAGAGCCACTGTAGGGAAGAGGCAGGCGGCTTTATCGGATGAGAGCAAGTCAAACAGGCGCTCGATGAGTGCCCCGCTTTGTCCCTGGCGAACCCACTTCGGACGCGGCAGCGTAAATTGACAAGCAGGGTAAATCTTGCTACAACCCCAACCAGTCCGGATTGGTCGTCGGGTCCCATGCTTTCCATGTCGGGTCAGTGGGAGACCGTCTTGAAGGATGGCATCCGGTGGAGCCACTGTCCAATCTCACAGCGGATGTGCGAGCTACATTGCGGCTGTGCTTCCTGCTACGCTGACGAGGAAGGAGTCGGATTCTTTTCGAATCCCTCCAGATAGACCGAGAATCGAAGCGACGAGGGACCCAGCAGCATCTCTCTTCGGCTGCCCCACGCCCAATACTCCTTGGGTTCCCCAATGTGGATTCTCAAGGCAGGCTTGCGGTGTGATCCAGGGTGGGTAATCATCAAACTCGCCGCCAGTCAACTCAAATGTGGCTGATTGAGCCTGGATGTGGGCCTAAGCAGAACTTGGTTTATCCAGCTGTACGACTACCAACTTCCTGCATGTCGATTGTACCAATCGGGCGATACTGCTCGTAGTTGTGAAAGCCAGCCACGGGCTTGAGGCGCTCGAACTTCGAAGGCGCACAACTCGAACGAGGTCAGTAAGATCTCATCGAAGGGGATTAGAAAGAAAAGGGGCTGGGAGAAAGGGCACAGATGAGGCAACAAGGGAACGCGAGCGCGACAGCGACCAAGGGTGGCGATAAACGAGAGGTCCGAGCGGACCACTGCGCATATCGTGTCCGCCTCAGAACAGGGTGCTCTTGGACATGAAATGGAGTCTGCACTGCTGGTCGCCGCTGAGAAAAGCCACTTTTTCCAACCATCTCGCCGACTTGCTCGAATCAGACATCCGGAATTCCACGACACAATCCACCGACACCTACCTTCAGCCCCGCGAAGAAGTGGTCTTGGCGAAACAAATCGATATCTGTCTTCGTTGTCGAATGCGTTCCCTCCACCATCACGGATCCGACCGGGGAGCCAGGTATGATGGAAACAGGCCAGGGTGCGAGTGAGGCTTTGTGCTTCACCTCACAGAGTGGAGTCGGCAGAGTGCGCGTGCAAGATGCCATCCCACGCCAGATGAATCAGGAGACATAAAAGGCACCCACATTGCTGTACAAGTCTCGAGAAAGCTTCGATAACCCTCACCCTCACCCTAATTTTCTTGCTTCTCTCCTTCTGATGAGAGGCTTCTTCGCTCTCACAACTCTGATCGGCCTCTTGGCTGCCACCGGGAACGCCGCCTCTGTCCCGACCGCGTTCGCACGCGACGACGACGATGACAACTGCAGCCCAGCAAAAGGTCCACTTCCAACCGCCGACTTTGCCTATCTACGCAACATCACCGTCAGTCCTCACGGCGAGGAGCTCATCACCTACTGGACCAATGAGACCTCCGATGCCAGCGCCGAGATGGCCATCGTCATCATCCATGGCCGTTATCGAGACCCGGAAAACTACTTCAACATCTCACGCAACGCCTTGATCTCTGCTCGGGCCAACAAGGTCAGTGGGGCCGTCAAGAACACGCTCCTCATCGCACCTGCCTTCCTCAGTACGAAGCGCAACCTTGGTCAGTACAAGACCAACCAGATTGCCTTCGGCGATTGCACCGAACCGAACACCTGGATCGATGGCTCCGCCGCGTCCTATCCGGCGGATACTACTGTCTCGTCCTTCTCCGCCATCAATGCTTTGCTCGACACCCTCGCCGATCGGTCCAAATTTCCCAACCTCAGTCGGATTGCTTTTGTCGGTCATGGTGGTGGCGGTCAGATGGCCACGCGCTATGCTGTGCTTGGCCCCATCCCAGTCAAGAGCAGCACCAACATCGGCACCCGCTTCCTCATCGGCGACCCTTCGACTAATCTCTATTTCACCGCCAACCGACCCACATACGACTCCTTCAACACCTACAACTGTACAGACTGCACAAAGGACCAGTGCCCCACTTACAACCAGTACAAGTATGGCTTCACCAACATCCGCACTCAGGTCCCTATCCTTGCCAACGACAATCGCAACCAATCGGATTTCTTTACCAAATTTGTAAAGCGCGACGTCATTCTGATCGTCGGGGACAAGGACACCAAGTACGAAGGCGACCAAGACTGCGAGGCTCAGATCATGGGTGGGGTCGCCCGACGGGACCGGAATCTGATCTACTGGCGATACATCAATCAGCTGGCGGGAACGAGTACCTCGATGGACGGCATCCCGGGCAAATTCGTCGCAATGCCTGACTGGTCACTCAACGTGAGCTCGAAGATCAACACCCAACTCGTGCGCGTCCCCAACGCAAAGCATGATGCCCAGGCTGTGTTCAGCAGCTCACTTGGACAGCAGGCCCTTTTCACCTGGACCTTGTGATAGCGCGCTCCTCCGGATCTTGCCCTATGTGTCTTATTCATAACCCTATCATCAATCTCAACATGCTCGATCTTTATGCTCAGCAGACGCTCAAAAAAAACTGGGGAACGGGCGAGAAGACTGGATCATGGGCATGGTCGACAGGGCATACTGTATGAAGGGAGCGGCCGCTTCACAGGCATCAAGACATTCTGGATATCTTTTTTTATGATCTGGATTGGGATCACTTCTTCATGTAGACTGAGATACATCCTGAGCATTTTCAGAGTCTTTTGATCGTTCAGCAGACTGAAACAGGCGAGGTACTTTGGAGGCAGGGAATCGGGATTACGGAAGGTGGGGGAAACAGAGGGAAGGTCGCCTTTCACCACTAAGTATGAATGGCTGAGTTGAGAAGGGTTGTCCGCTTGAGTGTTTGTACAGCACATTGACGACCTCAGGGGTAAACGGCGAAGAAGTTGTAGTCATATGCAGGAGGTGTGTAGTACTTCATCTTTAGGACTTGCACACCATGAACCGTACCATTGGCCATCTCGTATTGAGCGGGATGAATCATATCACCGTTCGATCGGCCTCCGAGGAAGTATAGAAGATCGTACTGAGATCGAGACATCGCGAAGCGAACAGAAGATTGGGCGGAAGGGATAAAGAAGACCGTAGAGTTGTGACGCGTACTGTCAGCCCTCCGATACAGTGACCATCCTTGGAGAAGCCGCTCCTGTTGTGACGCTCACAGTGATGGTATCTGTCTGCCAACTTCCGAAGGTGCCAGGCGGAAACACTTGATTTTGGAGATCCTGGCCGACAGCAGAAGTAGAAGCGGGATAGGAGAAATTTGGGTCAATATCGATGGAAGTAAATGCGGACGACGGGCGGAGGCTTCCGGTCTGGGCTGGTTCAGACTCACGAATGCTTGATTGTTCAATCCACGATTTTCGGTGGTGCGACAAGTTTCGAGCCTCATGGGCTGATTGTACTTGGATTTCAGGGTGTCCAGGGTGACGCACTTGCCCTGAAAGCGAAGCTGGCCGTAGTGATCGACTGTGCGTGATTCAGTTGGGTTCCCCGCAGTGGACATGAAGAGTGTCAGTTTCTACGCAGAGCATGGGCACGAAGCGGCGAGTGATTGGACCCACCAAAGCCGATGGACGTCCCATCCGGATAATCATACTGGCGGACTTGTGGACTGGAGGTGGCCAAGTAAGTGGAGTTGCAGACGTAGTAGTCAAATAACGGTGCTGAACTGAAGTCATTGGACTAAGAGAAAGTGGCGGCGCGCACAGGAGCGAGGGAGAGAGATGCCGGAAAAAGGGTGCCAGTCAGAACCTGGGGAGCTGGTTTCCCAGAAGGCAGTGGGTGCGTTCGAGACTCACAATGGTCACATAGGTGCGTCCCTTGGAATCGGTAAAATTTTGAGGGGGATCGAGGTTCAAGAAATAGTCCGTATTGGATGGGTTCCAATTGACTGGCGAGCTGAAAAGTGGCGTATCGCTGCATTGAATCTGCTTCTGTTTGCTGCGTGGTTCGAGCCAGTCAGCATCACCGTTGCTGCTGTCAGCTGATGCAGCGACGGGCGAAGCAACTGCAGGACCGAGGAACAGCGCGGCCCAAAGCGTCGTGAATAGAATCGAGCACGGCAACATGAGGAAGTAGAGAAAGGAGCGGAGGGGGAGGAACAGGTGGAAGTGCAGATGCTCAAGAACAGAAGTCAGAGTCTAGCAGGCTGACGGGGCCACAGAAAGTGGGGGCTTTATATGTGCGGGAGCGGCAGGTGGACGGGACTGTCAGTTTGAAGACGGGCTGGTAAGTTGAAAGGTAAGTGAGACAGGGCCTGGTTTGCATATGATCACGACGATACGCAGTGCTACACTTTATCCGTAGCCATACAATCCTCGAGCGCGTGCGTGATCTTGTCGCAAAGCGCGGTGATACAAATTCTTCAAATACAGGAGAGGGCTGCTCATCGATGACTGCACGGGATGTCCCAACTGTGGGCCGGGGTGTGCAGGATGCAGGAACGGGAGCGGGAGTTGAGGATGGCCACTGATGCAGAGGCGGGACGGGAAGGGGGACGGGATCATCGTCGACAATCCGGAACCCCGCTGTCGACCACACGCATCACTGCATACATGTGGAAAGCGGGAAGGACTGGGCAGAGGTGGAGGGAGAGCCGCGGAGTACAGTGGGTCAACGTTCGCATTCAGCGTGAAGCAGGCCCCCTTGCCCGTGTCTGGCATCCCCAAAGGAGGTAAGGGGGGAAAGGGGGGGAAGCATGCCTGCTGGGTCTTGATCGCAGAAAGAGGAGTGATTTATCATGGTTAAGTAGAATCACGATTCAGGACAGACGGGAAGAAGGCAGCGTGGGAAAAGGTGGAGGTCGGAGTCTCCACATTGGGACAAGGGTTTTGCTCAGACACTCGCGAGCTCAGCCTCTGCGAGATTCACAACGGCGAACAGTCTGTGTGATCCTCTATGATTACGAAGCTTGGTCCCAGCAGACGTTGACGCTGTTGCCGCCGCTGCCGATACAACTACAAATGCCAAAGCGGGTCTTCGCTTCTCTTGTCGACAGCGTCAAGCGAGAATGATTCAAGACCGGTGGTGGTGCGAAAGGCACTGCTCATTCTGGCTCGTGGAGTCTTCTGGGAAGGAAGAAGTCGACGCTGTTGCGGGTGGTGCTGGCCATCGACGACAAGATCTGGACCGACCGTCTGCCTTCTGATGGCTGAGGTGAGTCCGACCCTTGGGGTGACCCCGCTGCTGCAGTGGGCTTGCTTTCATCGGGTGCAGCCTCAGCAACATCCCGCCGGCGTCGACCAAGCAGGTTTGAAAACGGCTTCCGAGGCGATGCATCTGTCCGGGCTGGTGGCTCTGGAAATTCTCTTGTGCTTGTGCTTCTACTTTTGCTACCAGGACTCCGGACCGAGTCAGCAGAATCGGATCGAGAGCCGTCATCAAAGTCTTCGACGCACATGATCCTCTTGAAAGACTGTGCAGCTGGAGTGACCTGAGCCGTCTTGGTGGTGTCCGGTGGGCTGATATTACTCCCTACTGTCGCCTGAGGCTGATATAGCAGGTCGGGCAGATAGGTCGCAGAAACAGGCGATGTGCCGTTCGGTGGGGAGGGACGTGACACAGGACTGACTCGTTTCGAGGTCTTACTCGTCGACTTCGTCCAAGTCCGCATTTTGCCCCGGCCGGATCCATCTGATTGCGTCTTGAGACTTGGGGTCCTTTTCAGCCCCAACTGATCGTCTCCGTCGCTTGAGTTCTCGGGCCGGGCAACACCTTTGTTTTGCTGATACGCGATGACCGATAGACGCCAGTGCAAAAAGGAAAGCTTGGTCTCGCTGAGGGTACCGCGCGGCGGAGGAGGATTTTGGTCGCCGTTGCTCATATGGTAAGTCCAGGGATCCCAATGGCCAGAATAAGCGCAGAAGGATCTGTATGATTGCAGATGAAGAGGGACGGTATCTGTGCGGGCTGCCAGAGCGGAGGTATTGGCGGCGTTGAGCGACCTCCGGTCAGAGGCTACGCTTTTGTCTGGGTGGGATCGACGAAACTTGAAGGGCATATCTGACGGGTTGGTGAGAGATACAAGTAGAAGTCCTTTACAGGGAAGACGGTGAGACATTGGCTGCTCTTAAAGGAGACACATGGGAGAGAAGGGGCTTTGTCAGGGTGAGGTGAAGCTCGGGCTGCGTACGAACAGCGTCCCCGCGAGGATGCTGCTGCTTCTGCACAGCTGAATCGATGTCGAGCAACAGTCAGGACCCCGTCCACGGACAAGCAGATCGCGACTAACTTTGTGTATTGAGTCCCGCTGCCCTCACACTGTCTCCATGTTCATTTCAAAAATAGAGAACCGGATAAGTCTCTGTGCAGTGTCACAGTTCTCCAGGGACATGAAGAGTCAGCCGACAGCAAGTGTGTTGGCACAGACAGCTGAGCTGCAAGCTTTATCCGTATCTTACCTCCCGGCGCGGTCTTGTTTGAGGTTGGTGTGTCTCTCCGGATCAAGCATCTGGGCAGTGTGCTGAAGTTGCCTGCTGTTCACCCAAGCTCTGCCTGTGATTGACCTGCGAACTTTACGCGGTTCGAGGTCCTGAAAGATGAAGATGCAGCCAAGAGATCAAAGCGTCCAGCTCATTCTATGCTGCGCTGGAGTAACAGTGACGGACGGCTACGTTTGGCCGGATCAGGTCAGTTCCTGGTGAGCGGAGTTTGCAACACGGGAACCACAAACCTCGTGCTCTCTGGTGCAAGGTATTCCGAGGCGCTCTGCAGCTCGTGTTCGCCCATCAATTGTAGCACGAGCACAAGACTCTCTGTCCTTGCAGGCGTTAAAGACGGGCGGACCAAGAGTGTTTGGGCGCTGGTCAGCAATTTCGGCCTCGTTCAAAGTAGCGGATGGCCTTGATAGCCCAAGTTGGCTGGATCAATGTCTGGACCTGTGGACCGGAGGTGGTGACAGCCCGATGCTCCAGCCGAACAAAGAAAAAACAAGGAAAGGGAGCGTTCTATGTTGAGTGTGGATACACTGCTTCGTTGACCAAATATTTGTTGCTGCCACACACACCGATTGTTTGTATACTAATTCAGGCCATGCGACTGTTTTCGAAGGTATTTTGTCACTGCCTCTGAGCAGTCTCGGACCTTGGAAGGTGATTCTTGTCACACGGTCCCGTCTCTCGACCTTTCGCTTGCTTCGGTTCCTGCTCATCTTAGTCCTGTGGACACGGGAAATATCTAGGGCATTTGCAAATGTCTTTCTCCAGGCTTTATAAGGTGGCGCAAACATTCCGTTGCACTTGGACAGTGGCGACCACAAGCCAAGGCAAAAGGAAAACATAAAAAAAATTTAAGTGGCCAATCGCAGGAACGACCCGGATCCCGTCTCCTCTCGTCGAGTGGCTGCTCCGTATGGCTCGGCCCCGAGCTCTCAGCTCTCAGCTCATCCGCCATGCGCTGTCAAGCGATGGCACCAACACCTCACATCACCCTAGGACGAGAGTGACTCGCGAATGGAGGCGATACCGCCTGGCTCGTTCACCACCACCTTGAAACACAAGTCAGGCAGCAGGATCTCTAAGTGTTGACTCGCTTCGTTTTGTATCCTACTCCAGTCCGTCATTGTAAGCAAGGACAGCTTGCGTTTCGAAGGCTGCAGCGACTTGCTGCAGTCCTCGCACATACGCAGATGGCCCGAACGAACGTGATCGTCAACGATCAGCCATCAGAGGTCCCGCATTCTTCCGGCTCCGGCCCCTACAACCAAGACCACACTCGACCGATCTATCCTGCCACCTCTCGATCCTGAGACTGATTATTCGGCTTTCACCAGCAAGGCAGGGGCAAAATGTTGACCAAAGAGACTTGTTTGCTGATGACTAGTGAGATGTGGAAGCCCCTAAATCAGAACCAGACCCAAGATGGAACCGGTATCGAAAACAGAAGAAGAAGAAGACAATAGAGGGAAGAAAAGGGTACTGCCTGTGAAACGAAGAAATGAATGTGATCATGGAGGGCAAGGCCGCTTGTAGACTCCTGTCTTGACGGCGGTGACTTGATAGAAGATGTGATTGAGGCCGTTCGACTCTATGAGATGACCTGCACCGTTGAAGGAGAGACACTGGTGGCAGTGCTGTTGAAGAAGTATACATCCAGCTTGGACGAGCCTCCACAAGCCTGCGTGGTGTTGCCCGTGCAAGGAGAAGCGCATCCGCGAGCTTGGGGATCCTTGGATCCAATCGATGGTGCCGCAGTTGCATTCGGGTTCAAGACTTGAGCTCCGAAGCAGCTGGTACCCGAACTCATACCGCAGTAATTGAGCTTCTTGCCCAAGCACGTGTTCAGACACTTGTCCACCGAAATGTTGATGATGCTCAAGCTGACATTGAGCGTGCGAGAGCTCGTCGAGTCGGTGTAGCAGTCCATGAATGCCCACTGCCCGCTCTTGTCGACCGTGAAGACGGATTGCTTCCAGTTCAGGTCTTGTACAATGTTGACCCGGTTCGTACCACCACAGATCTGGGTAGAATTGCCCGGACACGCCGTAGTGCATCCGCTTTGTCCGGGACCAGTGGAGGCAGCAAGATTTTGCAGGAAGTTGCCGCAGTAGCATGACTTGCCACCAGTCGTTCCGCTGTATCGGTAACCTGCCTTGCGGCAGCTCTGCGCGCAGTAGTCGACCGAGTTCGAGGTATTGCTGTAGACTGAGACAGAGAGACTGCGAGTGCCAGAAGCATCTTGATAGCAGCCCAAGGGTGACAGGCCGGTCAATTGAGTAGCAGATGGGGTGGGCGTGGTGCTGGAGGTAGTGCTGGTGCTGGAGGTGGTGCTGGAGGTGGTGCTGGAGGTGGTGCTGGTGCTCGTGCTGGTGCTCGTGCTGCTGGTGTTGCTACTGGTGCTGGTACTGGTAGAAGTGGAGGAGGAGGCGGATGCCGAAGTAGAAGTGATGGTGCCAACAGTCGTAGCCGAAGTCGATGTGGAAGACGCAGCAGTCGAGGTCGAGGTAAAAACAGAGGATGATGAGCTCGAGCTTGGAGGGGCTGTCTTCTGGTATAGAGACAGCCGGTTCGCAGCACCACACAGCTCAGTCGAGTCGGCGGCACAAGGGGTGGAGCATTGACTTGCGGCTTGAGGAACGGCGCCGTTCAAGATGGCATTTCCACAGTAGCACTGCCAATAGGTCAGACGAAAAGAGGGACAGTGTGCTAGTGTGAGTTCTCAAACACATGAACAAAGGCTCCCAGAAAGATTCTCACCTCCTTGCCGTATTCAGTTCCGAAGTATGAAAAGCTTGAGCAGGCGGAAGCACAGGCTTCAAGTGAGGTGCTGCTGCTGAGAGCAGGTGCCTTGCCCTGGAGAGCTCGAGCACCGACGGTGTCGTTGTAGCATCCCTGCAGAGTCCAGATGTTGCTGATTGTAGTAGGCTGTACTGCGGCGGTCGAAGTAGTGGCAGTGGTAGTGGTGGTTGTTGTGGTGCTGACCGAGGAAGGAGCAGGGGTCGTGGAAGAGGTAGTGGTGGTGATGGTGGTGGTGGTGGCGCTGACCGAGGTAGGAACAGGGGTCGTGGAAGAAGTAGAGGAAGTGGTGGTGGTGGCGGTGGAGGTGGCGGTCGTCGTCGTCGTCGCATTGGCGGGAGGTACACTCGTGCCAGCCAAAGCGTAAAGAGAAAGACGACTTCCGGCACCACAATACTCGTTGATAGTACCCTTGCACGTCATGGTACAGCCGGCCACGTTGGTGTTCGTGCCAGCAGCCACGGTAGCTCCACAATAGCATTCTTGAGCGTATTCCAAACCAGCCCACGCGAACCCTTTCGCTGAGCATGTGGCGACGCAGTTCTCAACCGTCATGTTCTTCGAGTCCGTGTAGCTGTAGCCGGTCAACGTGCGGGGATTGTTGCTGTCGACAGCGCATCCGATATAGTTGTACACCTTGCCGTTGGGAGCGGTCACGTTGGCGAGATTGGCCGGTCCGGTGTAGGCGCCGGGCAAGAAAGTACCAGAGGTGGCATTGTAGGCGAGTTTGTCGTAGAAGACAGAGAGGTAGCCTTGGTCTCCACAGACTTGGGAGGGGTCGTTGGGGCAAGTCATTTCGCAGAACAAATCGCTGACCTTGGCAGTCTTGGGCGGCAAAGGCGCGGTGTAGCACTCCTTGGCAAACTCGGTTCCTACAAAGTTGGCAGGCCCACCCTTGAGAGCAGCATTGATGCAGACGGCATTGTCGTTGTTGGTCACGGTGACTTGGGTGGCCAAGGTGCGGTTGCCTGCGCCATTGTCCTTGTAGCATCCCAGGTAGCCGTATCGAGCAGTGCCGTTCTTGTCCCAGGGGTCGGACACATTAAGAAGGGGCCCAACTTGGCGAGAGACGACTCGACCAGAAATTGCAATGTACTTCACACCAAACGTGGGGTCGTTGCCGTTGAGCACCCATTGCGAAGAGACATTGTACGCGGCTACGTTGACTGGCGCGGCCTGTGATTGAAGCTGAATACCTCCAGTCGCTGTGGTGTCTGGAGCGACGGTCTGACCCTCAGTCAAGTCCGTGGTTGGGTTGAGCGCGTGGATGATCTGGTCGTTTGGCGGCTTGGACTTGGTGATCGTCAGCGCGGATTCTCCCTGGTTGGTGACTGAAAGGACGAGGATGCTCGAGTTTCCAGCGAGGATGTTGCCAAAGTCCATGTAGTCCACTCCCTGCAACACTCTTCCGTCGTACTGCTGGGTTGCATACGTCATCACCGGTGGCCCATCGGCACTTCCGGTCAAGAGGGTGCTCATGTTGCCTCCATTGGTGTAGATGGTCAAGTTGGCTTTCCAGTCACCATCGATGTTTGGGTTGAAGTTCAAAGTCAGACCGACTGAACTCTGGGTCGCAATAGACGACGGCATGCCGTAGAGGGTAAAGTTTCCGGTGCTGGTATTGTTGTCCATTGTACCATCCGGATCGACGTCGCCGTCGTCATCGTCATCGTCTCCTTGACTGCTAGTGTCTAGGTTGGTTCCCCAGACCTCGTCAAAGTCCCACCCGATGATGTCCAGATTCCCGAGACCGAGGTTGGACAACTGGACGCTTCTGTTCACGCCTCCAACTGTCTCAGTCGAGCCAGGCACGAGACCACCAAAGGCTACGTTGTTCGGAGCAAGCTGGAAAGAAGGGGCCGACGCGACAACGTCCCCACGAACAACGATGGGCAGGTTGTTGACGTATCCCTTCACGCCGTTATTTAGGGCAATATTGACCGAACCGGTAAACACGGCAATTTTGGTGGGTGCCCAGGTGACATTGAAGGCGAAAGACGCGCTGTTGGCGGTGTACGAGGTACCGTTCGCAGGGAAGTTGGAGACCTTGATACTCGGATCTGAGACGGTCACATTGGTGATTTGAGTGTTGATGGCGGCCTTGCAGGTGACAGGAAGAGTCATGCTCTGACCCTGGACCACGGTACCAAAGGCCAAGGGAGAAGTGCAGTTGAGTGGCTGGTTGACAGGGGAGCCAAAGCCGGAAACCCAACCCGAGGTACCGACGACGAACATTCGGCCGTTGCCTGGAACCACGCGCTGGTACTTGACACCTCCGTTGGGAATCGTTCCAATGAAGATGGCTGACATGTTTCCGTTTGCAGGCGGGACTGCAGGATACACACGGATGTTTCCATTGCTCAGATCGGTGACCCACAAAAGACCAGATCCAGGTTGGCCCATGTACGATGTCGTGGTGGTGTGGCCGATACCTCGACCACCCGTGGAACTGTCAGCGGTCTGACCGACCTGAACAAAATTGGGGTTTCCGTTGCTGTCTGAGGTCAGCTTGAAGGCAATGGTTGGGCTCGCAGTTGAGGAGATGTAGATGTACCCTCCCTCGAGCGGGTATCCGCCAGCTGTGGAGAAGGAAGGGCCGTTGAGAGGGATCGTTTGGAGATTCCCGTCACCTCCACCAGCGCCGGTCTTGTAGCCACCGAGATTGTCGGCGTTCATGATGTACGCTTTGGAGTTCTTCCCGTTTGCGATGGCCAGTCGTCCGACCGAGCCAGTGGAAAAGCCGGTAGGCAGGAAACAGACACCAGAAGAACCAAAGTCCTGGTCAGCTCCGTCCAGAGCTCTGAAATCGGACGGAGTGAAGAAGTCGACCGGAGTGAGGCTGCCGTTGGTGAAGCCAACTTTGACGACGGACATTGGCAAGGCGCCAGGTGGGTTTCGACCGATGCGGGGCGCAGCGCCGAGCTCCTCGCCGTATCCGTTGCCGGTGACGAACCAGAGATTCTTGCCATCGTTGGGCAAGCCGGCACCAGCTTGCCAGATTCCGGCTCCGGTTGTTCCGAAGATGCCAGCCTCGGTGGTGAAGGAGGTTACGACGGCACCCGTCTTGGCGTCCATGCCGATGACCCATCCGGTGTAGTTGAAGTTGTCACAGTGACCTCCGAAGCCGGCGTACACAACTCCGTTGAGCAGGGTGAGACCGGTACGCTGGAGCTGTTTGCCTCCTTCAAAGTACTGGCCGGGACGGTTGTTAGGCTGGGTTCCTTGAGGGTCGGTGACAAATTTGATGGCGAGAGTGACGGGGTCGACACCGTAGAATTTGTAGCGACCATTGTTCAGGCCCGTGGTTTTTCCAGTAGGGTCGACGTACCCCTTGGACCAGAAGTACAGCGTATTCAGTTCGGTGCTGATGACGGGAGTACCAGTGATGCCGATGTCTGAGTTGAGAGTACGATTCTGTCAGTGTCACTTCTGCCAAATAGCCTGACTCTCTTGACGCGCCGGAGACTCACTCGGGACAATGTCGGTACATGAGGTGTCGGGTGCCAGAAAGGGAGCGACGGTGAACATCTTTGCTCGAGTCGCACCGGTCTGGGCATCTAGGACGTAGACTGGCTCAACGGAAGAAATAGACGCAATTGTTCCGTCAGAGTCTGAGGCCGAAGGAAAGAAGCAAGGCTGAACTCACCATTGTTGTCTTCCGAAGCGGCGATGACACTTTGGGTGCCTCCAGGAGGGGTGTAGGTGAGAGGCTGGGCGAGGAAGACCTCGCCTGCGCGACCGGGCCGGACTGTCCAAAGCTGGCCAAAAGTAGGACTACCGACGACTGCAGGGTCAAAATTGTATCCGTCGAGGTAACCGGATTGGGATGGTAGACAGTTTTCCATGGTACAGTCGGCTTTGCCGTACGTCTGGGCACTGACGGCGGAGGAGAAGGATAAGATGCATGTTGCCAAAGCAGCGATGCCGTATGAGTGCGGCAATCGCATCGTCGGATGTCGAGGTGAGGAACTGGCGTTTGTAGAAGGAAGGCAGCCAGATGCAGGAGAGAGACAGACCAGGATGTAAAGGGTCTGAAGTGGGGGAAATAAGGAAAGCGAAGGCGTGAAAGAAGGACGTGTCTTTAAGAATACGAGAGCAGGAGCGCTTGCAGTCTTGCCGAGGACGGGCTGGGATGTGCGGAGGATCTGCACAAGAAGCAAGAGAGAGGAAAGTCCGTCTCAGGAACAGATTGGTAAAGGATGAGCGAGAGGATGAGCAGAGGGGAAAAGATGAGGGTGAGAACAAGGATATGAGAGCCGGAGAGGTAGAGAAGACTGAGCTGGCGATCTGCTGTCTAGAACACACAAGCCGGGCATGATTGTGCCTGAAAGCGGGAGCACGGGAGGCGGAAGAGAGATGAGCAAAGGGGCATGGGGGAAAAGTATGTGTTGCAGATGTGGTGCAGGGCTGATGGCGAAGGGAATGGGGTCTGGGTCGCCCTTCCCGTGGGGAGCGAAGGTCCGGATGCTCTCTCAAAGCAAGTAGTGATGAGCAGGGTATGGGGCCAGAGAGAGAGCGTGCCTGTCGATTGAGCGTGAACCCCTCGTTTGTCCGGAAATGCAGAGCTGGCCGAGGTGGCGGGAGGAGGCTGGTCGTTGATCTGCTCGCCATCCTGCCGCCCATCCCGCCCGCCAGTGGACTGGACAAAGCGAGCAGGCAGGCAGCAGGCAGGAACGAGAAGTCCGTCGCCCTTTTCTTCCCGTGCCATACCAAGAAAAACATTTCGACTTCCGACCCGTCCTTGCATCCCAAATAAAATACGAAAATAAGTAAAAACAACAACAATAATGATAAAACGAATCCAAAATGAAAACCTCAATGCTGATTCAAATATTGATCTCTTTATTCGAGGCTTATGAGCTCCCTTGCATGTGAGTTTCCGAGGTTATTGTTTGAGCAAGAGCTTTGCCTTTTGCGCGGGATGAAGGAGCCGCCAGGCAATACAAAGAAGTCACTCGTCCCGTCCCCCGCCACGGACGCACGTGTCTCCTTCAGGCTGCGCACCAGCGCGGGTCGAATCCAGCCCAGCACCCTCGCTCTCTTCGTCCACCAAGGCAGATTCTCGGGTTGCAAGAATTCCATGGCAGACGCACAACAAGGGCAGGATGCAGCCCTGCTGCTGCTTCTTCTCGTCACAAAGAGGGGAAAGAAGGAAACAGAGGGAGGGAAGCCAGGAGAGCGCACAGCCTCAAACCGCACAGGCTCACCAAAACAGGAACACTCGATAGCTGCCATAGGACAGGAGATACACAACACATCAGGCCTCGTGACATTCCGTTCAAATTGACGATGCCAGCGCCCAGAAGCACGTGTAACAGCACAGCAGATGGATAAATGTGACGTGGAAGAAGAAGTATTTGAGGTAGGAGAGCGATATCCCAAAAGAGAAAGGCGAATTGGTAAACAAAGAGTAGAAAGGAATGTGAGGAGAGACCCATCGTCTATGAGATGATCTGGACAGTCGCGGGCGAGACATTCGGCGCCGTGCTGTTGAAGTAGTACAAGTCCAACCGTGACGCGCCTCCGCAAGCCTGTGTCGAATTACCCGCGCAGCGCGCATTGCATCCCCGAGCTTGAGCATCCGTCGAGCCAATGAACGGGGCCACAGTCGCATTCTTCTGTAGCACCTGCGCACCGTAACAGGTCGTGCCGGATCCCATACCACAGTACTTGAGCTGCTTCGAGTAGCACGCGCTCAGACACTTGTCCACCGTGATCGCCGTGCCCGTGATTGTCACATTCAGTGTAGGCGCACTCGCAGAGTCCGTGTAGCAATCCTTAAACGCCCACTTCCCGCTCTTGGCCACCGTGTACAACGACTGCTTCCAGTTCAGGTCTTGCACAATGCTGATCCGGTTGGTGCCGCCGCATTTCTTGGTCGAATCACCCGTGCAGGCAGTGGTGCAACCAGTCTGGCCAGCTCCGGCCGAGGCCGCATAGTATTGGAGGAAGTTGCCACAGTAGCACGACTTGCCCGCTTCTGTTCCACTGTACCGGTAGCCTGCGTTCCGGCAGTATAGCGCGCAAGTGTTGACCGTGTTCGAGCTGTTTTGATAAGCCAAAATTGGCAGACTTCGGTTCGCAGGGGCCGCATCTTGGTAGCATCCCAGCGCCTTCAGTCCGGACACTGTCTGAGTAGCTGATGCGCTCGTCGTGCTCGTGGTCGTCTTGGTAGTGGTACTAGTGGTAGTGGTAGTGGTAGTGGTAGTGGTGACCTTTGTGGATGAGGAGGTAGTAGACGAGGAAGTGGAAGTGACAGACTTTGAAGTAGAGGACGGAGCTGAAGACGAAGTGGACGAGGAAGTAGAAGTGACAGACTTTGTCGTCGTCGTTGTGGTGGGACTGAACTTCTGATAGATCGACAGTCGGCTGCCCGCACCACAAAGCTCAGTCGAGTTGCCTGAGCATGCCATTGAGCATTGACTGGCCGGCTGAACGACTGCGCCATTGGTGATCGCATTGCCACAGTAACACTGGATAGAAGGTCCTGTGATCAGCGTCTTGTGGCGAGACCAAATAGAACGCCGCGGCTTTACTCACCTCTTGTCCATACTCAGTACCAAAGTATTGGTAGCCGGTACAGGCAGACGCACAGCTCTCCAACGTCGTAGTTGTAGTGCTCTCCGTCAGCGCACCTTGAAGTGCCCGAGTGGCAACCGAGTCGTTGTAACATCCCTTGAAGCTCCAAGTACCGCTGATCACGCTCGGTTGAACCGGCGGAGGCGGCACATAGATCGGGTTCTTGTTCTTGTACAGCGAGAGTTGGCCACCTGCGCCACACAGTTCTGTCGAGTTTCCAGCACAGTTCATATTGCACAGACTGGCAGAGCCCTTCACTGCGCCGTTCATAATGGTGTTGCCACAGTAGCACTGATCACAGATAGATCCAGCAACACGTCAACACAAAACATCTTTCAGAAGAAACCGCTGAGAAGAAAAGTACTCACTTCCTGTCCATATTCGGTACCAAAATAGACAAAGTTGGAGCACGCTGCCGCGCAGGCTTCGAGAGTGGTGTTTGCTCCGAGGGCGGGTGTCGAACCTTGAAGGGTGCGCGCAGCGATCGAGTCATTGAAGCAGCCCTGAAGAGTAAAGTTGCCAATCGTCGCAGGCTGAACACCTGTGGGCGGCGTCGTGGTGCCGCCACCGGTTCCCGTGCCGCCTCCCGTGCCAGTGCCTCCAGGAGTAGGATAGGAATTTTTGTACAGCGAGAGCTGACCAGCGGCACCACAGGCCTCTGTCGCATTGCCGGCGCAGCTCATGCTGCACAGGCTCGCTGCGCCTTTGACGGCACCATTCAAGATCGCATTTCCACAGTAGCACTGCGATGGAGAAAGAGAGAGAGAGAGAGAGAGAGGGAGGGATGGACAAACACGTCAATAAGCTAAGGTCTCCTTTGGCCTCTATTTCATTTTGGTTTCCACAGGGACTCACCTCTGCTCCGTACTCAGTTCCAAAGTAGGTGTAGGCTGAACAGGCTGCCGCACAGCTCTCCAACGTCGTAGTTGTAGTGCTCTCCGTCAGCGCACCTTGAAGTGCCCGAGTGGCCACCGAGTCGTTGTAACATCCCTTGAAGCTCCAAGTACCGCTGATCACGCTCGGTTGAACCGGCGGAGGCGGCACATAGATCGGGTTCTTGTTCTTGTACAGCGAGAGTTGACCACCTGCGCCACACAGTTCTGTCGAGTTTCCAGCACAGTTCATGTTGCACAGACTGGCAGAGCCCTTCACCGCGCCGTTCATAATGGTGTTGCCACAGTAGCACTGATCACAGATAGATCCAGCAACACGTCAGCACCAGACATCTTTCAACTTGTTCCCCGAACAGAAGAACTAAAGTACTCACTTCCTGTCCATATTCGGTACCAAAATAGACAAAGTTGGAGCACGCTGCCGCGCAGGCTTCGAGAGTGGTGTTTGCTCCGAGGGCGGGTGTCGAACCTTGAAGGGTGCGCGCAGCGATCGAGTCATTGAAGCAGCCCTGAAGAGTAAAGTTGCCAATCGTCGCAGGCTGAACACCTGTGGGCGGCGTCGTGGTGCCGCCACCGGTTCCCGTGCCGCCTCCCGTGCCAGTGCCTCCAGGAGTAGGATAGGAGTTTTTGTACAGCGAGAGCTGACCAGCGGCACCACAGGCCTCTGTCGCATTGCCGGCGCAGCTCATGCTGCACAGGCTCGCTGCGCCTTTGACGGCACCATTCAAGATCGCATTTCCACAGTAGCACTGCGATGGAGAAAGAGAGAGAGAGGAGAGAGAGAGAGAGAGAGAGAGAGAGAGAGAGAGAGAGAGAGAGAGAGAGAGAGAGAGAGAGAAAGAGAGAGAGAGAGAGAGAGAGAGAGGGATGGACCAACACGTCAATAAGCTAAGGTCTCCTTTGGCCTCTATTTCATTTTGTTTTCCACAGGGACTCACCTCTGCTCCGTACTCAGTTCCAAAGTAGGTGTAGGCTGAACAGGCTGCCGCACAATTTTCGAGCGTATTGCTGCTGCCGAGCTGAGGGACCGATCCCTGCAGGGCACGAGTAGCGACCGAATCGTTGTAGCATCCTTGCAAGGTCCAGTTAGTATTGATTTTGGTAGGCAAGACGACCGGAGTAGAGCTGCCACCGCCAGTGCCGGTGTTGCCGCCACCACCGCCGCCGGACACCGGGGTCGGGTTAGGGTTGCTGTATACGGACAAGCGATTGGCAGCACCACAAAGTTCATTGAGATTTGAAGAGCAGGCCATGTTGCACTGAGAAGCATCCACAGCCGTTGCGTTGTTCAAAATCGCATTGCCACAGTAGCACTGGGTATAGGGTCGAAGTTGAGGGCAAGGAAAAAAAGACGAATTCAGCAAGCTGTCAAAGTCACCTAATCTGTTTCTTCGTCTATGAATCAGAATCAATCACTCACCTCTGCACCGTATTCGGTTCCAAAGTAGGAAAAAGAGGAGCAAGAGGCCGCACAGTTCTCCAGTGAGTTGGTCGAGCCCAGGTCGGGTGCAACTCCCTGCAGCGTCCGAGCCTGGACCGAGTCAGGGAAACAGCCAAGGAAAGTCGTGTTCCCGATCGTGCTTGGCTGAGAAGCAGGCCCGGTGGCGGTAGGCGACGCAGTACCAGTCGAAGTAGGAGTGCCAGCCGTAGTCGTGGTCGTGGTGGGAGGAGGAGCGGTCACGTTGGTACCAGCGGCGGCGTAGAGTGTCAGACGACTAGCTGCACCGCAGTACTCGTTGACAGAGCCTTTGCACATGGATGTGCAGCCCGCCACGTTGGTGGCGGTACCGGCAGGAAGTGCAGGTCCGCAGTAGCACTCTTGTGCAAACTCGAGACCAGCCCAAGGGTAGCCCTTTGTGGCACAAGCAGCTACACAGCTTTCGACAGTCATGTTGGCCGGATCTGTGTAGCTGTACGCGTTCAACGGACGAGGGTTGTTGCTGTCTACTGCACATCCGACATAGTTGTATACCTTGCCGTTGGGAGCGGTCACGTTGGGCTTGTTAGCAGGTCCAGTGTAGGCGCCGGGCAAGAGCTGGCCGCTGGTAGCGTTGTACGCGAGCTTGTCGTAAAAGACGGACAGGTATCCACTGTCTCCGCAGACCTGGGTAGGATCGTTGGGGCAGGCCATCTCACAGAACAGATCGCTGGCTTTGGCAGAAGCAGGAGGCTGCAGGGAAGAGTAGCACTCGGCTCCATATTCGGTGCCGACAAAGTTGGCAGGTCCATTCGCCAGAGCGGCATTCATGCACGCAGCATTGTCGTTGTTCGTGATTGGGATCTGAGTCGGCAAGGTGCGACTCTGAGCACTGTCGGCGTAGCATCCCAAGTATCCGAATCGAGCCGTGCCGTTCTTGTCCCACGGAGCAGAGACATTCAGACGGGGTCCGACCTGACGGGAGATGATCCGGCCAGAGATGGCGATGAATTGGACACCAAAGTTGGGATCGTTGCCGTTGAGGACCCATTGGGAGGAAGCATTGTAAGCAGCGACGTTGACCTGCGAAGTTTGCGACTGAAGCTGCACAGCACCCGTCGCAGTGGTGTTCGGAGCAACGGTCTGACCTTCTGTCAGGTCAGAGGCAGGGTTGAGGGCGTGGACAACTGGGTCGTTTGGTGGCTTAGATTTGGTGATCGTCAGCGCGGAATCTCCCTTGTTGGTGACGGAGAGCACAAGGATGCTGGAGTTGCCGGCCATGACGTTTCCAAAGTCCATGTAGTTGACGCCTTGCAAGACTGCTCCATTGTATTGCTGGGTGGTGTAGGTCATCACTGGAGGTCCATCGGCACTTCCAGTCAAGAGCGTGCTCATGTTGCCTCCGTTGGTGTAGATGGTCAGGTTGGCTTTCCAATCGCCGTTGATCTTGGGATTGAAGTTCAGAGTCAGACCGACAGAACTCTGGGTTGCAATGGACGAAGGCATTCCGTAAAGAGTGAAGTTACCGGAGCTAGTATTGTTGTCCATTGTACCATCCGGATCGACATCGCCGTCGTCATCGTCATCGTCATCGTCTCCGCTGGTGTCTAGATTCGTTCCCCAGATTTCGTCAAAGTCCCATCCGATGATCTTGAGGCTTCCGAGACCAAGGTTGGAAAGCTGGACACTCTTGTTGAGGCCGCCAATCGTCTCGGATGAGCCGGGCACGAGACCACCGAAGGCGACATTGTTGGGAGAAAGTTGGAAGGTGGGAACAGCCCCAACTGCATTGCCACGGACCGTGATGGGTATATTGGTGACATAGTTCGCCTGGCCATTATTCAGCCCAATGTTGATCGAGCCGGTGAAGGCGCCGAGCTTGCTGGGAGCCCAAGTGACGTTGAAGGCAAAAGCAGCACTGTTGGCTGTGTAGGAAGTACCGACGGCAGGGAAGTTTTTGAACGTGATGCTGGGGTCGGAGGCGGTGACATTGGTGATCTGAGTGTTGATGATGGCCTTGCAGGTGACAGGAAGAGTCATGTTCTGGCCTTGAACGACGGAGCCAAATGCTACAGGCGAGGTGCAGTTGAGTGGCTGGTTGACAGGTGAACCAAAGCCAGCGACAAAGCCAGAGGTACCGACGACGAACATTCGGCCGTTGCCTGGAACCACGCGCTGGTACTTGACACCTCCGTAGGGGATCGTTCCGATAAAGATTGCCTTCATGTTGCCATCGGCCGGGGGAACGGCCGGATACACGCGGATGTTTCCATTTGTCAAGTCGGTGACCCACAGCAGACCGGAGCCAGGTTGACCCATGTAGGAGGTCGTGGTGGTGTGGCCGATACCTCGAGTTCCAGTGGAGCTGTCCGCGGTCTGACCGACCTGAACAAAATTGGGGTAGCCATTGCTATCGGAAGTGAGCTTGAAAGCGATTGTGGGGCTACTTGTGGCTGAAATGTAAATGTATCCGCCTTCGAAGGGATAGCCACCGACAGTGGAGAACGATGCTCCGTTGAGAGGGATCGTTTGGAGATTTCCATCGCCTCCACCAGCGCCGGTCTTGTAGCCGCCAAGATTGTCGGCGTTCATGATGTACGCTTTGGAGTTCTTCCCGTTTGCGATGGCCAGTCGTCCGACCGAGCCAGTGGAAAAGCCGGTCGGCAGGAAACAGACACCGGAAGAGCCAAAGTCTTGATCGGCAGCATCGATGGCTCGGAAGTCAGACGGAGTGAAGAAGTCGACCGGAGTCAAGCTGTTGTTGCTGCTGAGTCCGAGCTTGATGACAGACATTGGGAAAGCACCGGGGGGAGATCGGCCGATACGGGGCGCGGTGCCGAGCTCTTCTCCGAAGCCGTTACCAGTGACGACCCAGAGATTCTTGCCATCGTTTGGGATGCCGCCACCAGCTTGCCAGATTCCTGCTCCTGTCGTACCGAAGATGCCAGACTCGGTGGTGAAGGAGGTTACGACGGCACCCGTCTTGGCGTCCATGCCGATGATCCATCCGGTGTAGTTGAAGTTATCACAGTGACCTCCGAAGCCGGCGTAGACAACGCCGTTGAGCAGGGTGAGACCGGTACGCTGGAGCTGTTTGCCTCCTTCAAAGTATTGGCCGGGACGGTTGTTGGGCTGGGTTCCTTGAGGGTCGGTGACAAACTTGATGGCGAGAGTGACGGGGTCGACACCGTAGAATTTGTAGCGACCATTGTTCAGGCCAGTCGTTTTTCCTGCAGGGTCGACGTACCCCTTGGACCAGAAGTACAGCGTATTTAGTTCGGTGCTGATGACGGGAGTACCAGTGATGCCGATGTCTTTGGTGAGAAGGGAGTGTCAATATCAAGAGATAGTGCATCCAAATGTGTGGTGTTGTTGATGCTCACTGGGGACAATGTCCGTGCATTGAGTGTCGGGAGCAAGGAAGGGTGCTTGTGTGAACAAAGATGCGCGCGTCGCACCAGTAGCAGCATCCAGGACGTAGACTGAGGAAAGGTAGGGAAATGCGGGGGTGGAGGGGGTCAGAGATTGAAGAAGAAGAGAAACATTGATTGATGAAGGAAAAAGAACTGACCGTTGTTGTCTTCTGAGGCCGCAATAATGCTCTGGGTGCTTCCGGGCGGGGTGTAGGTGAGGGGCTGGGCGAGAAAGACTTGGCCGTTGCGCCCGGGGCTGACGGTCCAGAGCTGACCAAAAGTAGGGCTGCCAACGACGGCAGGGTCAAAGTTGTATCCGTCGAGGTATCCGGATTGGGATGGTAGACAGTTTTCCATCAGACAATCGGCTGTGCCGTATGTCTGGGCATGAGCGGAAGAAAGGGACAGAACGAGTGCTGTGAGGGCAGCCAGGCTGCGTGGAAATGCCAAGCGCATTGTCGAGTTGTTCGCAGCGACTGCGTTGGAGGTGGAGGGGGAAAGAGGAGAGGGTGACGAGGGAGATGCAGATGGGAAGAAAGCTGGAAGCGGTCTGATGAGAGCGGGCTGTTTTAATACGAGTCGCTGATGCTACTGCGGGTGGCGAGGAGGATGCCGAGGGCTGAACAAGGGTAAGGACAGAAGGGTTCTCGTCTTCAGGAACGAGATGAATAAGGTGAAGGAGTGTGATGTGATCCGAGACACGGCAAGAAGGGAGTATAGGTGACTTTTGCGGCAACGGGGGCATGAAGAAAGAGGACCGAGATAAAGAGAAGTGATTGTCTAAGTATTGCCGGCCCAGCATCTGGAACGGACCCTGCCCAGCGTGAGGCAGCGTGAATGTGTGGAGCGGAAGACGGGTAGGGAGGGGGTGAGGCTGAGGCAATCCATGTTCCACACCGTGTGCCTTGCGGCTGGGTTGTCCCGAGCGGAAGGAGTCTCTCGGGCGAGGAGGACGAGTGTTGGGGCTGGCGCTCTCCCGCGTGGCCGCCTTTGCTGTGTTCCCGTCCGAGGCGAGCGTGGTGGGCGCGGAGAGGAGAGGACACGGAGCTGAAGCATCTCTGCATCCTCTTCCTGCTCCTGGTTCCCGCGATTGGATCCGGTTCCAATCCCCGATCCCGCGGTTGCAGCGCCGGCGAGCTCTAAACAAGCACCGGATCTGCAGTGGCGACGAAGAAGCTTCTTTCTTTTTCTGAGAAGAAGAGATCCAAAATAAATAAATAAAAAAGGATTTTGCTCGCGCTGATCAACAAATAATTACATTTTCTGGTTGTCAGAATTCGAAAGAGCATCCCGTGTCCGACCTCCTTCCCAGTCCGACACTCCGATTGTCCGCGCCAAGCAACGCACGTGGTCCTTCTGTCCATCACAGGAGACATGCTGTCCCATCCCGTCCCGTCCGCTGCCATTGGTCTGCCCTGGTGGAAATTCAAAAGTTCATATTTCCTCACTTCCGACGACAGGTCGACAGTGACTTTTTAATTTTTAGATAAAGAAAAACGTAAGCTCCCACACACTGAAGCACAGATGAACACCACCACCTCCTCCAACACTCCCGCTCCCGTGTCAGCTGCGAGTCAGTGCCCTCCTACCCGGGACGTCGCCATGGCAGATGGGCTCTCGTCTTCCTCCATTCTCTAGCTGCTTTCACATGCACCCCCGAACGGATTCGACGGGACCAAACACGGGACCCGATAAGCAACACCACACCGTTCTCCGTCCAGACCGGCTTCGTATCCGTCCCTGCGTATCCCATCTGTACCTTGCATCGTCCCGGCCTCGTCTTGCCCTGGTCGTGGCTGTCCTGCCTAGATTATCTGCCTTGCGTCCTCAGTTTTTCCGCGCTCCAGCATATGTAGAGAATTCGTCAGGCGTGTTAGATCTGCGTAAATCGATCATGTTCGGGCCTCTCCTCTCAGGCATCGTCGATATCGTGACTGCTGTGTCCCGTCAGTAGGATTGCCTGTATGAAAGGGGGGATCATCAGCTAGCCTCTGTCTCATCATCAATCGTCCAAGTTTCTCATCTCCCCTCCAAGTTCTCACATCCACAACGCTTCGGTCGCAGAAGTAATTTCATATATATCCTTGCTCCACTCGACCCATTCCTGAACGCACTCTCTGCTAGACTTCCCTTAAGCTTGCTCGAAACCCGACCTGCCCTCATCGTCCCCACGCCCCAAAGATCACGCTTTCCCTTTCCATTACCTTCCCGTTCGCACCGGAGATCCACCCTCTCGCACAATGTCCGAGCTACCTTACCAAGGCGAGATGGCCTTCAATGGATCCGGAATGGTCACTGCGAACAGGATCAATATCCCCACAGAAGATATCACCTCAGCTCGTAGAACAGCTTTGCCCGACAAGATCGAAGAGGAGGAAGAGCTTCAGTACACCGGTCACCAGGACTACTTCAACGCTCCCGAACACACCCCCTCCAACGGCCACAGCCACAACTTTCCCTCTCACTCATCCCCTCCCGGAGGAACACTCTCTTCCCCCTTTGGCGACGCCAATCATGTTCCAGCCTCGTATCAAGTCAGTGCAGCCAGCTCTCGCAGTTCTCAGTCTGTACACTCCCGTTCTGGCTCAGCCAATCGCTTCCCTGGCACTCAAGCTGGCCAGCATCCTTACCGAATCGAAGCCGCACCAGGCTCACCAGGTACACCCACCGCTGCTCTCACTCACCCACTCCAAGCAGGCGGTGCCAGACGTCCACAAAACGCAGTCCTTGACTCCCCCTTCACCGGCGGTAGCGGCAGCGCTCACGGAAGCATGCGCGAAGCCAGGTCCAGACGCCCCACTTTTGGTCTCAATCACTCCAGCTTTTCGCTGCCTTCCCAAGCCGACGGACTGCGGCTTCGCTCCAAGGTCATCGCCAGCACCGTCCTGCCCGAAGGCCACGTCAGTCCTAAGCCCTGGCTCGAATCCAAGACTCGTCGCAGTGCAGATCGAAAGGCGTACTGGCTTCTGATCGGAGCAGCACTTCTGGGTGTTGCTGCCGTCGCTGCTCTCATCGTCCAACAGGTGCTATCCCTTCCTAAATCGGGCCCCTATTGTCTCATTCTCGATGAAAACTTTGATGGCGACACGCTCAACACCGATATCTGGCACCACGAGATGCAGACCGGTGGCTTTGGTAACCAAGAGTTCGAATGGACCACCGACAGTACAAACAACTCCTATGTCAAGGACGGATACCTGCACATTGTCCCCACCCTCACCTCCGACAGCTTTGGAGAAGACGCCATCCTGAACGGAGGTGTACTCAACCTGACCGCCTCGGGCAAATGCACTGCTTCCGTCTTGGATGACGCCAGCTGTGCAGTCGCCTCCAATTCGTCCCTCGGCACCGTTCTGCCTCCGATTCAGAGTGCTCGACTGACTACCAACTTTAGCAAGACGATCAAGTATGGCCGAATCGAGGTTCGAGCACGGATGCCTACCGGTGACTGGATCTGGCCCGCCGTCTGGATGATGCCCAAGGACTCCGTGAGTTTTTGTCGAGAAGCCCAGACCTGCCCCCCATCTCAAATCGTGCTCGTTTTGTTTCCTAAACATTGCCCGTCTCTTCACAAAACCAGGTTTACGGACCCTGGCCTGCCAGTGGTGAAATTGACATCTTTGAGTCCACCGGAAACGTTCCCAAGAAGCGTTCTCAGGACGGCACGAGTAAGATGTCTTCGACACTGCACTGGGGTGAGTAGAGGCTCTGTTTCATAGGCGAAAGCCAAACAAATCAGCGTTGCTGTTCTCACACCACGGCCGCACTTGATCCGAATCATAGGACCTACAACCGATTTGGACCGTTGGTGGAAGACTTCGTTCAGCCGAAAGCTCCTACGCAACTTTTACAACTCTGATTTCCACACCTTTGGTCTCGAGTGGACCGAGGAGGGTATCTGGACCTGGGAGCACTCCCGCGCCTACCGCATTCTCTCCGTCAAGTTCGACGAAGGCTTCTGGTCCCTCGGCCAGTTCCCTCCTACCTCGCCGACGAACAACAGTGCAGTCTCGGACCCGTGGGGATCCGCCGTTGCTCGCGGGTCCAAGGCGGCTCCGTTCGATCAGGACTTTATGCTTATCATGAACGTCGCTGTCGGGGGTACGAACGGATACTTTCCCGATTCGGAGGACAAGCCGTGGTCAAACTCGGGCCGAAATCCTCGTGCAGACTTCTGGGCGACCCGGTCCAAGTGGCTGCCTAGCTGGCCCACTGATCCTGAGCGCCGCGGAATGGTGGTTGACTATGTGAGTTTCCTTCTAGAAAGCATCAAAAGTCTTACGGTCTGCACACAGAACATTGAGCTGACCCCATCTTTTTGTTCGGCTTTTGTCCTTGGTTCTGCTCGCGCTAGGTCAAGATGTGGCAGAAGGGTAGTTGCTAAAGACACCCCTCCTCACGGGAGTTCCTGATTCCCGCTCGGTTTCCATGTCGTGGTTTATGATCCCATGATCTCCTTCTCCGCCGTCATTATTAGCATGTGGTTCTGACACCTATCCGTGCGGAGCGTGCAGCGGCACAAATTTCTTCGTCCTTGGTCCCTTTTTGATTCATTCCCAACTTCCTGCTTCTTATGGGTTCCGTTTTCGTGTCACTTTCGTCGTTCGCACTCGGGAATTCAAGGCTGATATTCGTTGACCTTGACCTGGATGTGGACGGTAATGTGACTCTTCTCGGGCCAGTCAGTATCTGTGGGTGCTCTAGTTTCGAAATTGCCCGGATACGCGGTTTGGGCAGAGTTCAGCCGAAGAGAAGAGGAGGCGACCATTGTCCTTGTTCGTGGTGGTTTGAAACCGCCCATTTGCCAAGTGAGCTCTGCTACATCAACCTGGACGGCGCATCTACTGTAGGACTAGAAAGCTGAGAATTCCAAGTTATGCCTTGCTGGTACTCCAGACGCGTTCTTTGATCCTTGACAGCAAGTAAGAGTCGGGAAGCTTGCGTGTCCTTAGTTGCGCACTGTACCAACCTCATTAAAACGCAGCGGTACACGACTCTCGATCTTAGAAACGCTTTGGCTGAGACGGCAATCAGTCATTATCAGCTTCGCAGGCCGAGTTATCTAGTAGGTCGTGGATCAGAGCCTCCCCAAAATCGGAGAGTACATCCTTCGCGTATGAGAGGTATTGTTTGTCGGCCAAGTTGATCTCGAAACCCAGCTGGAGGCGACAGATTTCAAGCTGAGCAGCAAGCGGAGATGAGTACATCTACCATCAGACACTCAGCGACTCCGAAGAGCTCATTTTCCCATTAAGTCGGAGCCTGGCCTCGAACAACACACTGTGGTTGGGACCATGAGGGACCTGCGCTTCTCGTGATGGTGGAAGACGATGAAAGAAGAAATGGAAACCATTTCATTGTTTTTTTCGCAAAGAGTACTCGTAGGGGAAAGGGTGGAGGACTGGGGGATAGGAACTTGGACGTTTATACTGGAAACGAGCAAGTAGGAGACTCGAACAGGGGAAATATCGCAAAGCACAATATCGTGACCAGTTCGAATACCGACAAAACAAGGGAAGGGGGGGGGGAGAGGGGGATGGGAACCAGAAGACAAAAGACGGAGAGATAGGATAACCAGGAAGCCCGTGACAGGTACAGGGTTGGGATAGGAAAAAGGGACAAGGTCGAAGTGCAAACGAAAGCAGGTCAAAGGGGATAAACGAAAGCCAACAGAAAGAGATCAAAGGAAATCATATCAAGGAATGCTGAAGCGGCTCTTTGATCGGAGGGCCCCTGTCTCTGAACAGAGGGTGCCCGTTACGAACTTTGTTAGCCCACTGCTGCTGACCCGTTTGATAACCCATGAGCGTGGAAGCCGATCAGCTTGCAATCTTCTTCGGCAAGGTGGAGTCGTCACGCTCGTAGTAGATTGTAGGGCTGGAGGTGTAAGTGACGCCAGGTTCACTCTTTCCACCGGGCTGGTACGTGTCGTTTGCATCGGCCGCGGTGAAACCGGCCTTCTTGTAGATAAGGCAACCCTGTCCGACGTAGACACCGTTACGAAGCGAGGACCAGGTCATGAAGGATTGCTGGGGGAAGGAGTAGGAGGAGGGGGGGAGAAGAACAAGGTGATCACATCAGAATTTTTCGTTGTCTACGTCAAGAATCGGATGGTCCTGACTGGGATCAGAGTATGAATGAGAGACCTACCCATTTAGTACCATAGCGGCGAACAGCCAAGTCGAAGCAGAAGGTTGGGTCAGGAGTCGGGTTCACGGTGAAGAGAGTGACAGCAAGAAGGTTAGGGTGGCCAACTTGGTTGCGGATCTTGCCGGGGTAGACTTTCGGGGGCTTGGTGCCGGGGATGAGCTTGAGATCGATGGGAAGAGTGTAGGCGTTGGAACCAGCTTTGGCGGTGGAGAAGTAGTTGCCACGCTTCTGACCGTCCGAGGTGGCGCCAGCGAGAGTGGGAGGAATGCCGAAGAACTGGCAGCCAATCCGTGTGATCGAGGGTGGATTGTTGCACTGAGGAGATGTTTTCGTGGTGACAGCGATCGAAGGGTTGCGCTCGAAGTAAATGTTAAAGCTCTGGCAGTTCTTGACCTTGCCGGAGGTGCACATGTCAGCGCAGACCTGAGGGTTGTAGGTGTCAAGACGCTGATTTCCGAGGTAGGCGTTGGTACCGTAGGTCTCGAAGACGGCGGTCTGACCAGAGAACACCAGGCTGAATCCAGCGGGAGTCTTTGCGGCCAAGGAGATGCTCTTCAGATTTTGGTCTGCAGCGAATCCTGCGGGGGTGTCGACGGCGGCCAGGGGTCCTGAGGTAGGGAGCTGGGTACCACAGGCAGCGTACCCAGCGAAGGGCAGGGTGATCGGAGTTGAGGAAGTAGCCCGCTTCGAGACGGAGCTGCCAGAGCCAGATGAGGTATCAGTCTGACTGGCACCTTGGTCGGCCACGTCAGCGGCAACAGCGGCAGGATTGATCACAGGAATATCGTTGGCGATAACTGGAGGGGGCACGTTGTCGGGGACGATGACAGAAGCCTGGTAGAGAGCCGTCATGTCGATAGTGCCATCTTCGGAGACGTAGTTGGGTGGGACGTAAACGTCGTCTGAGCCGGACCCAGAGCCTGAGTCAGAGCCAACAGCGGAAGCCGAGCCAGAAGCATCTTGACGGACGATGATGGGATTTGCGGAAGCGGCAACAAGAAGGGTGGCAAGCAGGGCAGCACGTTTGAACACCATTGTGAAGAGTGACCTTTGCGAATGAGCGTAGAGGGAGGGGAAGAGTTGGGCAAAGCCTCAAATACGGATGTGGGTGGCAATCAGACCTGGGAAGGGAGGGTGGCGAGCAGAGACCACTCTTTAAGTACGTTGTTGGCGGCTGAGATGGAGAAAGACTTGGGATACATGCATTCGTGCACACAGTGACTTTAATGCATGACTGCGTGCAGACCTGCGCAATCTGGCGGATTCTCCTCGATCTCACGCACAGCTGAACGGGAACGACGTTTTTCCGATTCTCAGGAACGATCTTGTCTCGTATCCTGACTGCACAGTCCGACGGTCCCTTACGGGGCGGAAGAGGATACAGATTTGGTATCGTGTTCCCAGGGCGTCGCGGTGATCGCTCACGCTCAATCTCCCGTCTGATTCTTCACCAACCTGCCCGTTGACGCGGGACGGGAGTCCTGTATCAGAATCGCGCAAAGCACTGCATTCGAAGGGCAGAGAGGCGAGATAGTCAGCGTGACTTCAGTGTCCTTACCTGCTGCTCTGCAGCCTGGGGGGGGGGGGGGGGGGGTCACGGGAAAAACAGGAACCGACGTAGAGATATCCGCGCATGCACGACGCACATCGTTGGTCTTTCTGCACTCCTCTATCGCTCTTCTGAATCCTATCAAAGTCGAATGCAGGATCGAGACCATGAGTATGCAGACGCGCCAAGATATTTACGAGGTGTGGCCCCTACATGTTATGCAGGAACCGGGTGCATGCGATCACGGAGTAAAGATGGGAGAGACCTGGTTTGCTCTATGTCGATCAGCGCTGCAGAAGTCACCGGGTGTGGTCGTCGTCATCAAAGGCGTCGCTCCTCCTCAGGTTCTGACATGCAGTAGCGGGAAATGTGCATATGTAAGGCACCACACAGTTATGTAAGATGCCGTCGATCAGGGTGCACGCGCACAGGAGGTGTGTGACCGTTCCTTCCCGCTCTGAGATGCAGTAGCGGGAACCTTGCATGTGCGTGTGTGTGAGTCATGCGCTGTGGGTAAGGCGCACATGCAAGGATTTGGAGTTGGTGGGGAGGTCAACAGGCTGCATTCTGGATTTTCACCGTTTCTGCTCAGGTCCATGGAGGGAGTAAGGAATCTGCGTAAAGCTGCAAAGCGGGAGCCATGCAGAAGGGATCATGTTGCATCCGCAGCATGAAGGTGATCGAGAAAGAGACAGAGCAAGTATTGAGGTCAGCACCTGCGCCACGGCTGTTCACATGTTACGGATGCCCTCCGAAAAAGCACGGAGCTATTGCCTCGCGCAACTTTCAAAAACGTCACGAGACGATTCCGATGCGTTCTGAGAACACGCCGTGACGACTCGTCCGTATTCTCACACAGTCTAGCGCGTAGATTCGTGCCTGGACTAGCATTAATACATAGCAAAGGAGTCATGAGACTGCGTAAAAGCGAGTGTATGGCCCTGATGTTTGGCAGGTATAATGTTTCTCTTGCATGCAGGAACCTGCGAGCGGCTCTATTGCCCCAGCCTCGGTCTAGGATCTGCGAACGTGCGATGATCAGTCATGCTGACGGATACTCCGTTCCGGGATGAGGCAGGCCGGGACAGGGGAGAGGTGCGAAGCTGGTACGGGATGGTCGTCGCTCCTTTCTCGTGCGAGGGCCGCGTTCGTGAAAACAACGGGAGGCGGAAGATCGGAGTCAGAACATGGATCCCGTGGCCCACGGGTTGAAAGGGTGATCAAGGGGCAGGTGGCATGCAAGGGAACTGGAGCAACTGTCAGGAGGGAAAGGCCTTTTCATTGGCTGCTGAGGTGCCTGCTTGATGGCCTGCTTCGTATTCCATGTTCAGCGCCAGGACGTTTGTGGGTTTGATTTGGTGCTTTCCTTATTTTACCAGTGATAAGACCGTTGACTGGCCTCAATTGACTTATCGAGGGACGATCTCGTCAGGACGGGCGACAATGCAGAGATTTGAAATTGGCGGATGGACCTCGCCCATGCATACTGCTGCTGAGCATCCGTCGTCGGTCGTGCACTAAGCACAGTGCTCCTAAGGAATTCCGAGGAAAGAAAGTTCCAATGGTTGCGCGTCGTCCGACGACTGCACATGAGCTTGCCTGCGAGCAAGTTCGAATGCAAATGGACCGAGTCTCGACTGAACGTGATCAAGCGCGTGGGACTCGCGCTATCAATGCAAGCATGCACAGTCCTGCTTTTGCTCGGTGGTGGGCACGGGACAGCTCGATGAGGCGTGACCCCGGGTACTTTGCAGAATCCACGCCGTTTGACCGGATAAACCAGGGTTATTCTCCTTCCCGCAAAACACATTGGAGCCTC
Organism: Tilletia setariae; assembly: GCA_023634365.1. NCBI lineage: Eukaryota > Fungi > Basidiomycota > Exobasidiomycetes > Tilletiales > Tilletiaceae > Tilletia > Tilletia setariae. The sequence continues at coordinate 950,530 of JAMJXE010000008.1, forward strand.
CCCGCCTCGCATCCGCCTCGGCTCCGCCCCATCACGTCTGGCCCCCTGCCTCACTCTGGCCCCGGTGCTGTGCGTGCTGAGAGTTCTGCCAGACGAGCGATCTGCAGACGACCATGTGCCAGTCTCGAAGAAGCTGGAGGGGCGGCTGCTGTTGCACGCATCCTGGTGCTGTCCTCCTGGCCCGCCATGTCTCATCCCCGGGCTCGGGAGGGAAGAATGATGGATGCTGCTCGGGTAATGCTCATCCTGTGGCTCAGATTCCTCAGGACAGGGTGGAAGGCTACGCTCTGATTAGAACACCCACACGCGACGCCACTGTCCTTAACCCCGAGTCTGCCTCTGGACACTGCCCTGGGGCTCGGCCATTCTTATCATCCCGTACTTTTTCCGCATCCAATCTGCCTTGGCATGCAGATTAACCATGGGAATCACTCCAATTTACCAGGGTTATTGATGCGCCATCTTTCCGTCCTTTAACCGTGTTTATGCAGATCAGAACCGCTGGAATAAACCTAGCCAAAAGAAACGGGACCAGGAACGTTGTTGCTCCTGAGGTCGCGCGCGAGTCCAGGGCAGGGAAGGACACCACAGCAGTCCTCGGATGCTCCCATCTCAAGCCGGGCGACGATCCTTGTCAGCAGAGATTTACCTTGGAAACAGGCAATCACACAAGAAACAAAACACAAGTGATGAGAAGGGAAACGGGGCGACCCAAAATTTAGAGATCGCATGATCAGCACTGTCGACCTCCTTCATCCCTGTGGCGAGGCGGGAAGACAGCGAGCAAGTCCCGGGTAGAACACGTCTTTTCAGATCCTGTGCCTGCTTCTCCGTTTATCCACTCGTCGAGGCGGACCGGACGGCAAGTTAGCGCACAGGGCTACAGATCCTGAGCCATGTTGTATTGCCCTATCAGCTATAATCCAAGGGAGAGCCCATAAGCCATCTCTCTGAGCTGCAGTCCACGGCTAACTGCACGGGATCTCTTCCTCGTGCTCCCAAGCAGCAGAACATAAGATTTCCTTGCGTGAGAATAGTCGCTCATTATCATTTCATGCATGGTCAGCAGCCTGGACTGCGCAAATGCGATGTCTAGTCATGGTCACACTCAATATGGCTGCGATCGCGGACAAATGACTGGGAATGCCCTCGGCTGCTCCCATGCCTCCTTCGTCCTCTATCCCTCGCACGATCTCAATGGACACGGAGGGGGCGTCCCGCACTTCCTGATTGTAGATATGCTACCCGTCTTAGCAGATATCACGCAGGAACCAGCTGCGCAGGGATATGTTTCTCCTGTCTTCACACGTTGACATCGTATCAGGCCAATCATGAGCTGGTCCTGTCCGTGTGCCTTGCATGATATCGCAACATCTGTAGAATTCCGCAAAGCGCACTGCAGATCAAAGGTCTTTTTCCGTGCCGCAGATCCCACGTCGACGCACGCTCCAAGTTTTCTGGATCTCATCGTTCCACAGTGAGTGGCCCGTATTGCGAGTCTAAGCGTCGCGCCAGATTTCGCATACATATATCTGTACCAGTCTTTTGCATCATCTGCACCTCTGCAGAGATTTTTTCCCCTTCCGTCTCTGGTTCGGACCTTCCTTGTCACCTTGATCCCTTCAGGCCCTTGTACCTTCCGCTCTGATTTGGAAAGGGCACACATCATCTCCTCCTTCTTCCCCGATCCCTTTTCACTTTTCCACCCCAAGATGCTGAACAGATTCCGATCCCCAAAGGCCAGCAGTTCGTCACGTCCTGGAGCCGGTTCACCAAGCTCTGAGCGGCCCGGTCTCATCGGTAGCAGTTCCCCGCCTTCTGAGCGAGGCAGCGATCAAGGTGCCCTCGATCACTATGACTTCGACATGCCTTCTCCGCAGTCCATGGGCACCCCTGCTGCTGCTCCAGCATCCATCGCAGAAAGCGGTTCGTCCAGCTGGATCAACGAGATCGATGCTTACCGAGTGAGTCTACACCCAATCCTATTTGAGGATGCCCCTATTCTGCGACGTCACAGCAGACGTACTAACGCTCTCGAGGACCCCTACAGGTGATGGCTCGCCATCTTTACGAGCAAGCCCGCGCCAAGCAGTTCTTTTCCCTCGATGCTCAAATTCCCAGTGCAGCCACGCTGCGGATGGCCAAGGGGGCGTACGTCTGCCACCCGGCTGAGAACCCCCGACTCGAGGCTTTCAGCAAAGCAGTTTCCTCGATCAACTGTGAAGTCTGCATTTGGGTGTCTTCTCCAGTCGTTGTGGCCATCACTTCCCGTCTGGCCTGGGGCACCACCGAGGTTCCTATCAAGCCTGCCGAACACATTCAGGTGGTCGAAACAATGGAGGACGCCGCTCTCGCCCGCAAGGCACAGTATGCCGCTTTTGTCCGACAGGAATGTGCTCTCCTCGTCTGGTCCGATTCGGTGGATAACATCCTTGACCGGATTCAATCGCTAGAGAACAAGATGGTCAGCTTTGTCTGGAGATCCGCTACCGCCGGCAAGATCGGAGGTGCTCTCACACACCCGACCCTTCGCTCCTTCAACACCCAACAAAGTCTCGCATCCTACAATTCCTCGCCAAACTCGGATGCCCAGCACTTGAGTGGCACACCCATGGCCGAACTCTCTCCTCCGGGCGCAGTCGGAGGTCGGGCCTCGCCCGCCATTGTTGATATCGAAAAGGCTAGCATGGCACAGAATGACGGCACTCTCGTCGAAGAACGGCAGACGATGTTGCAAGGTCCGGTCATGCAAGGTCTTCGTCTCGGGCTCTGCACCCTGCTCTGCGGTCTGATGATCAGATCTCTGATCGCCGAGGCCCTATTGGACGGGAACTACATGCGATTCGCACTTGTTGCCGTCATTCCTTTCCAGTTCATTGTCACTTTGTTCTTCAGCGGTGAGTTCGCGGAAGCCCCGTCCGGACGGATGATTCAGGACAAGAATTCTGAAACTGACACATTCTGTACGACCTTCTGTTGGAGGGGTCCTGTAGGTAGCATCATCTACACTCTGTTCATGTTCTTCGCTCCTATCAACCAGATGTCAGCCAACACTCGTTACTTCTCGGGCCAGGCACCTGAACGAATCACCACTCGACTGCCACACATCACCATCCAGATGCCTGTATACAAAGAAGATCTCGACGAAGTCATCCGACCCACGGTGGCCTCACTCCAAAAGGCCATCTCCACTTACTGTCTGCAAGGCGGCTCCGCTGCCATTGTGGTCTCCGACGACGGTATGCAACTCATCAGCGACAAGGAACGGGCAGTCCGTCAAGAGTTCTACGACGTCCAAAACATCTCCTGGGTTGCCCGTCCCGGACACAACGTCGACGGCTTCACCCGCAACGGGCGCTTCAAAAAGGCCAGTAACCTGAACATCACCCTCCAGCTCTCTCTTGCCATCGATCGGATGATGGAAGAGATGCGTCCCAAGGATGCCGAGTCCCTCTTCCGATGGAGTCAGAAGGAAGAGCAGCAGCTGTACAGCGAGTGTTTGGCAAAAGCCATCCCCACCATTCATCCGGGTATCCAGGCGAGCGGCAACATTCGAATGGGCGAGCTCATTTTGCTCATTGACTCGGACACTCGTGTACCTGCCGACTGCTTCATCGATGCTGCCTCCGAGATGAGCCAGTGCCCCGACGTGAGTTGGCTCATCAGACCAGCGGGTCTCCGTATCTCAAAATCACTAACCCTTCTTCGCCTTGTCAAAAAAAAAAACGACACAGGTCGGCATCATCCAACACTGCTCAGGCGTGATGGTCGTGACCGGAAACATGTTCGAAAAAGGTATTGCTTTCTTCACACGGTGAGTTCACATCTCATTTTATTTTCTGGCGTAATCTACTTCGGTCTCCATTCATTCTGACATGCCATCTCCATCTCCGGTCAATCAGTTTGGTGAATCTCGCCATTTCCTATACGGTAGCCTGCGGTGATATCGCTCCTTTCGTTGGTCATAACGCGTTCCTCAGATGGAGCGCCATGCAGGAGGCAGCGTTCGTGGACCCAATGGATGGCGTCAAGAAGATCTGGTCTGAGTCGCACGTATCAGGTAAGTTCTACCTCCGATGCCCACACATGTTTGCACTTGATAGTCTGACCAATTAAGAGTTCGTCCGATGGCCACAAATAGAGGACTTCGACATGGCTCTCCGCCTCATGATGGAAGGATACTGCATCCGCTGGGCAACTTACAGCAAGGGCGAATTCGAAGAGGGTGTCTCCCTCACCGCCGAGGACGAGCTGAATCGATGGCAAAAGTACGCTTTTGGCGTCTCTGAGCTCGTCTTCCATCCTTTCAAGCAGTGGCTGTTCAAGGGTCCCTTCACACCACTGTTCCGCCAGTTTATCGGATCCAAAGCTCTGCCACTCCATTACAAGCTCGCAGCTTCGGCGTACATGTTCTCGTACTATGCTATCGCTTCGGCCATGCCTTTGACCTTTGCGCTCTGCCTCGTTCAAGGATGGTTCAATCCCGTTCTCGACCTTGCTTTCCTGCCTCCCTTTCAAGTCTGGGTTTCTGTCGCTGTAAGTCTGGATCTCGTCTCCTGCACCGGTTCAGGCTCTGCATCGCCACTGACACAGTGAAATCTTGATGTCTGCTAGATTGTCTTCGGCGCTGCCAGTCAAGTGGCAATGGTCGTCGCCCGCTTCCGTTCGAAGCAAGACGGCTTCTTCGAGGCCCTACTGGAACACATAGTCTGGACTCCCTTCATGATCATCTTCTTCACCGGTCTTTCGATGCACGTCCTCTTTGCGCTGATTGCGCATCCTCTCGGCATCAACATGACCTGGGGAGCCACGCTCAAGTCGCTGAGCAAGAGCAACTTCTTCCACGAGATCCCTCTTCTTTGTGAGTAATTTCACACAGTAGCACATCTTGACCCGTGCCGGTTGCTGATATTCGACATGCATCTGATACCGTGTATTTCTGCAGTCAAGCGATTCTGGCCGGTACTCACCATATCGGCGTCATGGTTGGCTGCCATCATTGTGCTCGGGACTCCTCTGGTTCCGCTGGAGTGGCAAATATCCGGATTCTTCACCATCTGGCCTTCGCTCTGGCTCTGCGTGATGCACATCGCATACCCCTTCGCTCTTGTGAGTCTTGCAGACGTCCTATGCTAGCTCAAGCATGCACGACCGACTGAACTGTCTCATGCCTGCCTTCACAGAACCCTGCGCTGCTACGATTCTCCTTCTGAGCGGACCATTTTCACCAATTGGAAGCGGGAGATCCCCTTCCCATGTGTTGTGCCGACACAACTCGGATGTGTCCTTGCCGGGCCGGACGTTTCGAGTCCAGGCCTCAAGAAAGCACTGCCTGCCGACCCCACGCTCGTTTGTACTCCTCTGCATGGAGGTCGTCATCTCTGCCTCCTGTTCTCTCCTCTTCTCGCCCAGCCTTTCTTCTTGGAATCGGTTTGTTTTCTGTGAATGCTTGTGTAAACGGGTTGTTTTCTCTAGTTGTAGACTGTTGTCACTTGGTAATGGATCAGAACCCTGATCATTCCTTGCTTTGAGAGAGCGTCCGGACGTTGGCTTTCCACGGAAAGGGCGTCCCCAGCCTTGTTCAAGTTGGTCAGACCGCAGACAGCTCCACCGGAACTCGAGGTATCGGCCAGACCACCACTGCCTCCTACATGCGTCAACCTGGCTCCGGTCTGCTGTGGGTCACCGACTTGACAGATGGAAATATCCGGGTGAGCCGCACAAGAGGTGAGGGAATCGTGTCGTGCTTGGAAATGTCGCTGCAGTAGGCTGACCGCGACCTTGTTCAAGCCTTCCTGGTAGCACTCGAAGTTCCAGCTGGGGCGAAGCTTCGACCCGGGGAAGCTTGTGCCTAGTTTTGAGACAGAGCTCGTTGTGGACGATGGATCTTGGTACAGCACTGTTGATCCCTCAAAAACCCAAGTGGGCTGCGGTCACCCATCTCACCCTCAAGTAACATTTAGAAGTCGAGATTCTCGGCGGTGCATTTGCATTTGTCTGCGACCAAGTTAGAACTTTGCAGAGCTAAGCTTTCTCGCTCGGCAGAAGAACAAAAGCGCCTAGACATTTCAATAGTAAGAGCTGATGATAGCAACTTCATGATACGTTTCGAATAAGGAAAGGCAAAAAGGGAACGAAAGGGCAGCAAGCAACAAGGAGGAGAGACCGTCCTAAGCCCTCAGGATGTGCAGGTGAATGTGACGGTGACTTGGCCAGACAACCAACGGGTGCCAAGTATGATGGAGTCACCCTTGCTTGATCCTGCATATCCGCCGTTGCCGTCCTCGCCAGCTTGACCGCCCAAAAGGCCTCCTCCGCCTCCCCCAGTGTTGTACTGACCTGGTCCGGCAGTGCCGCCCACTGATGACGACATCAACTTCGAGTCATCTTCGAGCTGACCAGGGTATTGGTTGTTGAAGACATACCACGAACCGCTGGGGATGTAAGATACTCCGTTGCCGCCGCCACCTCCAGCAACGACGACACGCTCGCCTGTCGCTTGGGCGATGAGCTCAGACGAACCACCACCTCCACCACCGCCTCGAGCGGCTCCACCGTTCTAGGAAAAGAGTATGGAAACGGCAAAGAAGTCAGCTCCATCAGTCTGCAAGAGATAACAGAGCGAAATGAAACCTACCGGCCATCCGCCAGCGCCGTTGTCACCGACATAGTTGGTGTGGCCACACCCGCCCACTTGGACCGTGAACACCGTTCCTGAGGGAATTGTCGAGCTCCCACCGACCACAAGTGCACTGGTGACGGTGTATCCAGTAGTGCGCCAGCCCTGGTCTTGTGTGAACCCTCCCGCACCCCCGTCCAGAGTGGCGTTGGCGGTGCCTGTGCACGGAGCTGTGAAAGTATCGCTGAGACCATTTTGGTGAACTGAGAGATCGGAATCGTCAGGAATAGCGAACACGTATGTAGAAGTGACAGGTGGTTGAGGGCTGGGTGTGGGTGTGGGTGTGACGGTGACGGTGACGGTGTCGGTTTCGGTTGCAGTGACCACCACAGTCTCTACGTCGGTCGCAGTGACAGGAACGAGAGAAGAACTGGTGGAGCTGACGATGGATGTCACCGCCGGGTCCGTCTGTGTCGAGGTGATGCTGGCTACAGCAGTCTGAGTAGGCGTGATGAACACTGTGGCCGTCGTGAGGACAGTGTTGACGCCTTTGAGAATGGTCTTGGTGGCGGTGGTTTTGTAGGTGCTGGTGTAGGTCTTCTTGCCAACAAAGGATTGACAAGCCTGTGTGACGGTGCTACTGGAGTAACCCTTGAGCCAGGAAGGGACGGAGGGAGTGTCACTCGTGACGCGTCGGCTGGGATTAGCATTGGCAGTGACCGTGCTAGGAAGAAAAAGAAGACAGAGAAGGTGTCACGAGTGAATCATCAGAATCTTGATGCTTCTCATATCAGTTGTCGTCGACAGTGTCCGTTTTGACTTACGCGGTGGCGGTGACATCCTGGACCACAGTCTGGGTGACAAAGGAGGTAACAGTCGCGACCGTCGATGTTGAGGGCACCGGCACCACAACAGTGTTGTAAACTGTCGGAGTTACCTCCACGACAACGACACTGGTCTGGGTCGAGGTGACTGCCGAGGCGGTACTGGTGATGATTGTCGATGCCGTCTTGACCAAGGTCGAGGCGGGAATGACGACGGAGACAGTCTTTGTGACGGTCACTGTGGTCGTTGGGTAAATAGGAGTGTGGAGCCAGGCTCTACAAAAGTTGATACCATTCTGACCCTTGGCCTGAATGAGGGAGATGGCATTGTCTACGTCTGAGCGAGCTTGCAAGCCACCAGGACCGGAGAAGGAGGAGCCTTGAGATTAGAACACCTGGGGAGTGAGTATGCGGATTCCAGCCGAGAGGTTGCAAGTGTAAGTTACTCACCTTGTTGGCGCGGAGCTGCTGATGCAGCGGGCAAGAGGACCAGACTGCACGCAACAAATGCGAACAGGGGGAGACGCATTGTGTTCAGATTGGGGAGGAGAAGTTGATGGGGAAGTGCAGTGTGCGGAGGAAGGGTTGCAAAGGGGTGATGGAACACAAATCCGGTCTTTATAGGGAGAAGGGATGGGGAAACAAGGAGAGTCGATAAGTATGTACAGCACAGATACCAGAGACGGGCAAAATCACCTGTCCACAGATCGAGTCCTGCTCCCTTCAGGCCTGCGTCAGGATCAGCAGGCCAAAGCTTCCCGCCTCCTCAGCACAAGAGCAGATAGATGCACAGTCAGGCAAAAGCGGGACGCATCACAAGCTTTCGTGTGTAAGTATTTGTGACTCCGACGTGATCTGGCCCGCGTCCCGTGCTGGCGGCGTGGGAAGAGTTGAGTTGCGAGCACACTCTGCGTTCCAAGGGACACGGGTCGATTTCGACGAACTGCCAGGCATCGCATCGTCGTGGTCTTCATGGTGGTCCCGTCTGGCGGCGTGCATGCATGCATGGGAGTCCGGGATGCCATCGGCTCAAGCTGCTCAGAGTCTGTAGATGCCTGGTCAGCAGTGGTGGAGTACATATGTACTCCGTGAGCAAGTCGCAGGAGGTGAAGGAGTTGGGACGGGACGGCGAGACGGGACCCTTCGGATAAACGAAAGCGCTCGGATCGGAAGGCGATGCTTGAGCCCCACTGGACCTTCTCAGGAGATCCTGGCATGTATACCCGTATTACATTTGCGGATCTCCTCTCCGCGCCCGCGTCTACAATGGGACACGGTAGTCATCCCTGACTGTTGACAGAAAAGCTTCCTGCTTACATTTCATCGAGCAAGGCTGGTAAGGCGACGCACCATCCTACATGCATCTGAAGTGTGGACGTGTAAGGGGCACAGTTTCCGCAACTGTATGTAACAAGTAGAAGGTGAAGCGGCCTGCGGCCGTGTGGGAAAAGCAATGAAATGAGATTGAAAAATAACTACATGAGGGCATTCATTCGCCAGAGAGGGGGGAAATTGGTGCCGAATTCGGAGGGTGTGGCCCTCGAGGATGTCGTAGAAGTGGGCTCGAATGGCCGGGCAGTCCTGAAGGAGGGCGGTGTAGGCTCTGGGTAATATGAAAAGTGTGGGCTCAATTCCTTCCAGCTATAGTAGAGGGGGAAAAGTTTGTCAGCGCCATCGCACATTTTCCTAGATGCGCAGTCGACCTCCTGCCTTAGCGGGGGGCATGCTTGGCAGGCGGACTAGTGAGGGTAGCAAAGGCAGCGTGCTTTGACCGCCACAAAGCAAGCCTGTCCAGCATGAGCTTTCCGGGAGCGTCCCTGACCGTACCTGCAGTATGCGCCAAACTCAAGGGAAGCACACCTCTCTTCTTGGTGAGGCGACCTCTGGTCCTGAACCAATCAAACGTGTATGTCTCCCAGATCGAGAAATCCGATTGGTGCACTCATGAAATCAACCCGGCTCTCGACCACGACGAGATTTGGCCGTCCGTCCGTTCTGACTACTATGCACGATCTCAAGGCTAGGACTGAGAACCGGACCTATTGGTCAGGAGCGCGGGCCGTCGTCCTCCCGTGTTGCGCCCCCGCAACGAGATTGTAGCACCACAGGAACCTGACTCCGTGATTCAGGACGGAGAAGGTACTCGACTCAGACTGGGGTTTGCTGGTCCGAAGCCTAAGGAGACACGCGGGTCGAGGACCGGCCGAGTGCTACATTCGACGCCGACACGGCTCTAGGCGCACGATGAGGACCATGTGGTTGTCAGTTATTCTCATCTGGGCACCAGAAGGTGTGCGACTCCACGTGGCAATCTGCGAATCCACGTGGGAGTCTGCTAGCGTGAATCTCAGGTCATCAGCAGAGAACACGCGGAACGGCAGCCCCCTTTGACGCCCAACCAGATCGATCAGATGACCTTCAAGCCAGTGCCGACCAACACATCCACGTGTCCATACCTTGGCGACCTCTCCAATCCACATGTTGCAACCACGTCCAGAAGTTGTGTACCCCCCATTGACCAGGTCCAGTGCAATGATGGACATCGATGATCCCCGCCGCGAACGAGCTAGCGCTTTCCCTTCGCGGACCCTGCTAGCTTTCCCTGCACTGAAGGTGGTGCTAAGGTCCAATCGACTCGCGCGAAAGCGGTGAGCAGAACTGCGATTCAACATGGATTTGATCATTGGTTCCATATGGATCTCTGGCCAATGCTTGCCCTTGCGAACTTTCAACTCCACTTTGGGCAAGTATGCAAATGGTTTTCCCTGCCCTCGCCCACCAGAAGCACGAAGGAAAATGCTGCGTACAATCTCTGAATGGACAGACGCGGGACTTTATAAGGCGTATGTGCTCGTCCTCCGCTCAACTTCTTCCAGTCCTCTGACATTTTTTCCCCTCACCTGCCGAATCTCAACTTGTTCTGGCCCTCCCCTGCGCTGATTCCGCTTTCACAATCATGGCTCCCTTGTTCTACCCTCCTCCTCCTCCGGTTGGTGTAATCACCGTCAATGCAGCGGCCGCCACAGCTAGGGCCCCGTTGTTCTACCCTCCGCCTCCTCCGGTCGGTGTGATCACCGTCAATGCAGCGGCCGCCACGGCTAGGGATCCCTTGTTTTACCCTCCGCCTCCTCCGGTCGGTGTGATCACCGTCAATGCAGCGGCCGCCACGGCTAGGGATCCCTTGTTCTACCCTCCTCCTCCGCCGGTCGGTGTGATCACCGTCAATGCAGCGGCCGCCACGGCCAGGGACCCCTTGTTCTACCCTCCGCCTCCTCCGGTCGTCACACCCACAGTCAATGCGCGAGACCTAGTGGCGAGGGATCCGCTGTTCTACCCCGTCCCTCCTCCAGTCGTCACACCCACCGGCATCTGATGGTCCTGTTTATCTTGGTGAGAGACTGTGTCCATTTGAAGACGCTGGTGATTCCCTTCCTCCCTCTCCACTGTTTCACTTGCGTGTCGAGTGCATTGAACCTCACCGGGCTCTTGTCTGATTCTTCAGGTCATCCACCTGCCGGAGTGCTCCCCATCCACCACCTCAGCATAGTCTCCAAAGCGCACACCGCAGCCCGCACGATTTCACTTCTTGTGCTCAGTCTCTTTCGTCCTGGCACCGCTCTAAGCAATCAGAACCCAGGTCAGAGCTCGCTGCTGCTTGGTGCGGACGAGAAGAACATCCACCATTGGATTCGGATCTGATCCGGAATTCAACAGCTCTGCTCCAGTGATTTCTCGTCTATTGTACCCATACTACCTCATTCAACACAGCAAGTGCGTGCAGCTAGCAGAAAATGAAGAGGACGATATGATTGACTCAGACATACTGAGGCTTTATCACAACTTGGCACGCGAACTTGGCATGCGACGCTGCCTGCCTACAGGACATTCTCCGCTTCGACCACCCCGGATCATCTGCATTGCTATTGGGGCCAAGATTTCGAAGCTCTTGCTGAAGTCTTGATTACTTTGCGCAACGTTCTGGGTATGCTTGTGGATTTGGCCGAGTGAGAGTGATGAGGCACGATAGTGAATCTGGATTTGGCCTCGAGATCGAACACAATCAGGTGCATGTCACCTCGCACCTGCTGCAGCTCTTCGAGGGCGAGGTTCCAGGAGTGTGCGCCAACCGAGCCCCAGACCATCCCATCACTAACATTCAGTCCGTCGCGATGCGCACTTGCCAGAGCGGTCTTGCCTTGCGGCCGAAATTGACTGCTGTCACCATCAAAGTCTCATCTCCGCCGGTCCGTGTAAAAGATTTCTGCCTTGCGAGCACGCGAAAGATCTCTGCTCTCCATCTCCAGCGCCCGGTCGGCAAGTTTATGCTACCCGCCTGCTAACAGGCCTTGTCGGGGCAGAGTGGTCGATGCTTTCGGGGCCGAGACCCATTCTAGCATGGCCTCGCCAATGTTTGGGTCCTGCCCAACACAGGCCTGACCACATGTGCACTCCCATTGTTCTCGCCTGTCAGATCCGCCTTCCTGTTTCCGACAAAGCGACTGAATAGATCCAAGGGTAGCCTCAACTCTTATGTGTCATTCCTGCCTCACTGTCCCAGGCATCTCGAAGTCTGCAATGGGTGATTGTCCAGCATCTCGATGGGAGGGCCGAGCTTGATGAGGTTCGTTTGTGGGAGAGGTTGGATCGGGCGAGGCGCGCCATGTGCATCAATCCGCGACACCGTGTTGACCACTTTCCGTCTCGAGCACAGCCACAAGCGAGAACCGCAACCAGATGCGCGCGAGGGACACAACGACCTGAAATTTCACACCACTGCCAGCTCGAGGCGGAGGCTCACTGGTTTCATTGTCGTCGGTGGGACGCTGAGGTACTCGATTAGGTGACTTCTCACCCTGCTCGGTTCCTGTCCCTCTTTCCTTTGCTCTTTTTGTTTTCTTTTCCTTTTCACACAGATTTCCTCGTCCCGGTTCGCATTCGATTCGATGCCATCCTCAGCCTCAGGAGGGAAAAGGATGAACCCTTGGACAGGCCCTCACAGGCTGCCCGAGTCCACAAAGCGCTCTCTGCGTCGTGCTCTGTTCGGCGCCTTCGTCGCGTGGCAAGTCTCCTGTATCGACGCAGTCGTCTTACTCCTCACCATGGCTCAGTACAACGCGACTGGGTTTCGAAACTTCAAGACCGGGGACGGGTCTCTCTCACTGGCCGGCTTTTCGACCTTTTCTAGAGTCGTAACCAGGATCAGCTACGTCCAGCTGTGCATCCAACTCTTTGGCTTGATGCTGCCGTTATTCACGCTGGCCACGACGGTCAGGCGCAATCCGGTCGTGAGGACTGCTCTCTTCGTCCGACTCTTCACCATCACAGCTCTCATAGTGACCCTCTTCAGGGTGTTCAGCCTGGGCACAGATCGCAAATCCATCTTGAACGCCTGCTTTCAGAACCAGAGCTGGACGAACGCAGCCAACACGCGCCTGGGCACCATTGATGCGGCTACAGCGTCAACGCTTTGCAAGAAGTCACTGCGATGGGTCGAGCCCGCCAAATTGGTTGCCCTGATCCTGGATATCGGTGCCGTCCAATTCTTCAACAGCAGTGAGTCTTCGCAGTCTCTACCTGTGGCCGCCCAGGTAGACTCGCCAGCTGATCATAGCCGTGATGTGTGTGTGTGTGCTGTGATGGCTGCTCACAGGTGTGCAGAACTACAAGAATGAGCTCATTACCGAACGGCACACATCCTACCCAAGCGGCTCTACGCCAGAGACTACCAGCAACAAAGACATCAGCAGCGTCCGTAGTCACAGTACGAGCTACGCGTCCGTTTCCGCTGCTGCAGAAGAGGACAACAAGCGAAAGTGACGGGCGCGAGTCCAGGGCAATAGGCAAGCTGGAAGCAGGAATGGGAAATATTTATAGGTACAGTACGCATACCACCCAAAACTTGCGGCGAGGCTGTGCTTGGCCTCTTCACGCTCATCGCCCGATCGCCTCGTCTTGAGGACGTTGCATTCGTGACATGCTACATATCTGCAGCAGCTCCTTCATGCCCGGTCTCCGAAACTTCAGATCTGTGACGAGTACGCATGCATGCAGTCAGTCGATCTAATGTCTGATGGATGACATGTCCTGGACGATACAGCTTGCTTGGATGTGTTGATCTCGCTTCGATCGTCCAGCTACGGGTGGAATAACAGAATTGTCGCTCAATTCTTGAGTCCTGACTCCTAAACAAGGTCATGGCACGTCTGAGATAAGACCCGCGCTATAGCCGGTCAAAGCATTGGAATCTGCCCACCGGACAGGCATTGAGCCTTGGCCCTCGACGAGTCATCCCGTGCAGTAGTAGCAGTGCTTTCCAGCTACGAACTCTCTCAACGGTCGCTCTTGGCCTGTGACCTGATCCCACTATTCAAGATCCTCCACGCTTCGACATAACAAGGCTTGACTGTGGCCGGGTGCAATGTTGAGTGAAAAGAAACAGGCCAGCCGCTCTTCTGATAAGAAACAGTGCGATCTTGGCTACGATTTCGGGGGGAGGTGAAAACTTCTGCGCGATTTACACAGAGGTACCGTCGTGCCAACGCCTGTGATCTCCCTGGTTGGTTGGTACGCATTTTATCGCGCATCTTTTCCGTCCACTGGCTTCCAGACCGCCCAGTGGCCAGAGCACCTCGACGGACGCGGGCGTGCTTGCATACGTGCGCTCCGGAGTGACGATCTCTGCACGTCCATGGGTAGTCTCTACCATCACCTCCTGGTCGGGGTCCGTCGTAGCAAGACCAAAGACGTGCTCGAGTTCGTGCTGAACGAGCAGATCGGCCACCGCTCGGGCGAAGGCGACATCAAGGATACCCGCACCTTTGTCGCTCTGGTCCTCAAAGGTGAACTGAAGAGGAGTAAAGTTCTTGGTGTCCGGACAGACGCCCCACAGCGTAGGCTGAAGGTCGTTGCGAGCTGCGGCCGAGAGTTCTGAGAGGCGGAAGGGCTGCGTGGCCGGGCCGCATTCGATCATGATCTCGTCGTCAGCGAGATCGGAGTGGCGATGGAGGAGGTGAAGTCCGTACTTGCTTGCGGATGGGTGTTGTTTCGCTATCTCGACCAAAGCCCGCTGGATCTTGATCAGGCCGCCAACGCGCTGGAAGACGTGTTCGGCATCCTCTAGGTTGGGCAGACTGCTGCGGAGTTGCGCAGAGTAGGAACCAAGCATTGCTGTCATCTCTGAGGAGCACAAAGTGACGATCTGCAGGCGCTGTCAACGTGTGTCTGCTCCGTGGATACGACAGGGCGGTCCGTGTTCTCACCCACTTGAAAGACGAGAGTCAGGAAGAGGCTAGAGAATGAGTCCTAGTGAACGCGTATGAGGGAGGAAACGGAGTAGGAGGTTCAAAGTCCCCAAGATAAATGCACCCTTTATAGCTCTCTCTTTGGCGCCTCAAAGTAGGACGATAGTCTGAGACGGTCGATGCATGTTGCCGGAACACAGCTTCTGAAGCGTCTCGACACGGTCAATCGCTTGAAAACCCTCAGAAGCACGATTGTGCGAATGTGTCTTGAGCTTCGCCGCCAGTTTTGTGCATAAAGGGAGACGTGTCAAGTTCCAATCACGATCTTCATAGGAAGACGTACGGTATCACAAGACCCTGCAGACAGGGAATGGTGGTGGCGGGGTGAGCTACAATGCACCATCATGAAGACCAAGCTCGAGGGCTATGAGACCGTAGCGTCATCCTGCATTCGCTTATACACGGACTCTGCGCAGACGCATCTTCTTGGACAGACACCCTCGAGGTTAGGCGGCAAAGAGGTGCAAGGAAAGGAACAAAGGGAGAATGGGAGGAAGAGTCAGTCTTATACACTTACAGGTATGTACTGCACAAGCGGGAGCTCTCGGGCCTGGGACAGCTCAATCAAGGCTGAGACTGGAATCGAGAAGAGACCGGAAGCAGATCAAAGACAGCTCGATAGGTCAGGTGGGGATGCATAGCCTCCTCACGCCGAAAAAGGTCTCTCGCGTGACGTGCTAAGGAAACGTTCTGAGCCCGACAGTCTACAATGCGCGGCCGATAGCGCGATATCGACGCCTCGCTCCTGCTTCCGTCCAGCACTGCTTCTGCAAGATAAGCACACTCATGCCTCGCCTCTGTGCGCCAAGGGGACCGGGCTCAATGATCACAACAGATGCGGTGCTGCAAGCGGCAGGTGAGCAGTGTGAGTCATCCCTCCCCTTTGTATCCTGCCTTCCCTTTGTCGACAAATTTCTTCGTCCGGCTCCGACAGCTGGACTGCATCATTGATTGCGATTCCACGACCATCGAGTATCCACTTACACCCTTGCGAGCTTTCGTACATGCTGTCCATCTCACAGCCGAGTACCGCGGTACCATGACTTTCGTACAACTCTTTGCGCAAGTACTCTTATCGCCGAGTATCTGCACCTCAGCTCATTGAGTTGACTCCAGCGATTGAAGTTTGGGATCCGAAGAGTCGCGAGTGGCAAGGCTGGTGCATGAAATCAGTCATACCGCCTCTCCCTCTTGGTTTTGGGCGCTTCGTACTCTCCTTTGTCTCAGTTCGCGTTAGACTTCGGTTCCACCTCCATTGGTAAGGAAACACCTCATCCTCTCCCTTTGTCCGGTCGCGTCCCTTGAGGTGCCTATCCCTTACCTGGGCCCGATAGCACGAACTGTCTTTGCGACTTTCACTACGATCGAGAACTCACACACATCTCACACACATCTTTGCGATACCTTTGTTCGATATCTATCCAGCAGCTGAACACCGCGTCGTCATTCGGCCAGCTCGTGGCCCGTCAAGGTGAGAAGACAAGTGTTTGACGTTGAGGTCAGGAGCAGGCAGCAGTGATCACCCCTTCTGTCTCTGAACTGATCAGGTCGGATCCCATCTAATGGAGCGAAGCCCCATTCCATTCCGGGATTGGCTATCAGGCGGCGGAACGCCTCATTCCGTCTGGGTTTTGCACATACAGGTGCACTCTTTGAGTCATTGCAATCCGTGAGAGGGTGAACCAGGACAGATATTTCGAGACATAAGGGGGACGGATCAAAAGGCTACATTGGTCAAGTGTGATGTCTTCTGTCGGTCCAGGGAGAAAACTACATGAACAAGTGCAGTGCCGCTTGTCGAAAATCGACTTTTGGTCGCCCTCCGTCCATTTGTCATCATGGTTCATCGTCTGGGCTTGGGCTTAGGCCAGCGTAACCGTCATGCGTACGGAAGTGCTTTGCCTTTGCCGCTGGGTGGCACACCTGTGCGCATTTCTGTTCTTCCTTCATGCTGATGAGGGGCCAAAGCACTTCGACCGCTGCCGGGTGGTCGACGAGGTTGCACGCTGGAGTAATGATCTCGGCACGTCCTTGAGTGGTCTCCACCATCAAGCCCTGTCCAGGAACCGTAGTGGCAAGACCAAAAATGTGCTCAAGGCCATGCTGGACAAGAATGCCAGCAACCGCTTCCGCCAGAGCAGCATCAAGGTCGTCGATGCCTTCCGTTCCAAGATTGTCGTTGAAGGCGAACTGGAGAGGAGTGAACTTCTTGGTGTCAGGAGAAAGGGCCCAAAGCGTCGGGCGAAGGCCGCTTCGAGCGGCCGGGGTGAGGTCCGACAGGCGGAATGGCTGGGCGACATGGCCGCACTCGACCATGATCTCGCCGTCGTCGAGGTGAGAATGGCAGTGGAGAAGATGAAGCCCAAAGGTGTGCGAGGAGTGGTTCTGCTTGGCCACCTCCGCCAAAGCGTCCTGGATTTTGGTGAAGCCACCAAGATGCTTCGAGTTCTGAACAGCATCGTGGAGGTCGGGCAAGCTGGCGCGGAGCTGAGCAGAGTACGAGTCAAGAACGGCAGTCATCTGCATGGTATAGTGCGGTCGCAGCGTAATGGAACACCAACGTCAGTATCGGCACATGGTGGCCAGGTCGAGACCATGTTACTGCTCACCGGATACCGATATCAGTGAGAAGGCGCAAGAGAAGTCTGAATGCTGATCTGTGGTGAAAAGAGAGTGCAAGGGCCTGTGTCGTTATGTCACCAGGTGCGCGGATGTCCCTGCTTTTATAAGTTTCCAATTCCGCTAGAAGTAGGTGCAGCACCTTCGAGGCTTCGCATTCTGCCTTGGAGCACAGCTTCCGCGGCAAGGTGTGCGCGGTACGTAATAAAAATAAGACGGGTGCGATGCTGATGTTTATCTATATTCACAGTAGCAGTGCCAGGCAGAAGTACAGATCATGAGGAGATTTGTGAGAAGACAGTTGCAATCCGCTATACAAAGGGAGCACATGTATCAGCACTCGACCTGTCAACGAGAACATGTCGGAAACCAATCAATCCCTCCTCTTCCGTGAAGAACATCCATTCCGCGGAATGGTATGATATCGAACAACCCAGAAAAGCTCTAGTCGTCCTAGCGAGATGGCGTTCTCCAGCTGGAATGCCCTGCTCACATAATATGAGATATCTGTCCAGCCGTATGATGCACCTCTACGCATCAAGTGCCAATCATTCCCTTCACTTATGCTTGTTGTCCTTGCATGCAGATGTAAAGGCACGATCAGATTACTTTGAAGTAGGTTTTGTGCCAAGGAAAGCTGCCAGTTCTGCTCGTGATTATCTGTGATCACTAGCGAGCGGCTCGAGCGCGCGGCCGATAGCGCGTTTGCCTCATGACTCTTATCGACGAGTACGTGGATTTCGACTCGTTGAGCTGAGGATTCATTCTCCCAACGACTGAGGCCCGGGATCGAAAAGATGAGAAATGACAAGACTGGTGCACGAAATGAGTCATGCCTCCTCTCCCTTTGTCTTGCGCGCTTCTACTCTCCTTTGTCTCAGTTTGCGTCAGACTTCGGTCTCACCTCCATTGGTAAGTAAACACCTTCCACCATCATCAAGACTTGCCAGACATGACACCTGGCTCCAAACTCAGCTCCGCGGTGCCCTTTGGCCGAGTTTTGGCTCCGACTACCGACGACGAGGTGAGCATCTGCGCCTGTATGAGCCCGTGAGTACAGCTGATCGATGTGACTCTTTCGGTGAATCATCGCAGGTCGACGTGACAGCGCAAGCTCATGTGCGCATCTTGAGCTGGGCTGCGAGCTGGTCGTTCCACTCATTTAGACTGGAAGTATCACACCAAGGAGCTCTTTTCCATTTCCGACTGCGGAAGCCTCCTGCTGGCGCCTTCAAGGATGGAGAAGAGGGTGTCGGATACCCGTCTTCCTTTTGCACTTCGTTCTGGGAATCAGTCATTCCAGCCTTCGGCCCGCCACCGGAGCCCACGAGTCGAGTCTGGTATAGCAGAACAAAGGACGGCATGGTGAATGCAAAACGACCGATCCTTTCCGATGAAGCTATGGAGAGAGAGGACGCGCTTATCAGGCTGGTCCAGCAGCAGCTGCCTCGTCTCATTGTCGACCTGCAGCAGCAGCGGGAAGGTTCCGTATCAGGATCGCACGTCTGGGTACAGATCCGAGATGACCAGGAGTTCCCCGACATCGCACGTTTCGACCTCGTCGGAGACTACTTCCGCACTATACTTTATTCAGTCCTTCGCCCCATCGAAGACGAAGAATTTCCCGAAATTCCACGGGTCGATGTGAGCGCCATCGAGACTTACATCCGACAGCCTCGCGATACGGTCTCGTTTGTGTATGCTCGACTGACTGCCACGTCGGCACCCATCCGGCTTGTATTCAAGACAGCTCGTCTGACAGAGCCTCCTATCGACCTGGACGAGGCTCCACCCGAATTAGTGTCTGAATTCGCAGATCGTCAGAGCACGCGTCATTATATGATGTACAAGGAACTCGTCGATATGGCCGCAGCTCAGTCGCATCCCAACGTGATTCCGATGCCGCTTGCGCTCGCTACCATCACGCATACGAATGCCGATGGCAGCACAGAAAAACGGCTGATCGGCTGGCTACAGCGTCCTTACGTGGACTGGATCGTTGAGAAAGGCATACCCGGTGTGCAGCAGGGCACGCCTGAGGACGCCAAGTGGCGTGTCCGCTACGCACATGACCTCGTGCAAGCCATCAGCTTCCTCGCAACGCAGAAGCAGTACTACCACAGCGACATTGCTGCCCACAATACCTTACTCAGTGCAGGTCCACCCGAAGGCCGACTGATGCTCATCGATTTTCAAGACTGGAACGGCTATGTCAACAGCGATGGGCCTGACGCGCCAGAAGCTAACGGTATATGGGAATGTGAACTTGACGAATTCGGCAACACAAAGTACACACATACCGGGAGAAGCGTCAAGAATCGACATAATGCCTTCAGAAACATGTATCGGGACATGCCGGAGGTGCTGGAGCGCTTGATGATATTCAATGTTGGTACGGCACTGGCTCGGATGCTGAAATGCCAGTGCAGCTTCCCCTGGCTAGAGCTTGATGACTTGAACTACCGACATGGCCTGTTTGTCAAAAACGGGGATCGAGATGCGAAACAAGAAGCTTGGGAGGCACTCATTCCCGAGTCTCTGCTGGCCTTGAGCCGACGCTGCTGCTCTTACGACCCTCGAGACCGACCACTGGTTGAAGAATTGGCACACGCATTTCGGAACTACATTGACGGCACAAAGGTCGAGAACGTTGCAGAAGATTCCACACAGTCGTCCGGCAAGTCGAGATGACCTCTATCGGCAGGCACGCTTCGCGCTTCAATTGGTCACCGGGGAGTCCCGCGGATGGTCTTGCCAATTGCATGTCCAAGCCAGCACCAGGAACACACCCAGACGGTGCAAATCCCGGTGTTCGACCTTCTTCCACAATTGGGCTCGCTTTCATGCACAGCTCCCGTGTCTTGCAGATCCCAGCTCCCTGTTCATCTAGCAGTCTCTGCGTTATGCTTCTTCTCGTGCTGCTCACACTACCTAATATCTCGAACAATCCGACGTGCTGATGAGCATCTAAGAGAGTTGGGAGGGCACAACCACTTTACAGACTTCGTTTAACACAAGTCTCATTGCAGGATCGGGGCTGGGATGGAATTCATCATTGCAGAAGGTCGGCGAGCAGAGCTTGCGGATAGCGGTCGCCAGAGATGGTCGTCGACTTGAGGACCTCGTCGATGCCAACCAGCTCATCTTCGGACAGCTCAAGCTCGAGCAACTTGGCATTCTGGTGTCATGAATTGAACGGGATGGCGCGGCGCGGGACAGAGAAAACAATGGAAGGGGCGGAGAAATGAAGCAGGCGAAGTCAGACAACTGACATTCTCCCGAGAGTCCAGAGGCAAGGTCGCTCGATGGCGAAAACTTACCTCTTCCAGGCGGTTGGGGCTCAAAGTTCCAGGGTCGGGAAGGAGCGGGTATGGCTGCGCAAGGGCCCATGCCAGCGCCAGCTGAGAAGTGGTGACGCCCTTCTTGTTGGCAATGCCAGCAATCTGGTCGACCAGTTTGAGGTTGGTGGGGAGGTTGACCTCAGATAATTGCGGCTAGTGCAGACGGGAGTCGTCCTCAGGAAGGTCAGCGCGTGACTTGACAGTACCGGTGAGGAAGCCACGTCCAAGAGGTTTGTGCAACCCAGCGTAGGCAAGAGAAAAGAGGGTCAGCAAGGTGGATGATCACAATGATGTACGTGCGCGAGCGCAGAACGGTCGGCAAGGTCGAAGACGACGGACAGCACCAAGGGTCGATGCAGACTTCTGAAGGTGTGCGAGTTGTATATCAGGGAGAGTGACATCACTCACGCGTAAGCTGCAATGGCAATGCCGAGCTCTTTGCACGCGTCAAAGACACCGGCCTCTCCAGCGTCGGTGCACCAGAGCGGGTATTCGACATCCACTGAACCGATGGTGATAACGACAGTGGCGCGACGGATCGTCTCTGCCTTGGCCTCGGAGAGACCGATGTCGTCAAAGTGGCCTTCGTGTCGAAGAGCGGGGAGGTCCATGATCTGATCCTGGGTGGCACGAATAGATGCGCAATGTAGACAAGTGGCGGACGCGAGTGAAGAAACGTCAACAAAGGTGAGAAACAAGTTATCAGCGACCTCTGAAAACCGGATTGCGCAAGATGTACGAGTAGGCAGGCAAACATGCCAGCAAGAGACTTGCTCGAGCGACCGCTTATGAGCGCTTCGAGCAACTTGAAGTGGGCAAGAGGGTGAAAAAAGAGTGCAGAATGTGTGTAGACCCAGCACGCGTCCGGATCAAGCACTATTCGCTGCTCAGAGCGATCATTCGATTCCCGACACGCCTTTTGTATCTCTCATCAGAGGCCTCACTGCGAATCGAAAATCGCGTCAACGTCTTTACGATTCATTCATCAGAGCCATCGATCTGCGTGAGGACTCGAAAATATGACTATACATGCTTCTGACGAAATGGGAATGATCAAGATCCTCGAGGTCGGTAATTCGTGGAAGAGGTAAGTCGATATGTAGGGTTGTTCAGTTGGACAAGTCCGGGATCAGTAGACCCAACGCGTGTTCTGATGCTGCTTGCTGAACCGCTCGGGTGAATGCTTCGAAGAATCTATGGTTGCGGAAGTGCGTGCTTGCAAAGTTCATCAAATGCTTTCTTCGTTATCCCACGTCTCAGAAACGCGGGCCACGCGCTCCTTGGAGCAGACTTGGCAATCACAGAGCATGGCAGAGTTTAAGTCTACCGTGTGACAATCGAGCCAAGCCTCTCTCCTCTACCCTATTCCTTCTCTTCTAATTTCACACGCTCACCTACCTGTTCTTCCTGTACCTTTGCCTCCATCTCCCCTCTTCCTCAACACCGTTCATAGATCATCTCAAGTCTCGACGACTATCGGTCCTCAAGACTTCAACTCTTCTCCTTACCCTCGACCTGTAGAGACGACTGGTCGACTTCCCTTTACTTCAGGACGGTTGTCGACACCACACTCAAGAAAAAGAAGAGGAGGAACGCAAGTGAGATTGAGGGAAGGGGTGTGATAAAACGATAGTCGCTTGGGACGACCCTACATACATACAGAGAGGGCTTTCTGTGCTTGCTCAAAATGGAGACAGCGTCTTCCACCATCGGGCCCGGGTAAGAGGGAAGTAGCAACTTTGTTGTGTATTGACGAACAGCTATGAACAAGGTGAGATACTGTACATGCACACCAGCGGGACGCATCCGCCGTGAGCTAGCATTCAAAGATCCTAGCCGTGCTGACATTGATGCGGGAGAAGGCTCGGCGTCGTATAAAGGCCTGTCGAAGGAGAAGCATCGGCCATTGGATGTGGTAGAAGCCGAGGTAGACTGCCAGATCCGCCGACGACCATGCGCCATCCCGTCCAATCTTCTCGAGATCATAAGGTAGTGCAGCACTGTCGCCATCGCGACGTGTTTTGCGTAGAAGATTGGTCTGACCCTTTGACGAGACACTATTCCCGTACAGTCGATGCATCACGTCCGGTGCGAGGATCGCGGGCAAGAGACGTGCGACCAAATCGTGGCCGTGCCAGCTCACGGCTGGCTGGCCAGAGACAGGCACAAGCAGCTCCGAGGACGACCCTTCCAACGCGGCGCCAAAGGCTGCAGGATCCGAGAAGAGACAGACTGCCGTGTGGACGCGTGGGTTGCATTCGATCACGACCAGCCGATCTCGGGACGGCTGATGGATGAAGTCCATGGAGAACTGGCCGGTGAGCGGCGAGTCAGCCCAGCGAGGATGCTTTCGAAGACGCGCGAGGAAGTCTTGGGTCCATTTCAAAGCTTGCTGGCCGACGGCGGACCCAGTCGCGTCGTGATAGGTCATCAGCATGTCGTTCTGGTGTAAGAGCGCAAGGGTTTTCAGTTGGATGTCGCGCAGCAGATGATTCCTCCTCAGGCCAAACTTACGCTGGGACAACAGACGAATGCTCTGAGCGTACCATCAATGACGGTCGCATGAGTGCACCACTCGCTCGCCCCTGGACCGCCAATGAATTCCTGCGCCGCATATGGTGTGGTTGGAGAGATCGGGATGGAAAGCTCATTTCGGATCCGTCTCTCGGTCCTGGCCCAGTCGATCTCGGCCGTGGTAGGGTGTCGGAGAGGATAGGTGGTCATGTCCGCCCTGCCGACATCGTCCAACATGGCGGCAGCCTTGAGTAAGAAGCCGACACCCGAAGACTCGTCGTGATTCTGTCGCAGAAAGGCCAGAGCTGAATCGGCGTCGCGGAGGATGCGGGACTGAGGTGCTTCGAGTTGGAGTTCATGCATCAGATCGATGAATCGATCCTGTAGATGGAATGCCGTCCTCTATCAGCACTGGGCTTGAAGGACTACGCATGATTTGAGTGGCGTCAGAAGAATTGTGCCTGCATGCTCATACCTTTTCATGTAAAGTCTCCGCGAGCGCCGGATCTTGGATGAGGGTGGTGATGGCACCCTTAGATCTTTCTCTCATCAGCTTTGCTGCCTGAGAGTCCTGGATCGTCGTGCCCGCCCCGCTACACGGCACGAAGAGGGTGACTTGTTTGCGCAGAGCCAGATCGGCGAGGGCGTAGATGTAGTCCTGACCTCCGCCCGAGGGAACAAGGGCGAATTCGTCGACAGCATTTGAGAACCGAGTGGCACAGAGTTCCCTGTAAAGAAAAAAGCGCAAATCTCGCGACGGAAGTCACTACTAGATGAGCATTCGTGACTCCTCGCATGGTCATCCGCCTGGTTTCAGACTCACCCCCATCCTCTCTCCTCGACCAGAATGACCCGATAGCCGCGTGCGGCCAATGCACGAACGACGAAGAGCGATTTTTGCATGCGTCCGCCATTGACGAGGGCGACGCCTCTGGAGTGCCTGTCACTGCGAGTCTGATGCTGAATGGCATTGGATGTGCCGAAGAGGGACTGTCGAGCGAGTTCGTATGTGACGTGGGCGATGGAGAACGGCAGGAGGGCGATGGAGAGAAGCGTCAGTCCGAGGCATGCAAGGATGCCGTGGCCGTGGCCGTGGCGGAGAGGCTGAGGCTCGAGCTGGTCCGCCATGAGGTCCCAATCTGCCGCGGACGGATGGTCGTGGTCGTGGTCGTTGGAGGCGAGGGAGCCAAGCCCGATGGTCCGTGCGTGTGGAGAGGCATTCATTCCTTCCGAGACTGGCCGGTCGCGATCGAGTCTCGAGGCTGCTGACCAAGAACAGCACCCCGCGCTGGCTTTTGCCGTGCCTCGACACTTTCCATTTTCTTTTCCAGACCCCGAGATCCGATCGTCATTATTGTCTCCCCTTTGTTTGGACCCTGAGTTGCTCTGGTCGCGGATCAGGGTCCAGTACGCCGGGGTTAGGCCAATAGACCCACGGAGAAAAGGAAATTAAAAAATAGGAAAGGGCGGCGGGCGACGCTGACCAAGACAATGACCCCCGATGCAAGAGAAGCAGCGCGGGATTTGTCAGACTCGCGCACGCGTCAGAAGGTGGAACACGTGGTGGGGATCCACCTCAGAATTCAGAGACTGGCGGGCTATGCTACGATGGGTTGCTACTACTGTTGTGTACAATCATGCTTGGATCTTCTTTTGCTTCTTGGGGGAACAACGGGTACGTACAGGTGACGTGCGTGTTTGTATGTCGTGACTTTGTGGGAAGAAAATGGGGAACAGCAGCAGGAACGAGAACCAGGTCCAGGCTCATGCGCCAATCTTGGCAGTGGGCGCAGACTGCACAACTGTCTGCACAATCTTGGTCGCCTGCAGCTTGTCTGTGGGCGCCCGGATCTCGCCGTTCTGGATCTTCTCCTTCAGCATGGCCGCAGGGTCAGCGCCGAGGTCACCGGCGTCGGCGTACGCATCCAGACCCTCGCCTGGGTATTCGGGGAAGTGCTCTTTGACGTAAGACTTGAGCGCCGCGAGGGTGCGCTCGTGCTCCTCAGCAGTCTTTTGATCGACGAAACCAGTCACCCAGCCCAGATTTGCATAGTCAGCACAAGAACGACACCAAAAGACAGAGAGAGAGAGAGAGAGAGGGGGGGGGGGGGGGGACCACTCACGATGTCGTTGGCAAAGACGCAGTTTCCGTAACCATTGGGTCCGGCCAGGACGAAGCGCTGCAGGCCATCGCGTGTCTTGACGATCGCAGCAATACTGCGGTGGAGGAGCTCGCTGTCGAGGGCGGAGTGGTCCATGGTCAGGCCGATGCCGTTGACCAGGGTGAACCATTCATCGCGCTCTGCTGCGGTGAGTAGTCCGCGTGCATGAGAAAGGATGATTGTGTAGCTCATGTCAACTGTGATAGCATGTCCATCTGTAAAGGTTTTGCACATTCCGGTCAGTCCTACGCGTGAAGAACAAATAGCTCTACACCAAACGCGTTTGCTCACGGCGAAGCGGGGGGAATGGCGCGAGCTCGAGCGTCGGGCTGATGCCATGGCCAGAAGCCTGGCAGAGAAGAAGGAAAAGGCGCGTGTGAGCTCGACTGTGGAAAGCTCTGGATGTACACCTCTCCTTCCCAAATTACTCACAATGACGCGGTCCAGACCAATCTCGTGCAGATTAGGGCTCTGTCATCACAGACGTGTGATAGAACCCTGTCAGCGAGGAGCCCTCGTGTTTCTCCTGAGCGATGCGGAGCAGGACTTACCTCGAGCTCGAGCATCTTGTAAATGGCGCGTCGGCAGATCTCGTCTGCGACAGCCTTGAGCTCCGGCGTGCCGTTCTCCTTGCGGCCAAAGCCAGTCTCGACGAGCTGGGGCCCGTACTTGACGAGCAGGTCCCAAGTTTGCTTCTCTGCGGCATGCGAGATCTGGACATGAACAGGGAGGAAAGAAGTTTGGATAAGTCTGGAGCGGAACTTGGAAAAAGAAGGGGCCACACCATGCTCACCTTGAGAATCTCTGCAAACCCATTTCGAATCTGTCCAATGGGGAGCGTTTTGAGGAAGTCGAAGTCCAAGAATGTGGTCTGAGGGAGGGAAGAGGGGGGTTCATGAGTACTCCGGGGGCGCGGTTTGACACAAGATAGTGATCGAGGGTGGATGATTGCATACCTGGGGCGCGTGGTAGGCGCCAAGTCGGTTCTTGAGCTTGCCGTGGTTGATGCCGACCTTGATGGAGATGCTGGCGTCGATGAGGCCGATGAGGGTGGTGGAGACGCGAATGTAGTTGGTGGAGCGACGGTAGCTGGCGCACGCGTAGCCGGCAATGTCGGAGGCGAGGCCGCCTCCGACGACAAGGACGGGCTCCTTGCGGATGAGGCCAAAGTTGTCCATGGCGTCGACGAAGCCGAGCATGGTGTCCATGTTCTTGTTGAGCTCGCCGCCCTTGAAGACGTGGAGGGTGGGTGCGATGTTGTGGGTGCCAAAGTAGGTGCCTGTGATGAATGCAAGTTGGGAAGTCAGTGAGATTGAGGAGAAGAAGAGCAGCTGCCAGTGGGGGGGGACTCACGAATCTTGTCGCCGTAGAGGGCGTTCAAGTTCTCGTCGAGGAGGACGAGGACGCGTCCCCACTTGGTGTAGAGAGAGGCGAGGTTGTCCTTGGTGGGGTGGAAGACGTCGTCGACAAAGCTGTAGCTGTATCGGAGCTCTTCGCTGCCTTCGATGGCGTAGCCAGGGCCGGTGCAGTTGGGGCCGGCGGCGAGCTCGCGGACGTTGGCGGACATGTCGGAGGAAGGAGCGGCGCAGTCACACATTGTTGCTGATCTTCTAGAGTGTGGGAGGGTTGTGGGAGGGGGATAGAGATGAGAGATGGGAGGTGATAGAAGAAGAAGAAGAAGAAGAAGAAGACGAGGGCAGAGAGAGCGGGGTTATAAAGGCCGGGGGTGCTGCGTGCAGAGAGCACATGACTGGGGCCGACGGGGAGACTGTGCGCCTGGCTAGTGCATTGCGTGACCTGCCCAGATCGGCGGGGAGGGCCCAGTGCGCTGGAGGATGGATGCTTGGGCAGGAGGGTTAAGCGGCAATAGTCCACGAATAAAGCTGAGATCCCGCATCGCCAACGTGCACATTCAATCCAACATCATCTTCGGGCTGATCGGCGTGGACTGCGGTTGCTGACCTGAGTCTGGAGCAAGGTGTGAATACATGCAGTACATACAGGCGGACTGGGTCCAGGGAGGCTGCCTGCCTGCCTGCGTGCCGGCCTTTACATACGCGTGGGAATCTGATCGGGTGGGGGTTGAGACATGTCAAGCTGCATATCCCTGGCATATTCGGCAAGCAGTGGTGTGTCGTGTGTGATGCGCTGCTGACCCAATCTGGCTGGTTGCAGACTGACGATCGGGGGGATGGTGAGAGACAAGGTGCCATCTTCGGGAAGCCAGGGTGGTGGGGGAAGGATGTGGTCAGCACCGGATCGGGCACGACGCCACCCGGACCCTGCTGAGACGCTCAGGGTCCAACCTCGTTCTTCTTTATTATTGTTTCCAACCCGCTGGCTGATCCAATCGCCTCAGCCATTCCACCGCGAGATCAGCTTCCTTCCTGCACGGCCCACGAGATGGGC
This sequence comes from Tilletia setariae, assembly GCA_023634365.1. Classification (NCBI taxonomy): domain Eukaryota; kingdom Fungi; phylum Basidiomycota; class Exobasidiomycetes; order Tilletiales; family Tilletiaceae; genus Tilletia; species Tilletia setariae. Next base: position 978,319 of record JAMJXE010000008.1, read on the forward strand.
CATGATGTCAGCAGCCCCAACCCCGCCCCGGTTTCCTCTTTCCCTTTTTGCATTCTTTATGGGCATCCAGGGCGCAACACCCGGTCGACGACGGCGCACACACGAGAAGGGCTCGTGGAGGAAGCATGAAGACTAAGCTCGCTCGCTCGCGACACCACCCACCTTCCCCAGTCCCAGTCCCTCCTCGTCCTCGTCCACGTCCCAGGTCCCAGGCTCATACGGTTAGCTGCCACTGCACTACCACATTAGAAAGAACATCATGAGCAGCCAGTGTATGGAAACTCCCTTGACCACAGCCTTGAAGCTGGTCGGCCATGCCATCGCCGTGCTGGAGAAGGACTCCACCGACCCAAATACCAGCCAAGCAGTCGGCACCCTACAGCAAGCAGTCTCCCTCCTCACCAAGCTCGATCCCTATCTCGACTCCGTATCCTCCACCGGGCCCCCTAGCTTACAGCCTCTCATCGATGAAACAGACAGACACGACTGGAAGGGCGCCTTCGAGAGTGGCCAAGTCGGCTTCTTGGCACACCCCGGATGGAGCGCAGGTGGATACGAAGGCAGCTTCATCGCCAGCGTCGCCAGAGCCATCAGAGCCAAGAGAGCACTGGAGGTGAGTCAGAGCTCACACCCCCGACGCCACCACCATCAGATCAAAATTCCCCTGAACCGAAATTTCCGCATCTTCACCCCCAGATCGGCATGTTCACTGGCACAACCACCCTGTGTGTGGCTGACGCTCTTCCGCAAGATGGCAAGGTGGGTTTCCAACACGCCCCAATGCCCATCCATCTCCACATGTACAGAGCTGACCCTTTCTTCTGCTTGATCAACTCAGCTGATCAGCTTGGAGCAAGACGAATACTTTAAAAAGCTGGCCACCCCCTTTTTCGAAAAAGCCGGGGTCAATTCCCGCATAGACGTACGCGTAGGACCCGCCCAAGCCGCCCTTCAACACATGGCCCAGAGCAACGAGGACGCCTTTGATCTCATCTTCATCGACGCCGACAAGCAGGGCTACCTCAAATATTACGAGACCATCCTTCAGCACGGACTCCTTCGTCCCGGCGGAGTTCTCCTGGTGGACAACACGCTCTACAAGGTGAGTCCTTTCCTTCTCCCTTCTCCCCCCAATCGCTGTATGAATGCTCGAACTCAAATGCGGCATGCTCGTCCCTCTCCTTTTCTCACACGCACCCGCCGGGCTTGGGCCAGGGTCTGCCTTTCACACCAGAGCTGAAGGAGGCAAACGCTAGCATGAACGACCAACTCAATCTCGACTTGCCCAACGGCGCTGCCCTAGCAGACTTCAACAAGCACGTCGCCGCCGATCCTCGCGTCGTCGTCTCCGTCCTGCCAATCCGCGACGGTGTCTCGTGGATCATGCATGCCAAAGATTAATCACATGTTCAAGTGCATCTAATGATAATATCCCTCTGTACAGTAACCATCGTCAAAAATCTGCCAGCAGCTCTCAAGCCAAAAAGCCAGATTCTTTCCAGCTCTTGACAAACTTCAGACACAGCTCCCGGTCCACTGCCGTGGCTCTCGACAGCGTTGGAGACGCAGCCTCAGCCTGCGCTGTGGAGACCCGTGACTGCTCCGATGTTGTCTCCTCAGGCAGCTGGCAAAAGTGGGATTAGGGCAACAAAAGAGATGGAACGCGTTAAATCATGAGAGAACTTCGCACAAGCGGAGCCCGTCGCCATGGACGCAAACTCACATTCTTCCAGATGTCTTCCACCAGAGCCCGACCCCGAATCGCTGATCCCGCCGCGCGCACCCTGTCGAGCCAGGCTGCTTTACTACAACGCTCAAAGGAGAGCATGTCCGATGTTGACAGCCAATCGATCATGTGCGACCACTCAGGCCGCTCCAGCTTGGCCGGCAGGGCGATGTGGACATATCGACCCAGGTCTGATGTTTCCGAGCTTCTGATGAGGCTCAAGCTGATCTCCACAAGCGCTTCCGCAGCAATGTCCACCGGGAGCCAGTCGAGACTCTGCCGCAAAGATGAAACAGTCGTCAGGGGGGGGGCTATGAAAGGATCGCAAAGGGGGGGGAAGGGGGGGAACCTCCAAATCACTACTCACAGGACCTGTCGACGGTAAGCCGCCCACTTCAACAGCCGTACGGATCAGCAGAGGAAAAGCCTCCGTCTCATTCCAGATGCCATGCGTGGTGTCTCCGCATAGCTGTCCAACGCGGGCAATCATCACACCCGGCTCCTCCGCACAGATCTGCTCGGCCACCCACTTGGACTGTCCGTAGCCAGTGTGACCTGCACAGTCGAACTCGTACCCGCCGCGCTCCTCGAGAGGCTGTGGTGAGGTAGAGCCGAGGATGCTAGCGAGCGATGAGCAGAAGAGAAATCTGCTCGTGGTACCGGCGTCGCGGTGTAGTTGGAGCAGTTCACCCAGCGCTAATGTATTGAGAGATCATCAGCACCCAAATCTAACAAGGCAGCACTAAAATGCGCGGCTTTCGCAACCCCGTGGACAAAAGGAGAAAAGACTCACGTTGAATGCACTCGTGCTCGAAGGAGGAAAGGTTCAGGGCGAAATTGACCATCCAGGCGCACTGGTGAATGCGTGTAAAATGTTCAGCTGAGAGAACTCCAAGAACCCCGCTGACGGTCAAAAGCCGAAACCCCCACTCACGTGTACAATGACCAGCGATCTCGCTGACAGGAGCGACTCTCTGGTCCTGCTGCCAGACTCCCCTACTCTTGACACGCACTGGAGCCGGCCCTCCCATCCGCTCGCGCACGGCGTGCACTTGCGATTCTCGAGGGACAGCAGCATCCTCTCACGGGCCTTTTGATCGTCCGAAGCTCGCACAAGACAGAGCACTCGAACGTCGGTGGTGCTGAGCAGGTGCGAGATGATTCGAGCGCCCAGAGCACCAGTGCCGCCTGTGACGAGGATGAGGTCTGGTCCCTGCTTGTCTTGGACGTGGGCAGGTACCGTGGTCTGTGGTGCGGTAGTCGCCTTCAGGCTATATCGTTCGATGAGCTTTCTCGCCTGTTGAGCGAGACGAGCGTCTGATGGGGAGTCTGAGTTCCTCAGAAACGCGGACAGCCTGGGTTGTGGTGCGCGATCAGAACCAACATGCAGGAAGTGATAGCCGGCAATGCTGTGGGTAAGCCGCCCCCCCTGAATGCTCACATCTTCAGATTCCCACAATCGTACACGACGTTGCTGGGCAGCCGACGCCCTTGAAGATCGAGCCGCTAGATACCCACAAGGAAAGGTCCGTCCATTAGTGAGTCCAAAGACGCACAAGAACTTCATCATCGAATCCCCCCGCACCAAGAATCACGTACCTGCAAGAGCCTGGCGCGGATCACGGTCGCTTTGACAGAGTCGATACCTGCCGCAAAGAAGTCGTCCTCCTCCCCAAGATCTCGTCCCGCCACTTCAGCTACCAAACTTTTGATCAGACCTGGTAGTTGTGCAGAGTCCGATCTGATCCTCTCGTGGATGTCGGGCGCCTCGCCGCGTTCGAAACGAGCATAGAGTGAATCGATCAGGTGGCTAACCTGCTGCATCGCGAGGCCTCGCTGCAGTGTCCCCTTGGACGATCGTGGCAGAGATTCGAACAGATCCTTGTCGGCCCGCAACACCATTTCCGGTGCCAATTGCTCGTGAGCGGAACGATGCAAGTTGAGCTCCTGTAGGTCTGGCTGAAAGCGCTTCAAGAACTCGTGTTCGGATAAGCATTGTGCGTCTGTGGAGGGCAAGACGATCGCGCCGATCATTGAACGGTTTGCGCCAAAGACGATGGCATCGGCGACCGACGGGGATGTCTTGATGGCAGCTTCAATCGAAGAGGAGGCTACCTTTTTTCCATTGGCCTGTGCTCATGACGAAAGGGAGTTTCAATTTGGGAAAGTCGGAAACTCAATCAGGGCAAAGAAAGATGCGAAATACTGACCAGGACCAGAACGTCGTCGGCTCGACCAGCATACCTCCACCGATGTGGATGAACTGAATGTCGCTCATAAAGGTCGCCGGTCGCAAAGGTCCCGTCCGCCTGATTCGAGACGATCTGAACGCGTAGAGATGGGCCGTCAGCAGTCTGAGTCCATCGCTGACTCAATGATAACACTGACCTTGGTAGGCCATTCTCTTCCCACTATCAGTTCGTATTGACCACATTGTTCTGAATGTGGCTCGAAGCGCAGCCAGTTTGTGCAGCATTCATCGCCATCATTGTTTCTCAACCAAGACCAATCCTTGTCCTCGTCGAATTCGCGCCATGACGACATCAAGACTGTGCAGAGGATAGGACGTGTGTTCGTCAACCTCAGATAAGCGCCCGGAGTGAAAATTTCAAAGCATGAACACACTCACATCCACATTCCGAGCTCCCGAGCCTGGAAACCAAGCGAATGTGCAGCTCGTTGACCATGCGGTCGCCGATGTGGGCAGGCAGAGGTGCACCGCCGGTGCTGACAATATCCATACTCTGTAGCATGCTGTACCCACGCTCATCGTTGGCGAGAAGCTCGAGCAGGTAGGGGACGGACAGAAAATATCGACTGTGAGAGAGGTTAAATGTGATTGAGTCGACTGTCTTCTTCTGGACGTCATCAACGCAATCAAGAAGGGTCGCGCTGAGATGATGCTCACATGGGTTGAAGACAGGCTTGGACAGACGCGAGCATGTAGCTGACAGTTGGAGCCTTGTTCTCGTGCCAGGCGAAGAAGTAGATGGGTGCTGCTGCCTGAAGGGCTCGAAAGAGGTCAGAGAGGCCACCGTGGAATAGAGGAGTGGTGGTGAATGCGGCCTCGGTGACCCCGGCTGCTGTGGTCAGGGATCGAGTCCAGAACCGGTGCAGTTGAGGGATGGGCTTGGGTTTGCCAGTCGAACCGGAGGAATGGAAGACGACGAGCTTGGAGTCAGGAGTGATCTCAGACAATGGTGGTAGGAGATCGCCGTGTGCGGAAGTCCAGGATTTGCTGTCCTTGTCAACGCCGTCACATGCCGTTGAGTGCCAAGGGAGTAACCTGACATCTGGGCCAGAGCCCAAAGAAGCTGTCGCGTCCACAGCCAGATCTCGTAGGCTTGGATGAACGATGAAGTATCGACAAGCGGTCAGTCGGAGCAGATTTTCGATGCCGTCCGCCCCTGTACCGACTCTACGTGTCGGTGTGTCAGAAAATTGTTCAGTCGCATGGAGCTGAGATCGACCAGAATAAATGCTCCGACTCACGCGATTGGCAGGATGGCCGCTCCCAATCTCCAAGTGCCCAGGACATGCGCAAGAAAGTCTGGTCCGCTGGGACCGAGGATGGCAATCAAGTGCGTATCATCCGATGCTTGAGATTTGGAGTGAGTCCGAGGACCAATGTCGTTGCTGATGAGCTTTGCGTACTTGGCCGCAATGGTGTCAAGATCATTGTATGCTATGCAGAAAGAATACAGATGAGGACGAGCAGGGAGGGAGCGAGAGGAAAGTTTGCCAAGCGGCCAGGAACTCACTCCAGATAAGGCAGTCGCTGCCATCACAGGCTGGGAATCCAGCGGCTACTTGATCTCCCGAGTGTGTTGCTCGATGTGCCAGCAGTTGGGTCAGTGTGCCATGATCAAGCGGCTCGTCGCCATCGGGGGCTCGCAGCTTGCTGTGGGCTTCTGGGACAGACAGACACAGATACGGCGTCTGTGCACTCATCGAAGCTTGGTGTTCCTCCTCCTGAGCCGTGCTGGGAACGAGTCATGGTGGTGCTGTTGGTGTCCGCATCGATCTGCTCACGATGGCCAGTCTTGGGACCGAGCGACTGTGCAACCTGCGTCGTCACGGCTGCCGTCGGGCCTGACCTTCTTTTGCCTGCGAAAATGAACCCTGCAGACGATCAATATCAATCCAAACACGACTGACAGCTTCGATTATCAGCGGCAAATTATGTCAGAACTCCCGATCTTCCCGGATCGGGCAGGGCAAACCAAAGCTCGGACCACTCCAACTTCCCACGGGTCTTCTCCAGAAGCCGTGGGCCTGTCGATGATCTGCAGAGCGCTCCAGGCGTGCTCCAGAGTCCAGACACTGTTCCCTCTTGCTTGCATCGACTCAGGCTCGTCCAGTCTACATATCATCGTCGACCTCGCTCGCACAACACACACAGACTGCTCTCCACTCGCGGTGATCATGACTTCCGCCATGCCTACCGAACCAGTGTAGGTTCTTTCCAACAGCCTCGGCTCTTGTCTTGATCAGTCCATGCTGATCCGCCTCCTTCTGAGCACAGATATGACCCCAAAGACATGAAGTTCCGCCGCCTGGGCAGATCCGGGCTGCGCGTCTCCGTCTACTCGCTGGGTAAGCAATCATATAAGAAGGCGACCCACTCTCAAGACGCTCTGCCCTTACCAACAACTACCTGTATCCTTCGACTGTTCTCCATTTAGGTAGCTGGCTCACATATGGCGAGACCGTGGATGTCGACAAGACCCAAGAAATTCTCAAGATCGCATTTGAAAACGGCATCACCACCTTTGACACCGCAGAGGTCTACGGCAACGGAAAATGCGAGGTCGCAATGGGTCAGGCAATCAAAAATCTCGGCTGGAGACGATCAGATTGTAAGCTATGAGATGCCGTCCTGCTGACTGCTCTGCGTGTTGACCTTGCTCTTTCGCTTCCTATCCCTTCCTATCCCATCTCTCTCTTCCATGACTACAGACGTACTCATCACGAAGGTCTTCTTCGGCACCGGCGGAAAAGATCCCAACGCTCAAGGCCTGAGCCGCAAGCACATCATCGAAGGTGTCGACGCCTGTCTCAAACGACTTCAACTCGACTACTGTGATGTGATCAAGGCTCACTGTCCTGACGTCAGCGTGAGTTGTTCGATCATCATTAAAACTGCGGTGGTCCATTCGTTGTTGACTCCCTCGTGCTCCTGCAGGTGCCGATGGACGAAATCGTTCGCGCCTTCCACCATGTGATCAACCAGGGCAAAGCTTTCTACTGGGGCACCTCGGAGTGGTCTGCCACACAGATCCAAGAGGCCCACGCGGTCGCGGAGAAGCTGCACCTCATCGGACCTGTCTCTGATCAGTGCCAGGTAAGGGCACTTGTTGGGTTTCTCCCCTGTGTATGCCTTGGGTCCTCCGCTGACTTTCCATCAAACGCACGGATCTCCAGTACAACATGTTTCATCGACAGCGTGCTGAAGCCGAGTACGCGCCCTTGTATGAGCGCTTCGGCATGGGCACCACGATCTGGTCTCCTCTCGCTCTTGGTCTGCTCACTGGGAAATATAACGATGGCATCCCAGAAGGATCTCGAGTGAGTAGTCCCCAGTCCAGCGCTCACCCTCCATGTTCGTGCCTGACATCCATCGCTCGCATTTCAGCTACACACCCACAAAGTGAGCTCACAATCAGCGCATCTGCGCTGAACCCTCCACCTGGCAAATTTACTGACTGTGTCCTCTTCCTCCTCAGGGACTCCAAGACCGGCTGACGTCTGCGGAAGGCCAAGCCAAGATTGCAAAAGTCCGCGAGATCTCCAAGATTGCGGCCTCCCTTTCAACGTCATCGACCGCGCTCGCTCTGGCTTGGGCGGCGAAGAAGCCACACGTGTCCACAGTCATCCTTGGCGCGTCCAGCCCCGAACAACTACTTCAGAATCTGGAGGCGCTCCAAGTCATCGACAGGATTACCCCCGAAGTGGACGACCAGATCGAGAAAGTGTTGGGAAATAAGCCCGACGCACCTGACACCCATGGACGAGCTTGATGCCTAGTTGATCAAAGCTGGAAGGCGAAGGCGACGATGTAGCAAAACCTGTCCGTCGTTCTTTCAGACCCGGGACAAATCTTCCAAAACCGTGTGATACGTACTGTACCTCAGAACCTCAGCTCGTACTCAGTGCTTCACAAGCTGCGTGCCTCAGATATGCGGCAAAGCTGCTGCTGTCTTCTTACTTTCTGTGGGTGCTTATCATCATGACCAAACGACGCAGGCACGATGAGTATTCGCATGGGGTTGGTGGCCATATCCGTATCGATGAGCAGGAGGGATACAAAGATGGCCGCGCAGAAAGACACCGTTGCTGTCGAAAGCAGCGATGAACATCAAGAGGAGTTGAAAACGATGGCAAGCAGTTGAAGACGCGTCGGAGGTGGATCTACCATTGTTCATCCACGGCACCTCTCCACTGTTACCGGACACAACGAGACTGAACTGTTTGATTCAAGGATGCAGAGTCAGATGCGAGCCGGGGCATTCAACCTTCGTTCCAGGTCGGTCCTGTGGAGAAGCCCAGCTCATGGGTCACCGTATTCGAACTGCATGCCTATTGGACTCTGGCGCTCATCGGGACAACGGCGCGCTTGACGTCAGCTGCGGGCTTGATGTTGTTCGCATCTTGATGCAGCTTTTGCTTCACCACGGCAGCCTGGTCCTCGAGCACGTTTGTGCACAGCTGCTTCCAGATCTTCTGTTTGCCCTGATAGGCTTGTGGGAACTTGGCTTGGAGAGCGGCCATGATCCTGGAGTGGACTGCATACTGTGCATACCCGGCCTCCCTGCTGAAGAGTTTGTTATGGATCTCGTTGACGGCGTTGGTGAAGTTGGTTTCGAGTCTTGCCTGTTCGTAGTTGAGCACGAATTGGGACTTGAATGTGGTGTGAGCTTGGAAAAGGTCGACTACTGCATCCTGATCATGGGCGGTTCCTTGGGTCCTGGCTAGGCCCTGGAAGCCAGCCAGGATGTCGTCGATGGACTGGCACCATTTCTGACCTGCTGCTGCGGTATCGTATGTGATCGCCGCCAGCCTTGCGGTGGGCTTTCCGATTGTGGCATTTGGATTTTGACTTTTGGGTGAACGACGAAGAAGCATACCGCCGCAGACGGATCGAGTGTGAGCATCTGTGCATGCCTCTCGAGTGGAACGTGTGATGCACACGAGCTGATGCTCTAGCTCACCTTTGGTTCATGATGGCGATGTGAAGCTGTGGGTTCGGATGAAGAGAGGGTAAGTAAGACAAGTCCATCAGAAATGAGTGCGTCTTTTATGGCCAGAGGAGTCTGGCATCGGCACGAGTGTGGAGGATGAAGGGTCATGGGTCAGCTGCCAACGGGTGCTTCTCTGTGGTCAACTTCGCAAGGCCTTTAGCGCTAGAACTGTCAGGAACTTGGATGTGCTCCTTGCCGTGTGCGGCCAAGAGCAAGACGCAAGGAGAAAAGCTAGCTGGATGCATGGACTCTTCTCTGAACGGAAAAATAGCAAGGGCGGATCTTGGATGGGACAAGGATGGGTGACTTTGTGGGTGCGTGCGGGAGGAAGAGCGCACGGAGCCTGCTGAGCTCCATCTAGACACCGGAACGCGGGCAGGCATTCCGTGTGATGCCGTTTCTGGACCAGAAAGAGATGGACGGCACCTTTTGTTCTGTCCCGTTCTTTTGTCCTCTCATGCACAGACGGATGCTTGTCAGGCACGAGGCATGCACGGTCGGGACATCCATCTGGATTCAGGGCAGGGTCCCAAGAAATTCCGGAACAAATTGATGCAGGCACCAACTGATTGGCTTTGTGGCGTCTGCTCTGGGACTTTGTGTGGTAAATTTGACGCCGTCTCAAAGGTCGAGACATGGTTCTGAGTTTGAAAGAAGGCGTGACTGGCCGGCGTGGGACAGCAGGCAGCGATTGGCGGGAGCCACACGAGGCCAGGAGGGATGCATATAAGAGCCAGAGACCGCCGCCTGCATCCGTGCTGCTGAGAAGCTGCCTCCTCACCACGACCCCGCCGCCAGCAATGAACAGAGTCGTCCCTCTCAATCCTGCGCAGACAACCACAAATGTCATGCCTGCACCACCCAGCATCAAGAAAGTGGTGAGCTCCAAGGTCCTCATCACCACTGGCAAGAAGTTGAAGGAACTGGAAGCCAAAGCAGTCGAGCTCGGCGACGTCATTCGCTTCCCAAAGCATGTCATTCAGCACCCACAAGCCTTCGAGTATATCCGCTTCTTCTCAAAGAACGGCGAAGGCCTCACCTGGAAGCAGCGAAAGATTCTGACAGTCAAAGCTGACTACAGGTACTGGGCCTTCACCTACAAAGGTGAGTAGTCACGAAATTGGATCGTAGCTAAGTGGGAAACCCGCAGCGACTCACCCCTCCTCATCTCACAACCCACAGACAAGAACAATCGCGAAGGCCGAGGTGTCATCTTTGTTCAGGGTAATGACCCTATCATCTGGAAGCAATTCTGGCTCAAGGTCCGGCCCGGCGGAGATGGCCAGGAACACTTTGAGACTGTCAAGATTGATGGCGACTTTCAATATGGGCAGAAGAATGATGGCACAATGCGTTTCCTCGTCTTCCACAACAAGAAGAACATGCCTTTTCAGGTACGTTTCAACGCCCTCAGCCACCTTGGGAGGGACTTCAACACAAGTGCTGAGCCAACAAGACCTGCTCTGTTCATAGCACCGATTCTCGTCTGTCAAGTCGTGGCACTTTATGCAGACCGTGCACAAGCGCGGCGGACTGCGGAACCTCAAAGAGGACTTGAAGGAAAGCGGGATAGAATATCTAGACGAATGCTACGGTTTTGCCGAGGAGCTCGGCACGAGCATTGTGAAGAACAGCTTTGATGTAGCTCAAGAAGCGGCAGGTGGCCTACTCACCTTCTTCCCCATGGCTTATCACGGTCTCATGATCGCGAACAAGGTCTTCTCTATCAGGACAAGACTGCTGGCCACTGTCGGTCATTACCTTCGAGACTACCAGAGTGGTGAGCCCAGATGGTTCGATCCCAAGCACACTGCTGTCGACTTCGGTGACAAAATTCGGGTCAATATCGAGGATGTTACCCCACTGGATGTCGGAGATGCCGACGACTCAAGACGCCACGTCTTGCTCAAGATCGAGAACTTGAGTGAGTTTTAAGCTAGCTTTCTCGGTCCACAATAGACATAGCGAGCTCACCAACGCTTTCTCATAACGGGCCTGATGTTCCAGCACGCACGATCCATCCTGATGGCTTCATGTTCGTACAAGAAGACTTGTTCGATGACTTCAAGTCCAAGCTTGTCGGAGGTACAACTACCATCGATGCGAAGTTCCGGTACGATCGACTTTACGGAGAGACCCCTCAACGCCTTATTGTTTATGGCAGTGAGGACAAGTTCTACTCTCAAGTGAGTTTGATTAAGTGTGGGAGTCGATCACATGACCCTGCTGAAGTTTCTCAGTGGCCCTGAAATTATTTGCTTTCCCAGACCTGCTACACGTATGCACTGAATCAGTATTCGTACGGATGCAACGACATCGACAATGCTCGAAGGGCTCTAGAAGAAGCACAGAAGAATGCCGGTGAGGCTGAAACCCTGCTGAACGCAACCACGGCCGCCGCGGACGATGCCACACGAAAGCACAAGGAGGCTGGCGGCAAGGATCCGGTCCTCAAGGCAGAGGTCGAAGCCATCAGAAAGCGCGTCACGGATGCCGTTGCCGCGAAGGAAGCGGCACTCATGGCGATCACCACTGCCCAAAAAGCAGTCAAGGACGCTGAACATGCTCGAGCTGTGCTCAAAGCAACGGCAGAGAAAGAGGCAAAGAACGCAGCCAAGCAGGCTGCGAAAGACGCAAACAAGGATCCGTCCAAGATTGTCGTGGCTTTGGACACAGTCGCGAAGCATGTGACTAAGCATACCGGCACCACCCTTTCCACTTTTGCACTCTCTGGTGTTAGAATTGGAGACTTTGTCAAAGTCCGTGAAAACGATCCACCCACGATTGTCAAAGTTGCGGACGTCGCTGAGAGCACCGAGTATATCGTGATGGACTTTGAAAATCAAGGTGAGTAACATTTGTGCCGCCTCTAGCTTTACTGTGGACATGATCTGAATACGGACCCGACCGCATCCTGATACGACCTTCAAAGAACCTGACCGGCAGTCTACATCTAAAATTCTGGTCGAAAAGGCGCTCAAAGATCGTTTCGATCAGCTGAAAGGCTCTGAAGATAAGATCAAGGTCGATACCGATTTCAGGGCCGCAGCATGGAGTAGTGACGAAACAAATCGCATTCTGATATATCAGAACAAGACCAAACGAGCTGCTCCTCAGGTAAGGAACTGTTTTGGTTCACATCGCTTTGATAGCCGGAACGACCCCTGACTAGATTGAGATTTGATAATGTTAAATCCAACAGAGGCTCTACCTGGATGCAATCAAGAATCTAACTCAATCAGTCCCGGCATCACGACCACAGACTGCTAACCCTAGGCCGGAAACACCCGTAGCCCAGCCAACTCCACCATCAGACGAGCAAGAACTTCAGAATGAAGGATTGGTTCACAGAACACCAATAAACCTTAGAAACTTGAATCGCAAGAAATTGAGGGTCGGGCTCCGCGATCCCATTGCAGTCGACCCATCCGTAAAAAGTCCTGACTCCTCAGTGCTGCCCAAATGAGCACCTGATCATAAGCTGTGGGCTCAACTCGATCTACGGTTTTGACACTGTATGCACATATTTTGAAGTGTCGCAATCTATCGCTTAGTCCCTCCTCTCGTACGGTCGGACAGGAAGAAATTCACATCTCCAAAAAATGAGGTGACGCAGTAAGCTGCGAGAAAAAGTTGCCTTCTGATTGTGTCCCATTTTCTCGAGCGCGAGCTGCGTCTCCGCCTCTCAGAAAGTGCTCGTTTCCGATCGTTGCACGAAAATTTTACTTGATGTCGTGCAAACCTGCGGGTACGAATGCTGGTGGCGAGTGCGAGGGTGTTGCAGAGTTTGAAAGGGTTGAAGAGCAAACAGGCACCGGGACCAAGCAGTAGTAGCTGCTCAGCACGATCCTGCATATGCTGTCATGTCAGTGTACCAAGCTGCATCTGAAGATATTCCGCTCAACACAGCTTTTCCATCCCTCACGATAAGCAGCAGTGTCACTTCTCAATGTGTCAAGAATTGCGCAATCGTCTTTAAGATTCGTCAAAACGCTGATATGCGTGAGGATGTCACAATTTGTGCGTTGGCTGTGGATTCGAAGGAGACATCCAATCCAGCCTTGCGGAAGCAAGCGAAGAGTTGCTTGTGACTCGCTTTCTATGTATAGTTGAGGCTATTGTAGGTGCTTGAGACTTGCTTTCTGGTATGAACTGTCTTGTGCATCGCATTCGAGAGCTTGATGTTATTTGTCCCTCGATTGCTTTGTTGGCGGTCTTGGTGCTGTAAAGCTTGGTGATGTAGCCGTTCTTCATTCGTGTTCTGGATACCGAGGGCTTGCGGGATTCGATTTTGCAGTCGGAGAAAAGCTGTGCAATTTGCAGTTGTCAAGAACCTTCATCAACACGAAAAGCTTCTCTTTTCGTGCATCTGGTTTGTTTTCGCCGTGCCAATGATGTCCACTGGCTTGTCTTCTCCTCAGTATCTTCGCCCGCCTCTGAATCTGGAGTGTTCCCGACTCATAACGCTGTCACTTGGTCTCCCACTGGCCCCTCCACCGCCCCGACTTCCAGAGCTTCCTCCTCTAAAGCTTCCTCTGACGGTATCACCTCCTCTGAGACCGCTTCCTGCGAAGCGTCCCCGTCCAGCACCTCCTCCTCCTCGTCCGCCGCCTCTTCCATTTTGGGGAAAGGATGGCCCGATCCGTGCGCCACTGACGAAATGCAATCCTCGAGATCCTCTGTCGAAACCCGATCTGCCTCCGTTTCTGGCACCACTTCCTACACCTGAGCCAGATGATTCAGGTGTCGCCAATGAAGAAGCTGCCCTTGGAGGAGGCATCCGAGAGTCGTCGCTTCGCCGTCCGTTCCGTTCTTCGTGTGGTGCAGGCTCCGCGATATCGTCGTAAGCAGCAACTTGCCTCCTGAATTTTGAGGAAACGGGAGTCGATTGATGAAGCCGCTGATCTGCGGCACAATCCCGGTCATAGTAGTCGCTGCTCTCGGGTTCAACAACAGGTGGGCGAGAAGGAAGCCGACGGGCCGGCGATGCGTTGAGTGGATAAGCGCCACTGAGTCTAGGTGGTGGCCTGGCTCGGTCACTAGCCGCAGCAGGACCAGTAGGTCGAGCAGGTCGGCTCGCAAGATCTCGTCGACCATTATCACGGTCATCGTGGCCTCTCCATCGATCTCCCCCTGCGCTGCTCTGGTGACCCGACCTTTGATAGTCACCGTCGCGGTTCATGTCGCGACCTCTGTCTCTTCCGCTGGGCCCAGCGCCGCGACCACGATCAGACTCGTAGTCTCGCTCCCGCCGATCGTTTCGGTCCCTTTCGGCCTCGCGGATTCTCTCGGGCAGGTCATCCCGTTGTTGTCGTCGTAGGCCGGGCGATTGTCGGCGATTTTCCTCCCTCCTATCTCTGTCAGCACGCTCATGTCTAATTTTGTCTCGCTCTCTCTCCATGCGTTCTTGGATCTCACGCTCTCTCGCCTTTTCGTGTTCAGCTTGACGCTTCTTCCATGCGCCTGCCATCTCGAGAGCATGCGCTCTGCTGATAGTCATGCTCGAGAGTCGTCTGGGCTGTGGTTCTTGATGACCTCTGCTCGTCGCGGGTGATGGCACGTTGGGTGGTGGCATTCGCGGAGGGGGCCCCGACCGGGAGTCGAGTCGAGGCTGCTGATGTGCTCGAGAGCTTTGTTGAGGTGCTTGAGATCCGGGGCCGGAACGGACGCCCGGAGGAAAACGTTGATGCGCGCCATGCACCATTCCGGTGGCCACGTTGACCGGTGGCGCCCAGGATCCGGGTCCCGGATAGAATACCGACAGTACTGGCTGATGCGGACGAATCGGCGCTCCTGTCTGTGGATCGTACGGCAGAGCTCGAGGACTATAGCCGGGATCGAGACAGAAAGAAGGCTGTTGAACAAGAGAAGGACTCCCATATGCTGCCAGTATCTGATGTGGAAGCAGATAGTGCTCCGGTCTGGCACGATTAGGTCCTGAGAAAACACCAGATGGCTGCGGTCGATGCAGCCAGTCAAGGGTGTATGCTGCTAACGCATTTTGCTCTGGAGCCGGAGGTCGGCGGCTTGCGTCACCAGCACGACCAGAAGCCGTGCCCCGGACCTCGGCGTTCCAAGAAAGCGCCGCCGACGAGATATTAGGAGCGACGCTCTTGACGGAAGATGGATGTGCTGAAGATGAAGTCGGATTTGCAGCTGTCGAAGGGTTCTTCTGCTTTCCCTTTGAGATCGAAGGCAACGAAGTGGTCGCGTCAGTCGCGCCATCCAGCATTTCAAAGCCGTCGTCGTCCAGGTCGTAAGGTGCGAGGGAGAACGCAGGAGGAAGAGGCTCGGCGTCGAGGTCCGGACTCAACGGGTAATAGTCATTTACGTTGTCAGCTTGCGCCTGAGTGTCGAGGGTGGCATCGTACTTCTGACGCGGGCTCGAGGATACCGATGCAGATGCAGCAATGGCCAGGGCAGCTGCCAAATTGCTGCCGATGCCCCTGTGTTCGCTGGTCTCTCCTTGAGACGATGGTGACTGAGTTTCGGCTACCGGCGTCTTTTGAGCAGTCTGGGAGTCTGGTGAGTCGAGCAAGACACTCTGCGTAAGTCCTGACAGTCGCTGCTGTTGAGCAGCTTGCACAGCCGCAGCAAGCGATGAAGGCAGTGAAGTAGCTTGTTCTGATAGCGCAAGCCGTTGATCGCCATCCCACGCCTGTGCAGACTCAAAAGGATTCAATGTCTCCGGATCACTGAAGAAGATATCGAAGATATCATGAAGTTCTTGCTGAGACTGCTTCTGTTGGCGTGTGCTGTCGTCGTCGGGTTCGGCCTGCTTTGCTTGCTCTTGTGTCGCGATTTCAGCTTGGTGCAAGACCGTTTGCTCGGCTGTTGCTCAGAACAAAAGTGAAGAAAGGCGTGAAGATAGGAATATGTTAGCCGCCGCAGAAGTATAAGCAGAGTCCGGTGAGCCCTTTCGATGCACTTTTTGTTTCGTTACAGTCGTGAGACGCTTCATAAATCTGGAAGGATGCAGGAGTAAGTTTGGTGAAGCCAAATCGCTTCTGCCACTCCTCTTTGGTTTCGTTTGGAAGAAGCGCACCAAATGGGACGGCTTCGAACTTTGCCTCCTCCTCTTCCAAGAGCCGCAGTTCAGTACCGGGCGAAGGGGGATGTTCAAGCCCGTTGAGGTCGGTAGTTCGAGGGAGAGGTAGGTCGATATGTAGGGTTGGTAAGTTGGACAAGTCTGGGATCGGTAGACCCAGCGGATGTTCTGATGCTGCTTGCTGAATCCCGCGGGTGAATGCTTGGAAGACTCTATGGTTGTGGAAGTGCGTGTTTGCAAAGTCCATCAATTCATCTGGCGTGGGAACCTTGAGTAGGACTCTCGTGCCTGGCGGCAGTTCCGGCACTCTGATCGCATCCATCATCCCGGGATTTGTCGAAGATGATCGCCGAAGATGATCGTCGTGCGCTCAGCTCCCATCTTACCTTCCGAGATGTTGCATCACTTCTGCCTAGAGGCGATGATCCTTCTCGAAACCAGCTCACGACGTGGGTCTTCCGTTTTTCCGTACTCGGTTGATGGAGAAAATAAGCTATGCCATGTCCTCTATGGCGTTGACTGGGTCAAGGAGCCGGGTCCGATTCAAAATTTAAGACTTTGTTGAAGAGGAGGGTGGTCGATATATCGACCGCATCCTTCAGATTACATCATCCTCGGTCATCCAGTAGCGTACCTGTCGCAAAGAGCGCACCGGCATGAGCACCAACTCGACAACGAGGCCGCTCTTGACGAGTCTGTCACACGTCGCTTGATCCACCTCTTGCTCGAGGGTGCCAAGGGGTGCATACGGCGTGTTGTTGCTTTTACTCAGCACGTCATCACTGAGCCGCGTCTTCACAATCGAAGCCGGGCCAAGGAGCAATCCGAGGTCGGCCGTCCTATGCTCGACGCGAGAGGGCAGATTGGCACCAAGGAGACGTAGACGCTGCATCTCTGCCTGCATGCGCGCAAACTCCGTAGTTGAAGACGCGGCCCAGCTCTGTTCTCGGTCCATGACAGTCGCCTCGAGAGTGTCGTAGCCGGTGCATCGGAGAGAGGCAGAAGCAGACGCCTCTGCCGAATCGAAATGCTCTGTATAGTTGATGTCGAAGAAGAAGGTCTCAACCTTGACTGCGAGAGTCTTGCGCTCTTTGAGGGACATGGACTTGGAATTCGTGGATACCATCATTGCATTGTCAGCCCCGAGATTGTAGCCGAAGAGGTAGTAGTCGCCATACTTGCGCTCGAATGCTTCGATGCCGCCGTCGTACTTGAGGATGCGCTGAGACTCTAGAGTCAGCTCGGGCGGGTCGCGCAACAAGATTGTACCGCAGCGATAGCTCGCACGGAAAGAGGTTTTGATGTCCTGATCTCTCCAAAGTCGCCGTCAGGACTCCATCCCAGCGAAGAAGTGGCGAAGTGGGGAAACAAAAAAACTCACGTCATTGTTGGTGGAGAGATGGCTGTCATAGGTGAGTGAGCCCGACGCCGTGGCGAACCCTAGATCGACCGTTGCTGTGAACCCATATGATTCATGATTCTGCTTGTCGGTAGTGCTCTGGGTGTTCGTGCTCTTGTAAGACCCCGAGGTTCCGCCGTCGGCGCTGAGATAGATCACGCGCCTTCTCTTGCGGTTCGGTTCTAATCCCGAGTCCTCCTCAGCTTGTGTGATGAAGGCAGGCTCTTTGGACCATGGATCTGCAGATCTAGAGCGACTGGAGTGGAAGAATGTGCCTGGGTAGATGGTCTCGTTGGGATGCCATGGGACCACGATGGGTAGATGTTGGGCGGCAAGGGAGGCGAGAGTAGGTTTGTTGGACTCCATCAGGAGCGTATCTGGCGCTGCATCTGGAAATGCCTCTGCGGATTCTGTAGCAACAGGCATCTGAGTAGCTTGTCTGTAAGCAGAGGCGGCAATGGTGGACAAGTTGGTAGTCAGTCCGATGGACAAGATCAGGTTCCTCGCGGCTTTGTGAACCTCAACAAAGGGCTGGTTCATTATGTGTGGTAAAAGGTACCAAATTTCTGAACCGGAAAAGAAAACGCTCATTGTTTATCCAGATCCAAGCAAACAAAGCTTCTTCAATTTGTTTCAGGTAGACTTTTGTTTGTGTTCCTGCAGCCAAACAGAAGAGGACGGGCCGCGGAGCCTTTTGGTCGCCAACCCGGGAATGCCTGCCAGTCTGCCAACCTCCCAGGCTTACCTCGTCCATCATCCACAGGAGTCACGCGCCGATCCCTCACAGCCGCTCGCCATGGCACTCCGGACAGCACCATAGTAAGTGTGCTGGACATTTCGCGTCTCATCCCATCCGATACTCGCTGACCTTTGCTGTGTGTCGTGTGATTCAGCAACAATGCGATGCGCTTGGGCCAGGGGTTCAACTCCTACACTCATCGGATATGCATTGACGACGCCGTGGTCATCAGTCCGCACCGCCCAGAGAACTTCTTGAGCAATGACGGACAGACCATGCGCACCATGCTTCAAGCAAAGAACCAACCCTCGCTCTGGACTCAAGATGCCGAGGTCCTCATCGATGAAGACAGGTTGAAAGAAGCATATCAAGTCACACAGGCAATGATGGGCGGTAGGGTCGATCAGGTCGCTGAGAAGAGACAAGAACAGATTCGTGCGTGGCAACGCAAAAGACCTCGGGCGCCCTTAGAAGCGATCAGGCAGAATTCTGCTCCTCCACCATACGAGGCGCAGCAGACTCCGGTCGAAGTCGAGCCACTCTATAAAGCAAGTACTCGAACATGGCGCATCGACAATCTGGGCGGGCCCAGTCAGACCGTCATCTTCACCAGCAGATTTGTCACCGACTTGAGCCAAGTGACCTCGGACATGGGGATTTCGGCCTCTCTCTCCATCAAAGCCGGAATGGTGGCCGGATCCGGACGCGGGTCCTTCATTGACTCTGACAAATTCTTGGACAGCGATCTCAATCTCTTCATCAGCTGTAAAGTTGTCAACCAGACTATCAACTTCAAGGACCCCCTCGAGTTCAATCCGCTCCCTGACGGCATCGTCGATTCCAACCGCTGGCTCGAGACCTATGGCGACTGCTTCATCTCCGCTTTCCTCGAGGGCGGGGAGTTCCAGGCGCTGGTGTCTATGAAGGTCCTGAACAAAGCCCGCATGACAGAAATCGAAGCGGCCGCGAAAGTGGCCTTTTCGACCGGTGCCCTCGACGTCGAGGCTTCCGCCGCGTTCAAGCTGGCAAAGGCCAACATTTATCTGAACACGACCACCACCATCGCGGCATCTTGGAGTGGAGGCGGTAACATCAAGCCTCCAAATGAGCCATGGACCATCGAAAGTCTGATCCGCGCCGCCAATCGCTTCCCTCAGAATGTGGCAAACTCTCCGCAAAGAACACAGGCGGTGCTCACTCCGTACGATCACCTCCGTAGCTATATGGCCCAGCTGCCGCAGGAAATCAGCAAGTTCAGGTGATTAGCAGGCCCAAAAACGTATCTGGTATGCGAGTTCCTGGTGGACATCTCTGATACTTCATCTTGAATCCGACCTCACAGCTATGACAACGCCATTCTGTACACCGACGAGCTCATGGACTACTTCATGGTCTTCCGAAGCCTGATGAACAGTCTCTCTGCCGACATTCGAGAGATTCAGCAAAACACAAAACGCTTTCGTGTGATTCAGCCGCCACCTCCCGATGATGCAGTTGAAGGTCGCAAGCTCTACGAAGCCTCGATCGATGGGCTTGAGGATGCCTGCGCAGACATTCGGGGTCAGCTGAGCCTTATCGCCGCCCGGGTTGATTGGATCGAAAAACATCCATGGGAGCTTACCACCGAGAAGAACAAGACATACAAGGACCTCTTCCTAAGTCCAGTCCAGTTCTGGACTGGTCTGCCCGTAGTCGAGTCTGTGCGAACAGGGCAAGCAAGCAGGCCACCGCTCTCCGGGCTAAGAATCGGGCCTGATCCGAACAAAGATGCGAACGGAAAGCAAAAAGCAGTTGGAGCGGGCTCAGATGCCGCCACCGAGGCTCAAATGGCCAGCTTCTGTGAACCTCAGCCAGAAGGCTTGAACCTCACAGCGCTGGAAGAGAAGAAATTCCTCGCCAAGGTCGACGCGGACAAGAACGCTCCCCCAGCCAACTCTGCCAGCGCTCCTACTGGCGTCTCTAGCAGCAAGACAAAGATACGACTGACTCGACCAATGGGATCCCGGGAAGACGGGACGGCTTTTTTCGCGTTTGATTTCCTGCGGTCTTACGTGCCCTTTCGTAGTCTCAGCATTGGCATTGCTCAAGGCGCTGTGGCCAGTCTGAGCGTCACCTATGCCAACGGCCTTCAACTCCGACGTGGCCGATCGGATGAGGAGCAAGACTTCTTCCACCTAGCTGCAGACTGGGACGATGGTGAAGTGATACTGAATGGAAGCATCGAAGTAGGCAAACCAGATGCGGAAGACTCAGAGATCAAGGCCACAGTCACCGCCATCAAGCTCGTCACAAGCAAAGGCCGCGAGCTGTTCGCGCGTGCCCGCAGACAAATTCGATACGGCTACCAGTGTCGGTATCTGGATGGGCATCTGTACAGTGACCTGGAGGAAATCAGCTTCGAGCCTCCTCTGCCAAAGTCTGTACTTTGCGGGTTCTACGGCATGAGCTCGGAGGGGACGGATCCAAAAGCTGTGGGGTTGCATCGGTTAGGCTTTGTCTGGGTCGTACCACCGTCGAATCCTGCAACAAACAACACTGACGAGATGGCACTGTAAGTCCGGTCTTGCGCGCGTTATCGGCTACAGACTCTGAAGCGCCGATTTCCACATCAATCCTGTCTTAGCATAACCACTTCCGCGACCTTGACTGAGCCTCTACACGGAGTAAGACAATCAATTGTTGCGTCACACTGCTCTAAACCGGAACTGACCAGGGGATTTTTACTCGCCGTTCCACCTTGTACAGCTGAAGCATGTCACACCGATCGATGACACCGCCTACCAAGCCAATTTCTTACCGATTGAGCGTGAGGCCATTCTTGCCCCTGCCAATCGAGCCAATTATACGGGTCTGCGCTTTGGACCAGTGATTGGCTCTGAAGCAATCTCGAATGCTGGAGGCAGTCAAGCAGGCACCATTTTCAACTCACACGACTTGCTGCTTAGTTCGGCTGCTCAAGCCGGTGCTGCTAGAGTCACGATGCCCACCGAACTCTCTTTCGTTTTTGCTCGCAGCGGCGCTGCTGATGTCGCAAGCTCGGCAAGACTCGTTGCAATCCGGGTGTGGTACGGTCGCTTTGGGTTTATTCACGGCTCCATCGACGCCGATTCTCTCTCGACTCCGTCCTCGTTCATCTCACTTGAGATCAAGTTGGGTACAGGTGAAAGCGTGCGTACTCTGCGCTTCGTACTTGGCGATCAGGCTGGCATGCCAGTGTCTCTGGGTCTGACCACTAATGAGGGACGAACGGTTACGTTGGACGCGCGCTCCGGCGTCAGATCTGCATCAACTCACGCACTGGGCGAGGGCACTGTTCAGGAGGTGAATGCACCCCCAGGATCGTTTGGGCTCAAAGGTTTCTTCGGCTTCGAGACGGCGTCTGGTCTCTCAAGGCTTTTGCCGATCTGGACTTGACAGTAGCTCATCTTTACGACCCACGAATAGAACCAAAATGTCAACGCTGTCGAAAGGGAAGAACGAAGGAGAACTTTTCACGAGAGTGAAGGTCTCGAAAGTAGGGCCTCGGAAGAGGTCAGAAAGAGAGAGAGAGAGAGAGAGAGAGAGAGAGAGAGAGAGAGAGAGAGAGAGAGAGAGAGAGAGAGAGAGAGAGAGAGAGAGAGAGAGAGAGAGAGAGAGAGAGAGAGAGAGAGAGAGATCAACGCGAAGAAGTGCATCGATTGCTAGAAAGGGGAGAAAGGATTGGAGCCAGACTCGAGATTTATGAGCAGAAGGGAGAGAAGGAGCTGGGAACAGGAACGCAGATGAGGTGAACAGTGAGCGAGCGAGCGACAAGCCGTCATCGTGGGCACAGGTTAAAGGATTGTCGACGATCGAGGGGTCCGGGCGTTCAGCCTGTGCATGCTGTACTCGCGACAAATGCTGCCATTCAGGACCTTCCCATCTCACCGAGTACACTCAATAGATGCAGTCGCCTGTAGACGCTGTATTTGGTTGCAAGCAGAAAAAACATCCTATCTGAGAGAAGATTACATGGACAGAATCCAGGACATTCCAAGAGTTTCAATCTTATTCTTCCCAAAGGAAGATACACTAAGAGCTACAGTGTCTTTGGATGTTTCTGGAAGGAAGATCGCCCCGAAGCCCACCAGACTCGACATTGTCGTTTTGAGCTCGTTGATACCGACAAACTGCGAAAGAGGTGCCTCATGCAATGTCCGCAATAGCTTGGACTCGTATTTGATTGAGTCGGCGACATTGTGCACGAGTGCTGTGCCACTGACAAAGTCAGCATTGGTCTTCTCCGGCTCGGTGTGTATGAGCCAGCCAATCTTGAGGGACTCGATTTGTGTGCCTTCGAGTGCCTCGACGACAATATCTTGACCCTTGTTTGGTGCTGCGCGATCAACGATTGTAGCTCTGACATGGACCATGCCGCCCATCTCCTTTAGTATGTCGAAAATCGTGCCGCCACTTTCCTTCGGTCTGGCATTGATTGCAGTGATCCAGCAAACCTTGTTGACCGACACATCAGCGGGAAAAGGTTTGACAATCTTGATGGGAAGACGGGCGCTCGCCTGCCCGTTCAGATTTCCGAAATCGATCTCTCCGAGTTCTATCTGAGCCGACTTGAACTCCGGCATGACCATGTAGTTGACGTAGACGGCATCTTCGTCGAACCGTGTGCGCGCCTCCAGCTCGAACTGCTTGACTGTGAACTTGGACTCGTCAGCAGCGGCTATCAGGCGGATCCGTTCCATCTGTTCGGTATCCTTGCTGTCCCTTGCTTTTGCTGCCGATTTCAGGAAGTGGGGAGCCAAGATGAATCGGAGCAGAGGCGGATCAGGTAAGAGATAAGGAAATTTGACGGTGTTGAAGACGTTGCCCTCCCTTGTCTTTGGATAAATTGAGCGAGCCACGCTGGTGATTGCCTTTCGTCTTCCGGGCTCATCGGATGTAGTGGAGGTGCTCTACAGATTGGATGCAACAGGTTGGGTCAGAATCGGTTCTGTCGAACAAATGAGTCTCTCTAATAACTCACAGAGATTGCTGGGCCCCAAACGAAACCTAATCGTGTTATACCAGCCTCGGGTCCGGTTGCTATCATCTGGCCCCAGAACCCGGACAGCTTGAGGGTGCTCGCAGGCGCGCCAAAAGACTCCGTTGCTAAGGTTCCATGCTCTGCAGACAAAGGTGCGGCGCAGAGGAGCTCGATCTTCTTCTCAGGTGTGAGAGAGATACTGAGGCCAACGACTCGCTGCTTCATCTCTTGCTGCGCATCCCTATAGGTCAGAACTTGGATTTTTCCAGATACGATTTTCTGTCCGATCGGAGGAATGTCCATGAGCTTGTGGTCCGCTGGCGCCGCTTCGATCTCTGCCTGGGTTACAGGTGCACCAAAAGTGCATATGACACCATTGTCGTAGCCCATCACGATCGATCGGAGCTTCTTCTCCTTGTCGACGATGACCGTGATCTCTCCTATTGACTCCTCGGACTGGGAAAAGTCGAGAGTGCAGAACGGCCTCCCACGATCCGAGTCTCCGCAGGGAGCACTGAGCTGATACAGTTTGCCAATGCCGTAACTCTGATATTCCAATTCCGCAACTTTAGTCTGCTCTGCTCCGCTCAGTCGAAGAGACGTGCCAACTGTGCTGAAGAGAGGAGGCGCGTCTTCGTCCACAGTCTTGTCTTCCTCGGCCTTGCTCGCATCGGCGACCTTGTTGATACGCTCGACGTCCAGAGGAGATGCGTTGATGCGGCGCCGTGATGAGCGAAGAATCACCTCTGGCAAAAGGACCGAGAAAGAGCCTGGACCAACAAAGGGCTGTTTGCGCTGTGCGTCGCTTCCAACTTCGGGTCTGTCGGCCATCAGATCCACCTCTGCTGTGATTATGTTTTGCTGCTTTCTGATCGCCTTGCGAGCATCGTCCAGACCGACAATAGATGCCGGGTAAAAGTTCAGTCCTGCATCCTTGATAGAAGTGGACAATTGGGGCCTTGCCGAAATGTCCACTCTTGCGAATTCCTTGAGACCAGCCTGTATATCTGCCACGTCTGTTGAAAGTCGTTTGGCTAGACTCTTGTATTCCATGTACGCGTCGAGTAAGATATTGGTGTAGAGCCGCGCAAGCTCATATCGAAGCGGCGAGAGGGTGACAGGCTTGAGCATGAGGTATGACCGGAGATTGGCGTATGGGGTCAGGACCGCGTACGTTCGTTGTGGGAACAGTCCGACCAGCGCTGGGAATCGAGCGGCAGCTGCTACGACGGACTCGGTGCTCCAGTCTTCATCATACGGCTTGATGTTTCCTCCCCCGCACCATCGTACATAAACACTTGTCTCGCAGTTGTTTTTGATGTTTGTTTCGGCCAGCTTGACATTTCCTTGAGCGGAGACCTCGACAGGTCCGGCGGTGAGGGCGACTTTGGCCTCTGCGGTTATGTCTCGTTGCTTTTCCTTGTTGTGCACAGTTTTGAGGACGAGGGCATTGAACTCTCCGCCCTCAAGAAATCCCGAAATGAAAGAGTCACCAAAAGTGTCGTTGAACTTCTTCTGGTCTTTCATGCACGTCCGGAGAGGATTGAAGACCATTGCGTCCTTGAAGTTGACTGTCTGATTTATCACCTTGACCTGGAAAATGCACAAGCACCAGTCAGTCAGAAATGCTGGGTGCCCAGTGTAGACCAAAGAAAGATACATACCGACACCAGGTATTTGAGATCTGACTGGTAGAACTTCTCCGCGTCAAAAAAGGATCCAGATCCTGAACCTCCGATTGCGTTGTATTTGATACTCAAGGAGCCGCTGACGTGCATTTCTCCGGACACCTCACTGATCTTGTTGACGAATTTGGAGCTATAGGTTACGATCTGACCAGGTCCCAGCGCCTCGGTGACGGTCCACGGGTGAGCCATGCCTGGCTTTTCGCGTATGTCCTGGACGTTCTCCTTCATCCTGTTCTCGAATCTGTCCGACAAATCCTGCATTTTTGCCTGCATTTCCTCTAATGTCATGGCTTGAGCATACTCTTTTGCTGCGCCGTCTCTGGCCGCTTTGCTCTCCTCTTGTCGTTTTTTCGGATCTGGAGGTGCCGATCCTACAGTCGACTTGGAGGCAGAGACCGCGGAACCTGGTTTCTTTGGCTGTATGGAGAATGACGAAGATTCGTTGACGACTCTTTGAGAAGGTTCGACAGCAGCGGACACGGAGCCACTTTCTCCCGAAGGCGAATTACCACGTCCGTTCGTGCCTGAGGAGGCAAGACCGGGCACTCTTTCCAGCGCACTGGCTGTTCCGGTCTGCTGTGCGAGCATTTTCATTGTCAGACCAGAGTTGTTGAGAACCGTCTCTGGGTGACTTGGGTCGACCATGACTGCGTCATCGATGCATATCTGCTGTGTATACGAGTTGAAGCCTTGCCCCAACCGCATACCATTGTTGCTAAGGTCAAGGAACGAATCAGTGAGCTTGACTTCTTCTGTACCATCTGCGCCGTATGGCCAAGCTGGACTCACTAGGGCGCGAGGAGAAGACTCATGTTGCCGTGTATCTGTGGTGAGTCAAGCAGATAGGAGACCAGCACGGATGGGCTTTCCGTGGGCTGCGAGAGGTGGATAAGATGTCGAGCGCGCTGGTTGATGTGGAGCAGATGACGGTCGACTTGAAGACGAATCGACGGATCCACTGGTGGAGGAAGGAAGGCGAATAGACCGAGGCGGAGGCGGGTAAACGCTGGGGGGACCGTGCCTGACCCGGAGCGGCCTGAGATCCAGAAACCTCGGCGTGCATTGATTGGGTTTCGACTTTTCTTTTTCGAGTTGGAATGGGCCTACGCTAGCGCCTGAGGAAGCGCTAAATGCTGGCGGGTCCTCCGCAAGAATCAATCAACGCCACATTGAACCTTGCTTTTTGGTCGGGACCTGCAGATCATGCAACCTTAATTGCGCAGGCCCCTGCATCGAGAAGGCCGCATCTGCACGGGTCGCGTCCCGTCCCGTCCCTGCATGGATGCGGCAGCCCGCACGCACGCACGGATGACTGTGTCCGCGGAACAGAAATGCCGAGCTGCTCTTCCACGCTCGCCAATCTTGGTCCAGACTTGGCGTGGCTTCAAACCCTTCTTCTTCCATTCATGGGAATGCAAAGCGGTAAAGCGGGGTCAGATGTACAGTAAGTATCACGAGCACGGCGCACAGTCTGGGTGGTCATGTGCCAGCAGCTGAAAAGTGTTGATGCAAATTTGCATCCACTGCGGTAGTGACGCGGTCGGTCACGCTTTTGCCTAGTCGCGGGTGCGTATGGTTTTCAACAGATGTGGAATCTGATCGACTTGGGGAATGGTGAGCACGGAATCAACATCCCCGCGGTTCATTGTCAACACAGAGCCGTCACAAAAAGACGCCTTCGGGATGAAGTGCGAAAAAGAAAAAGAGCACAGGACATTCAAACAAGAGTTACACCGCGCTGATCCAAACGAGGTCAAACTTGGCTCCGGCCTTGGATTCCACCTCCAGCTTAACCTTTTGAACTGTTGCTTCCTTGATGTCACTCTGGAAGGCGGTGTCGGTTCCATCGAGTAGGCAGGAGACCGATCGCAGTGCCACAAAGTGATGCTCCGGTTCCGCAGCGAAGGCGTTTCCGAGCTTGGGAGCATAGACAGACTTTCCCTTTGGCCCAACTTCACACCGCTCCGTACCGGCCTGGAAGTTGATCACTTGACCCTCCACGGGCTTGTCGTACGCCAGCCATCCCACTGTTACCTTGCTGGCGCAGATGGCATTCTTTGTGGATGTTGTTGTGGCATCTCCGTCCTGAGCGCAGATCTTGATCTTGAAACTCTTCGTCTCGATTGACTTCTCCTGAATGGCAGCCTGGAGATCAAGTACCAGACCCGTCGTCTCGAAGTCTATGAGCCAGCAGACAATCGTGATCTTATTGGCATCCTTGAAGGGATACGTAAAGTTGACCGTCTCCGATGTCTCGAACCCGTCGGTCTCAATGGTCACCAGGCCGCTCTGAATGTTGACGTCTTCGAGCTCAGGCAAGACCATCCATCCCATATGGGCCATGGCGTTGTTCTTCTTAGATGTTTGCGTGTAGGCGAAGGAGTCGGACTGCACTTTGAGCAGTGATGCCTTGCACTCAGCGTCAGGCGAGCCGGTCAGCTCCAGCTTTTGCATTCCCCAGATCAGCTGGGGTTCACCGGGCAGGAGCCGACCATACTTGATGTTCTTTGCGGTGGCGATGGGTGGGAGTGGCGCAAGAGATGCTAGACACTCGATTGGAGTTTCGGCGTCAAACATGCCGTCTTTCTGTAGTGGGGTATGAGCGGTCAGCAGTACGTTTGCAGTTTGAGGTGCTCATGCTCATGTTGAACTCACAGCGAAGGCCTGGGTCCAGACCAGGCCCAGCTTGGTGATGCGTCCGAGAAGATCAGGCTTGGGCCGTTCTTCTTCCTCATTCTCAGGACTGGTCAATGTGACAGGATCAGCCGAGGTCTCAACGCTCGGAGCTGGAAACGAACTCTTGCCCTTGTTCTTGACTGGCTTTACGGGTGCTTTGGCTCGACCCCAGAAGCCGGATACATAGCCGTCACAGATGGGCTTCTCAAAGGAGTGCATCTCGTAATGTCGCGTGTGCTCGGCGGTAGAGAGAGCCTCTAAGACTTGGCCCTTGTTTGTGACAAAGCGGACACCGATCACACTGACAGTGTTCTCGTCATCTGCACCATCCACCTCAATCTTGGCAGACACTATCATCTCAGCCGTACCAAGATCGGTGAGCATGTAGCGGACCTTATCATGATCGGCATAAATCTTCTCTGGATCGGCTGGAAGGTAGTCCCTGATGCTATCGCCGAACATCATCGCAAACCCGTTGGAGTAGGTGACTGAGAGCGAGCGGAGGACCTTGTCGTACTTGCCCACACTGATCTCGGACAGCACTGGGTCTTGCAAGCCAATCTCAATGGTGGAAAAAGGCTGTCCGGCCGTGAGCGCTCCGACGGGAGGACTGACGCGGGTGATTTCGGCAAGCTCAGGGCTGTCTCTTTCCCAAGCGGCGACTTGGATTTGCTCCTGCTCGGAGAGCGCGAGTGTACTGGAGGAAGGGTCAAAGAGACGAGGTTCAAGACTGCTCTTGACACCATTTTCGTCATCTTTGGACTTGTCGTTCTTTGTCAGGTCCGTGTTAGTCAGGGCAGCCGTGCGCATTCTGCGAATCTTGTACTCCACTTCGGGGATCAGACTCTGGAACGAGGCTGGACCGACGAACGCCTTGTCACGTTTCATGATAGCGAGGGCAGGATTCTTGGTAAGTTCGTTGACCTCGTGCACAAGGGCATTGATCTGTCCTCGGATGCCTTTCCGCGCCAAGTCGAGGCCTTCTAATGATCCCTCGAAGGCGACCAAAGGCTTCCCGTCGGGCTGTAGGGCGTTACGAAGCGAATTTGACTGCAGTGGCGCTGCATCCTTTGCTGTGGGCGGGATGGCTTTGAAACGCTTCAGACCTTTTTGAACGTCACTGATGTCTTGAGAGACGCGCTTGGCGAGCAAGGTGTACTCCAGATAGTAGTCTAGACAAGGTCCAATCATAAACAGAATCTGTCAGATATAAGAGCTCGCAAAGCTTGTTGTAGCTTGTGATGGTCTTCGAGCTCACCCAGCAAGGTATTTGTGTAGATTTCCGCATTTTCATACTGCAAAGGACTGATGGTCGGCGCCTTGAGCATGACAAAGGATCTCAAGGCACTGTACTTGGTGAGAATCGCGTGTGTCCTCTGAGGGAAGCGCGAGACCAGGTATGGGAATCGGTTCGCAGCTGCCATGAGACTGTCGATGCTCCACTCCTCATCGTACGGCTTGATCGAACCACCGCCTGACCATGAGACATTGATCGAGATCTCCGTGTTCATCGAGATGTTCTTGCGTGCAATCGCAAGGTTGCCAGCTCCATCAATGTCGAGGTTTTGCCCAACGGTCAATGCGACGCGAGCTTCGGCTTGAATGTCCGTTTTCTTTGCCTCGGTGACAATCTTTATCATCACGACCGCAGATAGTTCCCCGCCCTCGATGAAGCCGGAGATGAAGGAGTCTCCGAAAACCTCATTGAACAGCTTTGGGTCGGTCTCACTGACGGATCGGATCGGGTTGTACTCCAGCGCGTCCTTGAAATTGATGCTTTGATTGATGACCTTCACCTGCAGTGACCAGCGCTTACGACTGTCAGCTTCATAGCAGTATTCTGCAGGCTTGAGTGGACGTGATGATAGCTTTACTCACACTGAGGTAGAAACGTAGATCACTACCGTAGAACTTCTCAGTGTCTACGAACGCAGCGTTTCCAGATCCAGTAAACTTGGAGCCAGTGATCAAGAGAGCGGCGCTGCCGCCCATGTCTTTGTTGACCTCTGAAAGCTTATCAATGCTACAGGTAGCCAAAGAAAGAAAGAGGTCGATCAGAGACTATCAGCAAGAAGGACAGATGGGACGTGTCTTTTGCGCTTTGAGGGCCCGCAACTCACAACTCTGCGGCGTAAGTGACAGTCTGACTGACGCCGCGGCCAGCATCCTCCTTCGTCCAAGCGTACTGTTTTCCGGACTTGACGTTGATGCCGGTTCCTCGGTCTTTGAGCTTGTCTTTCACAATTTGATTCTTGTCTGCTATGCCCTGGCCAACATCGGGTAGTTCGGTCATCTCCTTGGTTTTGGCATCGAGCCTGTCTTTTGATTCTGCTTTACGCTTCTCGATCTCGGCCTTTTCTTCCGCATTTCCTTTTTGGATCGCATCATCGACCTCTTTCTCTGACTGCTCTGCGGGCTTTGTTACTGGCTTTGCGCCAGTTGCCGCACCTCCAGCTGGAGGGTTTGCTTTTGCTTCGGCAACCTTTTTCTCAGCGAGCTCCTTCTTGGCTTGTTCTATCGCAGCTAGGCGCTCCGTCTCGGCTTCAGCGTCCATCATCTGTGCCTGACCACGATATTTGTCCTTGGACGCGGCTGACGAGTCAATGAGCTCTGATGCGGTTTCTTCTTCTTCTTCCTCCTCCTTCTTCTGAGGACGATCCTCCAGGTTGGGCTCTGTGCTCTTGCTGGCTGGGACAGCTTCATTGTCGTTGACGTATTCTTGTAGCTGTCTCCAAAGACTGGCTTTCTTCTCGGTCTGGGCCAGGATTCTCATGGTAGTTCCGTTGTTGGCCACTATGTTCTCTGCGCGGGTGGGGTCGACGACGACTGCATTGTCAACACATATCTGGTGCGTGTAGGAGTTGAAGCCTTGACCCAAACGCATGGCATTGTTGCTGGATGGACAATAAGTGGGTGAGCTTCATGGTGCATGATGGGTTATTCCAAAGGATTACCTACTATGGAGCGAGAAGGAGCGACATGATGCAATCAGCCTTGGAGGCGGGTGGTGGACGAGGTTGGGAAGCAGGGATGGAAGACAAGTCGGAAGATGACAGGATGGAGGTCTGGAGACAAAGATGTATTTGAGGTTTCTGCCCGCACTCATTCCACACGCATTGCAGGTGATCGGCGGTCTCTTTGACGCAAGGACGGGACTCGGAACACGTTGGATCATCTCCTTGATCAAAAGCAGGAACCAGAGCTGAGAATCAAAACAAAGGAGTGGCAAAAAGGAAAAGGGACCAGGATAAAGGCGGATGAGGAGGTCAGGCACCAAACAAATGCGCCAAGATCTTCCTGTGGTGCTCGACCCTGACCCTGTGCCTGATTCTTGATTGGGCTTATTATCCGTGATTGAACTCTATTTGTTGACTCCGCTGCCGGTGTCTTGCGGCGGAGCGTGGGAATTAGCCAACGAAACTCCAGCCCCACCATCTGCATTGAGGCATGCGAGTGCTTGTCTGCCAGTCGGGGCGGGAGCACTCAGTCACTTCTGCGGCTGAGGCTTGTCGTCTGCCTCCATGGTCTTTGTGCAACAGCGGCCGGCAACGCATTCCGTCCAGACGGTCGAGTTGCGGTGTGGACGAGTTGCGGTGGATTAAACCACAGAAATGGGCGCAAAGTCAAATGGTGCATCATGGGGGGACAAGATTCCGCGCCGTTATAAGTGCGGCCATCTCCTTGTTCTCCTCAAGTCTCTACCTGTACAGACATCGCCCTCTCCACTCCAGCACGCTCCACACCACCATAACACCAGCCTCGAGCCCTGTCGAGGTCTCGATCCAGACGTCAAGATGGGTTCAATGATAGCACCTTAGTGAGTGTCGCGCATGTTGCGCGCCCGTCGTCAGTCACTCGTTCTTCACACTGACAGCCAAGAGCTATGACATCCCAACCAGCAACAATGGTGAGTACACCAGATGCTAGCAAGCAATCGGCAGCGGGCCTTCACACTGACAATCAACATTCTCATTCGCGCCACCTCAGCCATGAGGCTTGGACAAGGGTGAGCCCAGGCGCGATGTTCCTCATAACCAGATCACAGGTGTAAAGCTGACCATTTTCTGCGTGCTCAGCTTCAACTCCTTCACACACGAGATCTGCGTGAACGACGCGGTGGTTGTAAGCCCTCTGCAAGCCGAAAATGTACTGACAAACGACGGAAACACCATGCGCCTCACCGCGCTCATCACCGGCAGACCAAGCGCCTGGACGAAGCAAGACGAGGTCGTCATGGATGTCTCCTACATCAACGAGGCCAAAGAGACGCGACAGCAGATCCTCGACGAGCGCTCAATTCCGGAGCCAGACGTCCTCAGCGACGACAGCGATCCCGCATCTCCTCCAGCTTCTGACGACTATGAGCCCGAATCAGACGGGATCGATAACGCCGGTGATGAAGACGAGGAGATGGATGAAGCGTCTGTAGAGGAAGACGATCTTGCGGACACTCAAGATCCAGATGATGATGCTGCAGAATCGATCATCACCTTTGGTGAAGACCCTGTTGATGAAGACCCAGAAGAGGAGCCAGCAGCCGAAGACGCATTGTCTTCCGTTCAAGATGAAGGACCTGCCGGGGATGAAGCCGGCGAAGAGAGTGAGTCTTTCAGATGTCATGACCCAAAGAAGCTAGGTTCGGTTCTTACCTTACTGAGTGTGTACAGGTCTGGATGAAGAGGAAGAATCTGAGGACCCCGAAGAATCCGAAGAGCCCGGAGCCACCCCTGCACTCGAGAACACTTCCCGAGCTGCCGATGAAACAGGTGATGTGATCGAGCAGGAAAATAGTTGTGAGCAGACAGCGCACGGATCTCATATGCCTTACCAGGACCCGAGGAATCTGAAGTCACAATCAATACGCGTTCTTGACCAACCCAGCTGGAGACTGGGACGCGCCTGTCTCAGAGGACTGGGAGCCTCCTGCTGCCGACGAAAAGGAACGGCCTGTTGTGGACGTGACGCAGGAAAAAGTCGGTGCTTCAGCGGGCAAGAAGAGCTCGAGTCCACCCAAGCAACAAGCCAAGACTCCGACCCACACTGCAGTTGAGAAACGAACTGAAGCAGAAAAGCAGAAAGCTCTTCGCGAACTGAGAGACAAAGAGCTCGAGCGGATCAACCACCGCAAGGACCGAAAATCAAACATGCTCCAAGCAGCCAGCGCGTTCAAAGTCAACATCGACCTGGACAAGATGGCTCGACAGCACCAAGCATACTTGATCCCCGAGCCCACTAAGAAGGCTCCCAAAGTCGGACAGCAAACCAAAGTCTTCGACATCAGAAACAGCACAGGAGTGTCCCAGACCGTTGTTTTTCAGAGCAGATTCGTGGAGAAGATCTCCGAAGTCGTAAATGACATGGGTGTCAGTGCCGCCTTGAGTGTCAAAAAGGGCTCTGTTGGAGGTGCGGGAAGGGCTTCCTTCGTCAAGACCGACAAATTCGAGAAGAACGATCTCAACTATTACATCTCGTAAGTCAGGCTCTGCAGATTTGTGGCTGACTTGTAGTGCTAACTTCTGCTTCTCATTCCAGGGTCAAGGTTATCAACCAGAGCATCAATTTCAAGGACGCGTTGGAGTTTAACAAGCTCGACAATGTGTCCGATGAAGACTTCAGAAAAGTGTTTGGAGACTGCTTCATCTCTGGCTTCCTCGAGGGTGGGGAACTGAACGCGTTGGTCTCAATGAAGATCCTCAACAAGGCCAAGTTCGAAGACATCAAGGCCGAAGGCTCGGTCACGCTCGGGTTTGACTCGGTTGACATCAAGGCTGACGGTGCTTTCAAACAGGCAAAGGGAAATTTGGATCTCAACTGCGAGACAACTATTCAGGTCAGCTGGATTGGTGGTGGAATTATCAAGCCGCCGGAAGAGAGCTGGACAATCGACTCCCTGACCAGAGCCGCCAGTCGGTTCCCAGACAATGTGGCCCAAAGTCCGCAGCGAATCTACGCGCTTCTGACCAAGTACGAGACGCTGCGAAGTTATCAGATTCTCAAGCCGGTCGCTGCCACAGAGCTCGACTACAAGAGTGCTGCTCTGTACACGAGCGATCTGTGTGAGTAATCTAGTTCCAGATGATCCCTACTGATCGTTCCGGGCTCACCTGCTTCGCCATTGCTGGTGAACTTAGTGGACACATTCACGGCCTATCGAGCCCTGTACAACAGACTCTCAGCTCAGATCGGGGACGTGCAGCGAGGACAGATCAAGTTCAATGCCGAAAAGAGACCGACCCTCGAAACTCTGAGCGATGCTACCAGAGAGCGAGCGGTCGAGCACTTGGAAGAACTCACCGATGCGCAGAAGAAGGCCCTGATTGGAGTCTTTCCAGCAACCATTGACGGCTTGGACGATGCCCGCGGTGCAGTCCGCGATCAGATGAATTTCATCGTGGCTCGAGTAGACAGCATTTCCAAAGATCCCGCTCAGCTGTCCAACGTTAAGCAGCAGCAAGAGAAGTTCCTTCCCATCTTCGCGTTTGAGACCCTGCTGCCCACACTTCAGTCGGTCTTCCGCAACAACAAGCGACAAGCTCCTATCACGGGTGAGAAGATGTATCCTGAGAACGACGAAGACGGCAAACCGCATGAGACGGATACGGCACCATCAAAAGCATACCTAATCTGCCCTGTCAAGATCGCTGCTCCGCCCAAGCAGAATTCTACTGCCGCCGGAAAGGACAAGAAATCTGCTGATGACTTACCAGGTGGACTCGAGCAGACCAAGCCCCTGCAGTTGCGAACCGAGGAGAAAGACAGCCTTGTGAAGTACTTGAGCTCACGGGATGAAGGCATCGAGGATCAGCTCAAGCTTACCGCGCCACTCGGCAGTGACGCAGTCAATCGCCCGCCAGGAAAGCTCTTCACCGCGCTCGACTTTGTCAATCCGACCTTCTTGCTGGAATACGTCTCCGTGACAATGAAGAAGGGCGTAATCACTGGCCTAACCTGCGACTATGCCAACGGGATGTCCTGGAAGCGTGGCTTGAACGATCCTGCGACCCCTCACAGAATGGACCTCGATGACGAAGAACGGATCACCTCCGTTATCATCACTGTCGGCAGCGAGGCAGATACTCCTGGCCTTGAGAGTATCCTTGCGCTCAGACTGGTTACGAATGACGGCAAGAGCTTGCACGTAGAAGAAAAACAAGCCAAACGCTTAGGAGTTGGTCGTCGTTTGATAGCCGGCCGACCTTTTTACGACATTCGATCAGTCACCTTTGGATCTCCTCTTGAGCGCGGGTACGCGATCGGTTTTTGGGGTCGAAGTCAAGAGATCGGCAATCCGATTGGCATCTTCCGCTTGGGCGTCGTTTGGTGCAACACGAATGCTGTCGACGAGAAACAAGTCGAGGACGCAAAACAGAATGAGGCTCGAGATAAGGACGCCGCTCGCGAGACGCAGGTCCTTGACTCCGACAACGTATTCAGAGAGTACAAGGAGCTGAAAGAAGAGTACGAACGCTTGCAGCTTGAAAAGTCACTGGTGGTGAAGGAGCTAGCCGACGAAAAAGAAAAGAACGAACGAGACACTACGGATATGAAGACACGGCACGAAGCCAAGCTGAACGAGCTAGACTCCAATCATCAAGAGAAAGTTGCACAGCTCGAAGCCGATCTGAAGCAACAGCAAGCAGTCACCGCAACAAAGGAAAAGCTTGCGAGCGAACGCCACACCATTCTGTACAGGCTACTCAGAGACACCGGTCGATGGGTCCTGTTCGAACACAAGAATGGATACGTCCTGGACTGCCATGCCAGCGAGTCCCGGCCCATCTTTGCAAGACAGCATTCAGGGTGGAATCAAAGAGTAAGTTATCATGTACATGACAACTTGGTATTGAGGTTGACCTTGGAAAGTTGTCACAGTTTTACTTTGGCATCGCCGAAGGCTTCTCCGGCTTTTTGCTGTTTTGTAAAGATGATTCAGGGTCCAAGACGTGGCTTGGGAACATCGATAACGACGAGGAGAAAGCTCTCGCCTTTGGCGGCTACACACGGCTACTGAACATCGACCCAGTCGGCGACGGATCTGAGTGAGACAATTTGTTTGAAAACAATCAAGCCGAAAGAGCAGAACTGAATCATGTTTTCTTCTCTGGTCAGGTTCTTTTTCATCCGGTTCAGAACAGGCAAGGTTCTTGGGCCAAAAACGGAAAGTTCCTGGGATCTGGTCGAGAAGGATCAGACGGATCTGGATCATTGGAAAATCATCTACGGCCAGCAGTGAATCATACATTGTTGACATCAGATAAAAAGACGGGCTTCACAACGAAAAACAACCAAGTTTCTGAGACATGAATGAGTTGGAGAACTCTGTTAGCACAAGGCACACAAACACAAGCCGAATGGGCATCGAGAGAAGTCTCGCGTCTTGGTAAGCATTCTTGTCAGCTTGAAACGTCGCTGGGTACATCCATGCAGTTCGATTCGGTAGATCTATCGGACTGGGAGTTGCCATCGGAAGCGGGCTCTACAGCCGTGACTGTGTTGCCTTCAGACTGGACCTTGGCTGTGGTTGCTGTAGGCGGGAGGTTTGTCAGGTTTGTCATGGCTATGAAGCTGGAAAAAGAGGAATCGCAGCGCCACAGATAGGGAGGACGAGGAGGGGCTGGAAGCAAAAGCTCGCTCTTATCCGTTGGAATCTAGCCTTCAGCGGAACCGAGAGTGAAAATGTCCACACAAAGCAATATTCAGCCTCTGATGAGGGTCTGACATGTGCATGCCTTTCCTTTGTTCAGGACGATGACAAAGGCGCAGCTCGGCGGCGGTACAAACCCCAACAACCGCGTGCATGGCCATCTGCAAGCTACTTCGACTCCCCAAGCCGCGCTTTCCACATGTCCTCTTTGTCTTCTGACCAGTCGGAGACCTTTGTTCCAATCAGTCATGGTTCGAATTCGTAGTTGGAGAGAGATTCGTTGTCCATCAGTATGACGTGGCCCTCTGATGAATTGCACATTATCTATTCCACAGTCGGCTTGGAGGCCCATGTTCGCCTGTTCACCCCGTCCCGACCATCTGATGGGCTCCCGAGATATCAGAAGTCTGACTCTGAAATTACGTTCCCCAGCACAAAGGCAAGTTCAGCAGAACGTATCGCCACAAACGCCTGCAGAGGAGTTGAGCGGAAGAGGCGCAGCAGCGAAGAAAGGGACATACTCCTGCTGAAAGTTACAAAAGCAGGGCATTTCGCATGATGAGTTTTCTGCAGAGCTGCGCTCTTCACCTCCCTATCAGACTCCTGTCACAACTTCTCTTCTTTTGGCATCGACGTAAGTATCCAAGCCACTTCATGTATGACACCATCGCAAATGATCTCTGGTTCTCTGCAGGACCTCGACATGACTGTTGCAACTATCGCCCAATACTCTCCTGATTTGCATGATCGCCTTCCCGACATTTTCACGGCGGACAGGAACCTCGAGCGCCTCGGAAAGTTGAGCAAGGTCGAAGATGCTTTGGCAGCAGTCGCTCGTCACCATGCAGCTTCCATCGACTTCGCGATCCAGCTGCTCCACCGACACTGTAAACTAGAGGAAGGAGAAATGATGATCGCCTTTGGCCCGGCTACGGTTCCGACCAAAGTCGCCAGTCTCTCGGAAACCGCCTTGGCTGCATTGAAGCCTACTCGCTGGGGCCTCTGCCCGGAGACCAAAACCTTTGCTCCGCTTGAATTCGCCATCCATACCCACAATGGTGCTGAGATCCCAGAGCTTGATGTCGACTTGGCCAAGTCCGTTGCAGACGTTCTGTACGCGTATCAGATGGAAGACGTCCTCGGCCTCGCCGTGATCGATCCGGACGGACCTATCCTTGTCGAATCAACTCATGGGCGGGCCGACATTGTTGTTCCGGCATCCAATCTCACTGGCGGGTTTCCAACCACGGAAACACTCTGGCCCTTGGACGCCCTTGGGAAACAAAGCCCCCGCAGATGCGTAGGAGTGTGTCACACCTTTTCGGATAAGTACGGCCACCTGTATCATACCAGAAGACATGAACTGTGGTGAGCAGCGCAGCCCGCATTGGACACGGGAGCAGATGACTTGCACGACTCAGGTCGTCGTGACCGCTACGAGGACCCTCGCCAGACTTGGGTCAAAGTGTCGGCTCCGGAGATGACCATCGCAATGGAACGTGTTTCTGTCTTTGGGCTTTGGAGCGAACATGACTTGAAGTGTTGGTACCAGGTGAATCTTGGTATTTCATCAGCCTGAGCAGGCCCGACGTGTGATTGTCATGAGTGAGTAGATACTCAATGTGGAGACGCGATTAAGATGACTAGGACCTAGAATCGCATCATTCCCGTACGGGGCTCAAGAAGGAGACAAAGCTCGGATCGTAACCGTGGTCTCGCTCAACAGCCGTCGCTACCCTAAGGCTCGGCTTCTTTGCCTGCATGCTCGTACCCATTCCGGAACTTGGTCCTCAAGGGTAGTTGATGCGATCTTGATCAGACTCTGGTGCTCCTTTTTAGCGGTCGATGGAATCCTGAAGAACAAAGCGCTCCTGCCGATAAAGGTCATCCCGACTGGCTGGACGGCTGATTGACATCTGTTGAACCGGTTTCGACCCTAATCGTATCGTCGACGTGCTTCGAGAATGCGTGCGCAAGTTCTTGGATCAGCGGTCGGTCACGAGGGTCATAAGAGCAGCAGCGTCGGCTCAATGCTAGCAGAGACTCGGGGATGAGGGCCTCCCAAGCCTCCTGATCCGTGTCCGGATCTTGACTCTTGACAAAGAGGCAATGCTGATCCTTGAAGTCGGCCGGCTCCAGCCAGGAGAAGCTGATCCGGCAGTTCAGGATCCGAGCCAGTGTCGTACCAACGTTGAATATCATCAAGCGCTCCAGTACCTCCGGCATCTCCCGATACATGTCCTTGAAGGCATAGACTCGACGCTCGATTGTATGTCCGGTGTGGGTGTATTCTGTTATGCCAGATTCGTCAAGCTCACATTCCCATTTGCCATGAGCTTCTGGGGCGTCAGGACCATCGCTATTGATATAGCTGCTCCAGTCTTGAAAATCGATGAGCATCAGTCGGCCTTCGGGTGGAGCTGCACTGAGCAAGGTGTTGTGGGCAGCAAGATCTCTGTGGTAGTACTGCTTCTGCGTGGCGAGGAAGCTGATGGCTTGAACGAGGTCATGTCCGTAGCGGACGCGCCACTTAGCATCCTCAGGCGTGCCTCGCTGCACACCGGGTATGCCTTGTTCGACAATCCAGTCCACGTAAGGACGCTGTAGCCAGCCGATCAGCCGTTTTTCTGTGCTGCTATCGGCATTCGTATGCGTGATGGTAGCGAGCGCAAGCGGCATCGGAATCACGTTGGGATGCGACTGAGCTGCGGCCGTATCGACGAGTTCCTTGTACATCATGTAATGACGCGTGCTCTGACGATCTGCGAATTCAGACAGTAATTTGGGTGGAGCCTCGTCCAGGTCGATAGGAGGCTCTGTCAGACGAGCCGTCTTGAATACAAGCCGGATGGGTGCCGACGTGGCAGTCAGTCGAGCATACACGAACGAGACTGCATCGCGAGGCTGTCGGATGTAAGTCTCGATGGCGCTCACATCGACCCGTGGAATGTCGGGAAATTCTTCGTCTTCGATGGGGCGAAGAACTGAATAAAGTATAGTGCGGAAGTAGTCTCCGACGAGGTCGAAACGTGCGATGTCGGGAAAATTGTCATCTCGGATCTGTACCCAGACGTGCGATCCTGATACGGGACCTTCCCGCTGCTGCTGTAGATCGACAATGAGGCGAGGCAGCTGCTGCTGGACCAGTCTGATAAGCGCGTCCTCTCTCTTCATAGCTTCATCGGAAAGGATCGGTCGTTTTCCATTTACCATGCCGTCCTTTGTTCTGTTATACCAGGCTCGACTCATGGGCTCCGGTGGCGGGCCGAATGCTGGAATGACTGATTCCCAGAACGAAGTGCAAAAGGAAGACGGGTATCCGACACCCTCTTCTCCATCCTTGAAGGTGCTAGCAGGAGGCTTGCACAGTCGGAAATGGAAAAGTGCTCCTTGGTGTGATACTTCCAGTCTGAATGAGTGGAATGACCAGCTCGCAGCCCAGCTCAAGATGCGCACATGAGCTTGCGCTGTCACGTCGACCTGCGATGATTCACCGAAAGAGTCATATTAATCAGCTGTACTCACGGGCTGACACAGGCGCAGACGCTCACCTCGTCATCGGCAGTCGGAGCCAAATCTCGGCCGAAGGGCACCGCGGAGCTGATTTCGGAGCCAAGTGTCATGGCTGGCAAGCTTGGATGATGGTGGAAGGTGTTTCCTTACCAATGGAGGTGGCACCGAAGCCCTAAGCGCGCTGAGACAAAGGAAAGTACGAAGCGCACAAGCCAAGGGGAAGAGGCGGTATGGCTGATTTCATGCATCAGTCTTGCCACTCGCGACTCTTCGGATCCCAAACTTCAGTTGCTGGAGTCAACTCAATGAGCTGAGGTGCAGATACTCGGCGATAAGAGTACTTGCGCAAAGAGTTGTACGAAAGTCATGGTACCGCGGTACTCGGCTGTGAGATGGACAGCATGTACGAAAGCTCGCAAGGGTGTAAGTGGATGCTCGATGGTCGTGGAATCGCAATCAATGATGCAGTCCAGCTATCGGAGCCGGACGAAGAGATTTGTTGACAAAGGGAATGCAGGATACAAAGGGGAAGGATGACTCACACTGCTCACCTGCCGCTTGCAGCACCGCATCTGTTGTGATCATTGGGCCCGGTCACCTTGGCGCACAGAAGCGAGGTATGGATGTGCTTATTCTGCAGAAGCAGTGCTGGACGGAAGCAGGAGCGAGGCATCGGTGTCGCGCTATCGGCCGCGCATTGTAGATGATGTTGGGCCGAGAACGTTTCATGAGCACGTCATGCGAGAGACCCTTCTCGGCGTGGACAGGCTATGCATCCCCACCTGACCCACCGAGCTGTCTCTGATCTGCTTCCGGTCTCTCTCGATTCCAGTCTCAGCCTTGATTGAGCTGTCCCAGGCCCGAGAGCTCCCGCTTGTGCAGTACATAAGTGTATGAGACTGACTCTTCCTCCAATTCTCCCTTTGTTCCTTTCTTTGCATCTCTTTGCCGCCTAACCTCGAGGGTGTCTGTCCAAGAAGATGCGTCTGCACAGGGTCGGTGTGTAAGCGAATGCAGGTTGACGCTACGGTTTCAAAGCCCTCGAGCTTGTTCTCCATGATGGTGCGCTGTAGCTCACCCCGCCACCACCATTCCCTGTCTGCAGGGTCTTGTGATACCGTACGTCTTTCTATGAGGATTATGATTGGAACTTGACACGTCTCCCTTTATGCACAAAACTGGCGGCGAAGCTCAAGACACATTCGCACAATCGTGCTTCTGA
Organism: Tilletia setariae; assembly: GCA_023634365.1. Classification (NCBI taxonomy): domain Eukaryota; kingdom Fungi; phylum Basidiomycota; class Exobasidiomycetes; order Tilletiales; family Tilletiaceae; genus Tilletia; species Tilletia setariae. The sequence continues at coordinate 1,019,214 of JAMJXE010000008.1, forward strand.
AGGTTTCCAAGCGATTGACCGTGTCGAGACGCTTCAGAAGCTGTGTTCCAGCTACATGCATCGACCGTCTCAGACTTTCGTCCTACTTTGAGGCGCCAAAGAGAGAGCTATAAAGGGTGCATTCATTTTGGGCACTTTGAACCTCCTACTCCGAATCCTCCCTCATACGCGTTCACTAGGACTCATTCTCTAGCCTCTTCCTGACTCTCGTCTTTCAAGTGGGTGAGAACACGGACCGCCCTGTGGTATCCACGGAGTAGACACATGTTGACAGCGCCTGCAGATCGCTACTTCGTGTTCCTCAGAGATGACAGCAATGCTTGACTCCTACTCTGCGCAACTCCGCAGCAGTCTGCCGAACCTTGACGATGCCGAACACGTCTTCCAGCGCGTTGGCGGCCTCATCAAGATCCAGCGTGCTTTGGTCGAGATCGCGAAGCAACACCCATCCGCAAGCAAGTACGGACTTCACCTCCTCCATCGCCACTCCGATCTCGCCGACGATGAGATCATGATCGAATGCGGCCCGGCCACGCAGCCCTTCCGCCTCTCAGAACTCTCGGCCGCAGCTCGCAACGACCTTCAGCCTACGCTGTGGGGCGTCTGTCCGGACACCAAGAACTTTACTCCTCTTCAGTTCACCTTTGAGGACCAGAGCGACAAAGGTGCGGGTATCCTCGATGTCGCCTTCGCCCGAGCGGTGGCCGATCTGCTCGTTCAGCACGAACTCGAGCACGTCTTTGGTCTTGCTACGACGGACCCCGACCAGGAGGTGATGGTGGAGACTACTCATGGACGTGCAGAGATCGTCACTCCGGAGCGCACGTATGCCAGCATGCCCGCGTCCGTCGAGGTGCTTTGGCCACTGAGCGGTCTGGAAGCCGGTGGACACAGAAAATGCGGGACAAGATGTGTGCAAAACTCTGTGGGAGATCACAGGGTTTGGCACGACGGTAGCTCTGTGTGAATCGCGCAGAGGGTTTCACCCCTCATCAAAATCGTAGCCCAGATCGCACTGCTTCCTGTTAAAACCACGATCATATCTGTCATCCCTGTCTTTTGCCAGCTGCTGTTCGCTCGCTGTACTCTGCCAAAGAGAGTGCGTTGTCGAACAAGAGTGGTGATCCAGACATGGTACCACAGGGGGGACTCGTGTCTTTGGGCATTACCCTGTCTATACGAGGGGTCAAGCCAGCATCGATCACAGCGAAGTTCAGGTCTTATCATCCAATTGATACTGCAGACCGCAACAAAGGACTCAAAGTCAAAGTTAGACAGGGTTGGATTTGAAAGTGTACCAATCTCATTCTGGTCGCAATGCCATCAGCGTTGGCTTAGGATCGTTCGTCGAGCGTCCATGATGGGACTGACTACCATTTTACCGTCTAGGTGTGTTCCTGATGCTGCTTTGGGGATGCAATTGACAAGACCATCTGCGGAATTGCCCGGTGACTAGTTGAAGCGCGAAGCGCGCCTGCCGATAGATTTCACCTCGAGTTGCCGGACGACGGTGTGGAATCTTCTGCAACGTTCTTGACATCTGTGCTGTCAATGTAGTTCCGAGATGCGTGTGCTACTTCTTCAGTCAGTGGTCGGTATCGAGGGCCGACATCCTACCGCGGCCGAGATCGACTGGGCCAGGACCGGGAAATGCATCCGAACTGAGCTTTGCATCCCGATCTCACCAACCACGCCATGTGCGGCGCACCAGTACTTTGACGGTCCAAGGGCGAGCGAGTGGTGCGCTCATGCGACTGTTATTGACGGTACCCTCAGAGCGTTCGCCTGTTGCCCCAGCGTAAGTTTGCCTCGGAAGATTCACTCGCCGCGCGCGGGAGGGGTCTGCTGCACGACGTCCGACTGAAGATGCTTCACTCTCACAATAGAACAACATGCTGATGACCTATCACGACGCGACTGGGTCCGCCATCGGGCAGCAAGCTTTGAAATGGACCCAAGACTTCCTCGCGCGTCTTCGAAAGCATCCTCGCTGGGCTGATTCGCGACTCACGGGCCAGTTCTCCATGGACTTCATCCATCAGCCGTCCTGAGATCGTCTGGTCGTGATCGAATGCAACCCACGCGTCCACACGGCAGTCTATCTCTTCTCGGATCCTGCAGCCTTTGGCGCCGCATTGTAAGGGTCGTCCTAGGCGCTTGTTGTGCCTGTCTCTGGTCAGCCAGCCGTGAGCTGGCACGGCCACGACTTGGTCGCACGTCTCTTGCCCGCGATCCTCCCACAGGGCGTGATCCATCGACTGTACGGGAAAGGTGTCTCGTCAAAGGGTCAGACCAATCTTCTACTCAAGACACATCGCGATGGCGATAGTGCTGCACTACCTTATGACCTCGAGAAGATCGGACGGGATGGCGCATGGTCGTCGGCGGATCTGGCAGTCTACCTCGGCTTCTACCACATCCAATGGCCGATGCTCCTCCTCCGACAGGCCTTGATACGACGTAGAGCATTCTCCCGCATCAATGTCAGCACGGCTAGGATCTTTGAAGGCTAGATCGCGGAGGATGGGTCCCTGTGGTGTGCATATGGAGTACCTGACCTTGTTCATAGCTATCCGTCAACACACAACAAAGTTGCTACTTTCCTCTTACTTTTTGTGGGTGCTTATCATCATGATCAAAAGACGCAGGCTGGATGAGTGTTTGCATGAAGTTGGTGGCCATACTTGTATTGATGAGCAGGAGAGATACAAAGATGGCTGTCCCTCAGCTGATCGTGGCCGAGGGAAACTGTTGGAGAGCTCGAGTCGAGATCCGGTTGGGTGCCGATGGAATCTGAGTGCCCGGTTCGGCATTGTCCATCTTGACCTGAGCGCTCCATGACTTGGGCATGGTGTCGGCGATCGTCCGAGATTGGCGTCTTCGTCGACCAGCTCGATACATCGGCCGGCTCCAGATGGGAAAAGCTAATCCGGCGGTTCAGGATCCGAGCCAGTGTCGTACCAACGTCGAGTACCATCAAGCGCTCTAGTACCTCCATCAGGTCCCGATACACGTCCTTGAAGGCATAGACTCGGCCCATCGCTGTTGATACAGCCGATTCCGTCTTGAACGTCGATGAGCAGCAGACGGCCTGCGAGTGGAGCTGCACTGAGCAAAGTCTTGTGGGCAGCAATGTCGCTGTGCTAGGACTGCTCCTGCGTGTCGAGGAAGCTGATGGCTTGAACGAGGTCGTGTCCGTAGCGGACGCGCCACTTGGCGTCCTCAGGAGGGCCTCGCTGCACACCGGGTATGCCTTGCTCGACAATCCAGTCCACGTAAGGACGCTATAGTCAGCCGATCAGCCGCACTTCTGCGCTGCCGTCTGCATTCGATCCGAGATCATCCTCTTTGTCGACCAGCTCGGCACAAGGTGTCGACCTCGTCTGTACCTTGCGAGCGACTGAAAAAGGACCGACGTCCCACGTTGTCCGAGCCCGACCAGTTCGCGCCTCTCGGATCTTACCTTTAGAATTCCTTCGAGAGATGACAACGGCCACCTTGGGCCAGCAGTCGATCGTAACTGATGGCAACGTCGCAGCTCGATCCATGACGCGGTCAAGTATCAAAGAGATATGAATGTCTGATCCAGCAACTCACCCTGATCGGCGCCCTTCGTCGAGTCCCACTTGGTATCGGCAGCCATCTTCGAATCAGTCGTTCCAGCCATAGGTCATTGCGAGACGGTACCGTGGAAGCCTCCCGGAGCCACAGAGGCGTGGTTCGTGGTACTCAGCCCCATCTCCTGTCCGGTTTGGTGCCGTAAGGCTTGATAGCGCCGCGATGTTCTGCAAGAAAGTTCAGAGACAATGACGAGCAGTTGAAGAACGCATCAAAGGCCTTGAAAGAATCACTGGGACGGAGGAGAGACTGTAAGGAGATCTGGTAAGGGCAGCAACAAGGAGCGCAACGCCAGCAGTCGGTGTACCAGAACGGAAAGGTGACCGCAAGTGCAAGAGGCCCGGAACTCAGAGGCGGGGGTCCTAACCCAGGACTTACAGGCCAAGCGGCCAACGAAGGGAGAAGGCGCCTCGATGTACACGACCCGGCACAACAACCGCACCCCGCAGGGAGAAAGACAAAGAAGCGTCGCGGACGTCGGGATTGGAATCGGTGGAGCACTGCCGGCCGAGGGTCGAAGGAAGGAGGTCGAGGTCGAGGTCGAGGAGGACGGTATTGCTCTGTCCGAGGCGCCCGAAGGCCACCCCGGACCAGAAAGGCCGACATCTGTGAAGGCGAACCGGTTTCAGCAACGACCTTCTCTGGTAGAGAGGGAGATGAGAGTCTAGGCTACTTACTTTCTTCGATAGGCTTGCTCGAAGAGGGGGGAGGGGGGCAGCATGATCAAAGACCTTGCTCCCCCGACCCCCTGGACTGTAGAGACAGATGGAAGTCAGCTACGAGATTCGCTGGTAGAGAGGGAGAGGAGAGTCTAGGCTACTTACTTTCTTCGATAGGCTTGCTCGAAGAGGGGGGAGGGGGGCAGCATGATCAAAGACCTTGCTCCCCCGACCCCCCGGACTGTAGAGACAGATAGAAGTCAGCAGATGTTCCTCGGTGGTGACGAGCGCGAAAGGGGATGGATGATGTGGGTACGTACCGTGGATGAGACTTGATGAAAGGCGAGAGAGGTGGTCGAGGCCGGGAGTCCGATCGCCGATCTTGAGGTCCGAATCCGGAGTGCTCCAATCGAATTCCGCTCCGTCGGTTGCCGCGCTCGACTCGCTCTGTCTGCCTCTTACTGACAAGGATTGGAAGCGGCGGACGGCACAAAGAGGCGTACCTACCTCCCAACATCAGCTCTACTCAACCCTACCTGGCCGGACCTACCGTTCCTCTGATCCCGTGGAAGCCTCGAGCACGAACGGGCCTCTCGTCCTGGGGCCAACTACTGACGCGCAACTCCGAGCTGCGTCCCTTACCTTCCTTCCTTACAGTCGTCCTGTCGTCTCAGCGATGTCGATCAGAGACCTTTGAGCGAGCTCGCGTGCTCGCCTTCGTGTCTGTCCTCTCTCACGTCGCACCGCGGCATTCTCGCACCAAACATTACCTTACCTTCCTGGAGGTAGGGACCGACATCCAGCCACCGCCACCAGCTGTGTCCCCGTGAGATGTTCCTTGGCCTGACCAACCGGCCCGAATGCCTATGGAGGCGACCGATCCGAAAACGACTGGTCGGTACCAAGTGGGCCCGCAACGAAGGGCCCGGATCAGAATGAGCTACTATACCAGACAACCAGATTTCTTCCATACTGTACCGCGCCTTGAACCGAGCTACGATGGCACTACCAGTCACGACCGACTGTAGGCCCAAGGTGGTCGTTGTCATTCCTCGAAGGAATCCTGAAGGGAAGATCCGGGAGACGCGAAATGGTCGGATTCGGGCAGCGTGAGACGTCGGTCCTTCCTCAGTCGCTCGCAAGGTACAAGCGAGGAAGGCACCTTGTGCCGAGCTGATCGACGAAGAAGTTGATCTCGGACCGATGCAGACGGCAACGCAGAAGGACGGCTGACCGGCTGGCCACAGCGCCCTTACCTGGACTGGATCGACGAGTAAGGTATACTCAGTGTCCAGCGAGGCACTCCTAAAGCGGGGCGGGAGCAAGCGAACTTTATGACAGTCTTGATCGCATCGGAGGACTTGGCCTTCTGTTGGATAAGGAGAGGGTCAGAATCAAATGCGAAGGAGGTGAGGAGGCCACGATGCATACGAAATCCACTCACGGAGATGTCTCTAGGATAGCGTAGCCTGCAAGCAGCCTTACTCGAGCTTGTCGAGTCTTGGTTGCTGAAACCGCATAGGGGCTATGAGGCCGTAGATCTCCTTGAGAGGAGCAGAATCGATGTCCGCAGTGGGCGTCGTTGGAGGCGCGTTTCCACATCGAACCGCCATTCGTACTCCTTCGTCTCGCAGTGATCCGGTCCGCCTGCTCGCCAGGGATAACCGGCGGCGGTGGATCGGTGAGCATCGAAGAGGGCGAGGCTCTGCCTGAGGAAGAGGAATCTGGGCGAGATGGCATCTACGGAGCAGCGAGGTGACATGAGCAGCGACCCTCGTCGTGAGCTTGACGTTGGATGGGAATCTCAGCGAGATGGCATCTGCGGAGCAGCGAGGTGACATGAGCGGCGACCCTCGTCGTGAGAATGACGTCGGATGTCGCCCTGTTCGGCCACGACCTCGGCGCTGAGCCGGTCAAGCGGGCTCTCGTGAACGACACCATGACGAATAGGGGTAGGTGCCGGTGCAGCTCGAGCCTCGTATGAGGGCGCAGACTTGGGGACGAGTCGACGAGGAGTGCTGTCCTGGGCTTGAGCGGGCATGGAGCTGATACGGGACATCATCTCAGGGCGGTGCTACCCTGCGGCATCAACATCGATCCATGCGGCAGTGTGGGTGTGAGAGGCTGACATCACATCTGGCTGTCCAGCTTCATCATCAACCGATCTGCCAGCTGCCGCACTTGAGCGAGGTGATGACTCTTCTACAATATCACGAGTGATACGAGGTTGGCCGCCTGGAGGACGATTGAGGGCTTCAGAGGGTTGTGCAGACTCGGAAACGGCTGTGTTGTCCAGCTCCGAACCCTCGCCTTCGCCAACGACCAGTGCACTGAGGTTGGGCAGCGAAGGAAAGGCTCCCGGTCCAAGCTGATCCGAAGTGGGATCACGTGGTAGTGGCAAAGCTCGCGTCACTTGCTCCGCGTGGTCAGCTGCGAACCCTTCGGCTTGATGAGTGGCCATAGTGCTGTTTACGCGTCGTGATCTTCTCCGTGGAGCTTCTTGGTCCAAGGCTGGGCTTTGGGTCAAGATTTCACCGGAAAGAAGTGGATCGACAAGTGGACTGACACGATTTAGACCTGTGAGGCTGTCGAAACTCTCGTCTCCTGCCCCTGGTGACTTGCCTCAAAAGTAGCCGTGTCCAGGCTCGTATGAAGCCTCTTCAGAGTACTGAGATGGGATCGAGGCAAGGAGGAGCTTCGATAGACTTCGAGAAGCGTGCCCGTTGAGCACGGGCGCAGACGTATCCTTGAGCAATCCGACTGAGCTGTCGAAGGCGCGAGCAGCTTGAGGCTTCTTGTACTTGGCCCGAGTGGTAGCAAGGGACTCGATGAGCTGGTAGTCCCGTCGAGAGCAGCAGAGTCGATGGTCGCAGTGGGCGGATCGATACAAGGGATCCGATGAGCTGGATAATCCCCTTGAGAGGAGCAGAATCGGGGTCCGAATAGTAACAACGGACTGGATGAGCGGATCAAAGGACTCGGTGAGCTGGTCATCGGACTTTAACAGCTGGTGATCTTCTGAAGAGGAGAAGAATCGATGATCGCAGCGGGCGGATCGATCTGTGTCATCTCGAAGACGGAATCATGAGCTGTAAGTCTTGAACTGTGACCGTCCGGCCGGAGATCGTGACGTGGGTGAGAGGCGCAAGACCTGAGGTGGGCGGGGCAGCGTATGCTCTCGGGGACGGCGGGCCACACTTGCCAAGAGCGAGGCAAGAGCAAGCGGACTTGATGACAGTCTCGATCGCATGGGCGGACTTGGCATTCTATTGGATAAGAATAAATAGAGGGTCAGAATCGATTGCGAAGGAGGTGAGGGAGCTACGGTGCATATGAAATCGACTCACGGAGATGGCTCTAGGAGAGCGTAGCCTGTAAGCAGCCTGCTCGAACTTGTCGAGCCTTGGTTGCTGAAACCGCATGGGGGCATGGGGCCGTACGTTTTGTTGTTGTGTTGTGTTTTGTTTGCTGTTTTTTTTGTAGGTCTTGAAAGCATGGGGGCAAGGGGACATGGGCATGGTGGCATGGTGGCATGGGGGATTGTTCGTTTTGGTTTGTTTTTCTGTTTTTTTTGTAGTGCTTGATGGCATGGGGGCATGGGGTTTGTTTGTTTTGGTTAGGTTTCTGTTTTTTGTTTTGTAGTTCCTGATGGCATGGAGGCATGGGAGCATGAGGGCATGCGGGCTTGGGGGCATGGGGGTTGTTTGTTTTGGTTTGTTTCTGTTTTTTGTTTTTTTTTTTTTGTTTTGTAGTTCTTGATGGCATGGGTGCATGGAGACATGGGGGCATGGAGCATGGATGCATGGAGCATGAATGCATGGACATGGAGGCATGGGCCTGGTGTCATGACCCCGACCTCAGCTCCCGTTCGGGTCCCGTTCGGGTCCCGTTCCGCGCCCATCTTCGGCCCTTCCGGATCTCGGCTCTCCGACTTCAATCTCGGATCGTCGGCCCGGACCAGCCGAAACACACCCGAACCGGCTCCGGCTACCTCCCCGTGCCCGCTTCCGAGCTCGGCTCGCTCGCCCAAGCTCGCTAAGCCTCGACACTGGTCCAGTGCTGCCTCCACCTTCGGCCGTCCGCGCTGCCGGACTCGGGCCCGGAGACTCAAGCTCGCAAACGTCGACACTGGCCGACTGCCCGGCTCACTCTCGGCTTTCGTCTCCTACCTACGGCACTGCTCCCGCGCTGCTCCCTGCACTGTTCCAGCCTACTTCTTTGGTTCCCGTCGCTTCCTGTCTTCTTCTCTGATCCTTCCTCTCCTCCCGTGCTTCCCGTCCTGCTAACTCCCATAGTCCACCTTGGGATCTGTCCAGGTATATAGCTTGCCCATCTCCTACTTGTGTACTTGGTCGCCCCCAAGCGACTATCGTTTTATCACCCCTTTGGAATCTCACCTCTCTTCTCTTTGGTTCTCATACCGCTACCTTGTCTCTGAGCTACTCTGTTTCCCTTCGGGCCCCCGACTTAGCTCACCTCCCGTTCCACTCCCTCGAATCCGTCCCGGCTCCCCCGTCACTACCGTAGAACCTCCGTCGGCTCCGGCCCGGCTCACCCTTCACTACCGTAGAACCTCCGTCGGCCCTGTCCCGGCTGACCCGTCACTACCGTAGAACTTCATCGGCTCCGTCCCGGTTGCGTCCCGGTTGACCCGTCACTACCGTGGAACCTCCGTCGGCCCCGTCCCGGCTGACCCGTCACTACCGTAGAACCTCCGTCGGCTCCGTCCCGGCTCACCCGTCACGCCGTAGAACTTCATCGGCTCCGTCCCGGTTCCGTCCCGGTTGACCCGTCACTACCGTAGAACCTTTGTCGGCTCCGCCCCGGCTCATCCGGCACGCCGTAGAACTTCCTCGGCTCCGTTCCGGCTGACCCGTCACTACCGGAAAACCTCCTTCGGCCCCGTTCCGGCTGACCCGCCACGGCCGTCCGAACCTACGTCGGCCCCCGCTCCGGCCGTTCCGCTCCCCCCGTTCCGCCTCCGGCACGACCGACAGGTACACCACCACCCATCTGCCGGCTCAGAGACCAGGCCGTGATAGTATAGTCGCTTGCAGACTTGTCCCTCGTGCCCACCTCCGACCCACCGAACCTCTCAACGCAACATACAAGATGTCCACTGGCACCCGCTCCCAGTCTTCGCTCTTTCAAGAGATGCTCGACGACGCCATCCGTCGGATCGACACCGTAGAGGCTACTCAACGCGAGACCGCTGCGGAGAATGCCGATCTTCGGCAGCAGCTTCAAGCCGCTCAGTTTTTGCTCCAACAACAGCAGCAGCAGCAACCGCATCCGCAACAGGCTCCGCAACTCCCCCGTCCAGAAGTCTTTACCAAGGAACCGAAAGTTTCGGCCCCGGAGACCTTCCACGGCCGTAACAAATCCAAGCTCGCCCACTTCCTTCTCGGCGTGAACATAGTCCTGTCCACTCAGCCGTCCCGTTTCCCGAACGATACGGCAAAGATCAACTACACGATCTCCTACCTCCGTGACGACGCCAAAGCCTGGGTCGAGCCCTTCGCTAGCAAGCCCGTCGAACAACAGCCGGCCTTCATGACCGACTTCAACCTCTTCGTAAAGGAACTCAAAACCATCTTCGGGGATCCCGACGAAGTGGCCACAGCCGAACGGCAAATCCGTCTGCTCCGTCAGAAAGGTTCGGCAAGTAGCTACTTTGCCGATTTCCGCCGATACGCAGCCGTACTCGATTGGAACGACTCCGCCCTGACTTCACAGGCCTACGTCGGCCTGAAAGACCTCATCAAGGACGAGTTTGCCCGCACCGGTCGCCCCGATACGCTGGACGAACTCATCACGGCGGCCACCCGCATCGACAACCGCCTCCACGAACGGCAAGTTGAACGGGAACGTAACTCGGTTCAAGCCTCCGTGGAACGCGGAACCCGAGCGCCGGCATCCGCCGAAAGACCCGTCCAGGTTCAGACGACCACTATTGTCAAGCGCGAGTCGAACCTACCCTCCGCGGCAAAGCGGCCCTCACTCACTCAAGAGGAGAAGGATCGCCGCCGTCGTGACGGCCTGTGCCTCTACTGCGGCTCAGCCGATCACCTTCTTGCCGCCTGCCCGATGGCCAAGCCTCTCGGCCCCCGTGCCGGAGCTCCGGCCCGCACTACGGCCGCCAATTCTCCTCAACAGGAAAACTGAGCGGCAGTCCGACTTCAACTAGGCCGCAACCGGACTGCACGCTCCCTTCACCCATTCACGCGGCCGCCTTTCAAGTAAGGACTTCAGAGCTCATGTCCTTTTCTGCACCCTTCGCACTTTACGACAAATCACCTCAACTTCGAATTACGTCTCCGACCTTCGCTCCCGTCCTCGCTTCCGCTCTGCTGGACACTGCCGCGACTTGCGACTTCGTCGCCTCCCGGTTCGTTAAACAGCACTCTCTTCCACTTCGGGAACTCCCGACACCACTTCTGATTCACTACGCCGATGGCAGCTCCCGAACCGAGCTCATCACACACTCAACAACTATTCCGATTGCCCTCCCTTGCGGACCTTTGCACGAAGTCACCTTCTTTGTGACTCCACTTCGTACCTACGACTTCTTCCTCGGCCTTCCGTGGCACGATCAACACCGGGCGCTGATCAACTTTCCCGACCAGACGCTCACCTATCAGCTCCCGTCTCCGACACCTCCGTCGGAAGCCGCTGTCACTCCGAACGGCCCCGTCGACCTTGTTCTTTCATGCCCCGACAGCCCCGATACAGAGATCCGGCTCTCACCCGATGATCGCCAACAGATATTGAGCTCAATCTTTCCCGCTCCCGAGCCGGCCGACCCGTCCCCCTCGGCTCGAAACATATCAGCTTCGGCGCCGTCCCCCGAGGACTCCGTCATTCTCTCCGTCCTCCCCGAATCCTATCACGACTTTGTAGATGTCTTCCGAAAGACACTCGCCGATCAACTCCCACCTCATCGGCCGTACGATCACCGAATCCCGCTACTCCCTGACACTACCCCGCCATTCGGCCCCATCTATTCGTTAACGGAGAAGGAGCTCCGTGAGCTCCGCTCCTATCTCAACGAAAACTTAGCCAAGGGGTTCATACGGCCGTCCGCATCTTCGGCCGGGGCCCCGGTCCTCTTTGTCCCGAAGTCCGACGGATCCTTACGGCTCTGCGTCGACTACCGGGGACTCAACAACATCTCCGTCAAAGACCGCTACGCAATACCTAAGATTGACGACCTACTCGACCGTATCCGGGGGTCGACCATCTTCACCAAGATCGACCTCCGCGGCGCGTATAACCTCCTCCGCATATTCCAAGGCGAGGAATGGAAAACCGCCTTCCGGACCCGGTTCGGCAGTTTCGAGTACCTGGTTATGCCCTTCGGGCTTTGCAACGCGCCGTCTTCCTTCCAACGATTTATGAACGACATCTTCTCCGATATGCTCGACGTCTTCGTGATTATCTACCTCGACGACATTCTCATTTTTTCCAAGACCGCCTCGGACCACGAGCGTCACGTCAGGATGGTCCTTGAACGGCTCCGATCCGCGAAGCTATACGCCAAAGCCGAAAAATGCGAATTCTCCCGGGACTCCGTCGGCTTCCTTGGATACGAAATTTCACGGCGCGGCGTCACCATGGTCATGGACAAAGTCAAGTCCGTACTGTCGTGGCCGATGCCCCGGACCGTCAAGGAGCTTCAATCTTTCCTCGGCTTCGCTAATTTCTACCGACGCTTCATATGGAAATATTCCGCCGTGGTTGCCCCGCTTACCGGCCTCCTCCGGAAGAACCACGTCTGGAACTGGACCGGCGCCTGCCAGTCCGCCTTCGACAACCTCAAGCAGGCATTTACCTCCGCCCCGGTCCTCCAACATTTCGACCCGTCGAAAGCAATCACTCTCGAAACGGACGCCTCCGACTATGCGATTGCGGCCGTTGCCTCTCAGGCCGACGACGACGGCCGTCTCCGTCCCGTGGCCTACCGGTCTCGCAAGTTGAACCCCGCCGAACTCAACTATGAAATCCACGACAAGGAGATGCTGGCCATTGTCGATGCTTTTCGAGAGTGGCGGCATCTGCTCCAAGACTCTCGGCACACCGTTTCCGTCCTCACCGATCACAAGAATCTAGAATACTTTACGACATCCAAGATGCTCAACCGTCGTCAAGCCCGGTGGGCAATGCTACTTACGGAATACGACTTCAAGATCATCTACCGACCCGGCAGGGAAGGCGGAAAGCCGGACGCCTTGACACGGCGCCCCGATTACCACCCCGGCACCGCCTCTCACTTGTACGCGGACCACAATCCCCATAACAACCTCGTCCTTCTCCCCGCCACTAAACACAACTTCGCTCCGGCGGCGACGGCTGGTTCGGCCCCATCTTCGGCTGCCGCTACACCTCCGTCTTCGGCTGCCGCTACACCTTCGTCTCCGGCTCCGGCAACTGTGCCCGTATCGCCTCCCGAACGCGGCCGACCACTATCACCCGAACCTCGGCAGCCCGGAGTGGCCGTCCGTGCAACTTTTGCTGTCGATGCCGACTCGGCTCTCCGGCAGCGCTTCATTGACGCCTATCAGGATGACCCGGCGGCGCAAATGCTGATCCGGCGCCCGACACGGGAATATTCCGTCAACGGCGATGGACTACTGCTTCACAAGTCCCGAATCTACGTCCCGGAGTCGCTCCGCGTCGACATCATCAAGTCCCGACACGACCATGTGTTGGCAGGTCATCCCGGCCGACGCAAGACCCTATCGGCGCTCCGTCGTGATTACTTCTGGCCGAACATGCGCAGCATGGTCGAAAACTACGTCGACACCTGCGATGCTTGTGCACGTACCAAAATCCCCCGTCACAAGCCGTACGGCTTGCTCAAATCCCTTCCCGTGCCGACTGCCCCGTGGCAAGACATTTCCATGGACTTCGTCGAAGGCTTGCCACTCAGCAACGGCTTCGACTCCATCTTGGTTATCGTGGACCGGCTCACGAAGATGTCTTTGTTCATTCCGACGCACTGCTCCGTTACCTCACAAGACCTAGCCCGCATATACCTCGAACATGTTTTCTCGAAACACGGCCGCCCGAAAACCATCGTTTCGGATCGCGGCTCCGAGTTTACATCATCCTTCTGGCGTTCCTTCTGCCGGCTACTGAACATTGAGCAGTCACTCAGCACCGCCTATCACCCGCAGACCGACGGACAAACAGAACGGGTCAACCAGAATCTTGAACAGTACCTCCGGCTCTTCACAAGCTACCAGCAAGATGACTGGTCCAGCTTGCTCCCGCTCGCCGAGTTCACTTACAACAATACGGATCACAGTTCCATCGGCTGTTCACCTTTCTTTGCCAACAAGGGGTTCCATCCCCTCTTCGATATCACTCCCGGCTCCGGCCGTGACTCGCCGGCACCGCATCCCGACGCAAAGGACCGTGTTACGGAGCTCCGTGATCTCCACGAATGGCTACGTTCGGAGATTGCCGAAGCTAACGAAGCTAGCAAGACGGCCTATGACCGTAAGCATTCCGAAGCCCCCGTCTTCTCCGTTGGTGACCAAGTCATGCTCTCCGCCCGAAACATACGGAGTACACGGCCGACCCGAAAACTCGACAACCGCTCTCTCGGGCCATTCAAGGTCCTTGCTCGGATCTCTTCTCACGCATATCGGCTGGAGCTCCCACCGTCCATGCACATTCACAATGTGTTCCATGTCAGCTTACTCGAGCCGCATCGCGCCAACACGCTCCCCGGTCGAGTGCAAGAACCACCTCCGCCAATCGAAATTGACGGCGATATCCAATACGAGGTGGAACGGCTGGTCGACAGCAAAATCGACCGCCGTTATGCCTGCCAGCTCCGCTATTGCGTCGAATGGTCTGGTTACACCGGTGAGGACCAGTTCACCTGGGAAGCTGCGGACCAGCTCAACTGCCCCCGTCACGTCGAAGACTTCCATCAGCGGTATCCAGACAAGCCCGGACCACTTTGATGTTTCACACTATGACCCCCGTCCCCGTACTAGCAGCCTTCGGGCCCCGTGTTTCCCCCGTGTCGGCCGGTCCCGTCGCCTCCGTAGCCGATTCGGCACCCGTGACCGCTCAAGATCCGCGGCCGTGATAGTCCTCCTTCACGGCCACCTCCGGCGTCCTACTTCGGCCTCAACGGCACCCTCGCGTCCACATGTTTTCAACTTCCCGTCCGCTCCGCCCTCAACGGCTCTGCTTCCGTCTTTGCTTTCTCGTGCCTCCGTCTTCGTTCCCGTGTCTCCGTCTCCGTCTCCTACGGTCCGGCTCCGTCTCAACGGCGCCGACGGCTATCTCTTTCTCGTCTCCAACTCTTCTATTCTTCAGCTTCGCTCGCGCCTGCGTAAACACGACGCTCTCCTTCGACCAAGCTCCCCTTACACCGTCTTCAAGGCTCGCAGGAGCTCGCCCTTAACAGGGGGGTACTGTCATGACCCCGACCTCAGCTCCCGTTCGGGTCCCGTTCGGGTCCCGTTCCGCGCCCATCTTCGGCCCTTCCGGATCTCGGCTCTCCGACTTCAATCTCGGATCGTCGGCCCGGACCAGCCGAAACACACCCGAACCGGCTCCGGCTACCTCCCCGTGCCCGCTTCCGAGCTCGGCTCGCTCGCCCAAGCTCGCTAAGCCTCGACACTGGTCCAGTGCTGCCTCCACCTTCGGCCGTCCGCGCTGCCGGACTCGGGCCCGGAGACTCAAGCTCGCAAACGTCGACACTGGCCGACTGCCCGGCTCACTCTCGGCTTTCGTCTCCTACCTACGGCACTGCTCCCGCGCTGCTCCCTGCACTGTTCCAGCCTACTCCTTTGGTTCCCGTCGCTTCCTGTCTTCTTCTCTGATCCTTCCTCTCCTCCCGTGCTTCCCGTCCTGCTAACTCCCATAGTCCACCTTGGGGTCTGTCCAGGTATATAGCTTGCCCATCTCCTACTTGTGTACTTGGTCGCCCCCAAGCGACTATCGTTTTATCACCCCTTTGGAATCTCACCTCTCTTCTCTTTGGTTCTCATACCGCTACCTTGTCTCTGAGCTACTCCGTTTCCCTTCGGGCCCCCGACTTAGCTCACCTCCCGTCCCACTCCCTCGAATCCGTCCCGGCTCCCCCGTCACTACCGTAGAACCTCCGTCGGCCCCGGCCCGGCTCACCCTTCACTACCGTAGAACCTCCGTCGGCCCTGTCCCGGCTGACCCGTCACTACCGTGGAACCTCCGTCGGCCCCGTCCCGGCTGACCCGTCACTACCGTGGAACCTCCGTCGGCCCCGTCCCGGCTGACCCGTCACTACCGTAGAACCTCCGTCGGCTCCGCCCCGGCTCACCCGTCACGCCGTAGAACTTCATCGGCTCCGTCCCGGTTCCGTCCCGGTTGACCCGTCACTACCGTAGAACCTTTGTCGGCTCCGCCCCGGCTCATCCGGCACGCCGTAGAACTTCCTCGGCTCCGTTCCGACTGACCCGTCACTACCGGAAAACCTCCTTCGGCCCCGTTCCGGCTGACCCGCCACGGCCGTCCGAACCTACGTCGGCCCCCGCTCCGGCCGTTCCGCTCCCCCCGTTCCGCCTCCGGCACGACCGACAGGTACACCACCACCCATCTGCCGGCTCAGAGACCAGGCCGTGATACCTGGGCATGTGAGCATATGAGCTTTTTTTGTTGAGTGTGTATTGTTGTTTTTCTTTTGGTGGTATGGGGTTCTTTATCGCATGGGCGCATGAGGCATGGGCGCATGAGGTGCATGGTTGAGCGGCGACATGGGTGCGGACCCGAGCTTGAGCAGGTCGACATGGACCGATCAGATCGGGGTCCTTGACCTTGACAATGGCGATGAGGCCGAAATTCTTGAGGTCAGCAATATGGACATCCGAGATGGTGACGGATCCGAGCTCAAGGAAGCCGACGCGGACTGAGGCACCTTCGAGGTCAGCGCCAGCGATGGTCTGGGCGTTGTTGATCGTGATCTCGCCCTTCCACAAGACGTCGATGACCTGATCGAAGCTTTGGACATCGGCAACGCCGTTGTAGTGCACGTTTGAGATGGCGATGGAACCGCGCTTGTACGAGCCGACGTGGACTGAGGCATACATCCAGATTGCCGCTGCTGATCTTGACGAGATCGAAGTCTTTGACGTGGGCAATATCGTTGACCTGGACCTCTGAGATAGTGACCGATCCGAGCTTGAGCCAGTCGACGCTGATTGAGGCACCTTTAGCGTGGATGCCAACAATGGCCTGTGCGTTGGTGATCGTGTGGACATCTGAGATGGTGTCCGGTCTGAACTGAAGGAGGTCGACGTGGGCTGAGGCACCTTTGGCGTCGATGTGATCGATGGTCTGGGCGTTGGTGATCGTGATCTTGCCCTTCCACAGAACGTCTATGACGCGATCGACGCTCTGTACGTCGGCAATGCCATTGTACTGGACGTTCGAGATCGTGATGTATCCGCGCCTGTGGAAGCCGACGTGGACTGAGGCGCCTTTCGCGTCGATGCCAGCGATGTCCTGGGCGTTGGTGGTCGTGATCGTGCCCTTCGAACTACGCTCCATCAACGCGTCGAAGGTGATGAGATCGAAGTCCTTGAACCTGACAACATCGTTCTCCTGGACAGGGACGGCGGTGGATCCGAGCTTGAGCAAGTCGACATGGACTGAGGCACCTTTGCCGTCAATGCCGTCGGTGTCGTGGGCTTTGATGATCGTGTTCGTACCCTTCCAGCCGCGCTTCTTGTAAGCGTCGACGACGATGAAATCGAAGGCCTTCACGTCGATAAGTCCGTGGTCCTGGACATCTGAGATAGTGGCCGGTCTGAGTTGAAGGAAGTCGACGTGGGCTGAGGTACCTTTGACGTCGATGTGATCGATGGCCTGGGCATTCGTGATGGTGATCTTGCCCTTCCAGCCGCGCTTCTTCCAAGCGTCGACGATGATGGAATCGTAGGCTTTGACGCCGGCGTTGCCGTTGTCCTGGACATCTGGGCTGGCGGCCGATCCGAGCTCGGTGAGCAGACAGATGTTGATCGAAGCATCGCTGGCCTCGATGCTGTCGCTGTTTTGGACGTCGCCACGCTGAGGGCGTGCGTGCGTGTGCGGGTGAGCGAGACCCCGAGTCGAGGGCTTGTAGACCGCAAAGCTGGTTGGGGTCGTAGCCTGAGAGCTCAGAGTGGAGGAACCGAAGGTAATCGTGCAGATCTTGAGAGTCTTGCGGATCGAGGCGACTTGCCATCCGAGGAGGCAGAGGTCGAGCTTGAGGTCGGCAGCGATCTCAATGGTAAGTGGCATCTTGGAGGCGAAGGGGATATGATGGGTGGGTATGGGATGGGTGGGTGCTGGTGTGGGGGGGGAGGGGGCGTGGGGGAGATGCGACTTGTGGAGACAGAAATGAAGGAAAAGAGGCCAGGAGGTCTTGTTATGTGGTTTTGAGCCCGAGACAGCTTAGGAGAGAGCAGTCAGCCGAGTAGACACAGAACAGTCACAACCTTGAATGATCGGTCAGTGAATTTCAGTTCAGTTGAAGATGTTGCCGGCGCATACAAAGAGCCAAACACACTGAGAGGGCTCCATCCCTCAACAGCATGAGAGATGCGAAGAGAAGATGTTCAGCTGTCGAGATCGCCCGCAGCTCGCTTGGCCGACATGGTCTAGACCATCGCAAGTCCGTAGCGGGCTTGTCACACAGCCTTGGATGATCGATCAGTGAAAGTCAGTTCAGTTGAAGATGTTGCCGGCGCATACAAAGAGCCAGACATGGGTGGAGGGCTCCATCCCTCAACAGCATGAGAGATGTGCAGAGAAGATGTTCAGCTGTCGAGATCGTACGCAGCTCGCTTGGCCGACATGGTCTAGACCATCGCAAGTCCGCAGCGGGCGTGTCACTAAACTCCCACGCACCGGTCAGAGATGCCAGAAGGAAGGATGGAAGCGTCTTCTTCTTTCTCTGTTGTCCTCGACGCTGTGGAATGTGTTGACCCAAAATCCGGGTAAACTCGACCCAGTCTCACGTGTATGGAACGCGGTTTGGGTCAACCTTTTGAGACCCGGGTGCACAATTCTCGACACCCGCCCCTTCCTCTCTGGCTGGCAAAACATGGAATTGGTCATATCACTCCAACAAATTCTTCTAGATGCTCATGCATTCCAGGGGTTGGAGAGCAAACCACTGCGCACATGCTGGCCAGGTCTGTCTATGTCATGAGTGATAAAGTGACAAGATGTGGTGAAAAGAAGATGCTTTCAGAGCCTCGTCCCTTTGTCCAAATTCAGAACAAGACGAGGGTCATCACCAAGATGGTGCGCTGAAAGTCCCAACGCAATGCTGGCTGGACAAGACAGGGTCTGGAGATGCAGGCAGCTACATGGATCATACACGAGAGAGGTCCAGCTCTCAATTCGTCGTGTGCTCGTTCCAAGGCCAGTGCAGAGCTAAATGATGGTGAATTTGGAGGATATGACCACCGCTTGAGACTCAATTGTCAATATATCAAGAGGGTCTCCTCGGCTCAAATGAAGGTCTTCAGATCTGGACGGAAGTTACCAACACCACGTGATTTCCAGGCTGAGCAAGGAGCCCACCACTTGAACCATGAACGTTGTCGCGGCGCTTCTGGAGAGCGGTGGCGCGATGGTATGATGCCTAGCGGTGACATAAATGCTGTTGCTGTGAGCTTCCAGGCGATTGTGGTGAATCCAGGGCCAAGAAAGGAGCTCAAACATGCTCCAATCTCAATGAAATGGATCATGGGCTATCGAATAATTCACCACCACACACACATTCTTTTCGAGCCCGGATCAGCTGGTCAACTTCTCTGTGTATGCGACTATCAGACGATAGCTAATTCTCTGACTCAATCATCCCTTTTGCAACCTTTGTGACCGAACTCCCGAGAGGTGGTGATTTTGTATGGTGAATTCGTCGACTGGGGCGGGTGTCGAGAATTGTGCACCCGGGTCTCAAAAGGTTGACCCAAACCGCGTTCCATACACGTGCCTCAATGCACCTTGGCGTGGACGACGCCACACTTCTGGCCATGCGACATTTCAGCGGTTAACCTGTCAGAAGAGCGGCTGGCCTGTTTCTTTTCACCCAGGCTTGCACCTCGCTGCAGTCAAGCCTTGTCCAGTCGAGGCATCGAGGATGTTGAACCGTGGGATCAGATCAGAGGCCAGAGGCGACCGTTGAGGGGGTCAGAATATAGAAGTGAGAGAGCTCTGGGTTCGCTACAATCTCGTGCGTTCTATACATAATGGTAAATGCAAGCGGCAGACATTGGGGCGGTCCAATTGGTCAACACATTCCAACAGAGAGGCAGGAACATGGGCCTGTGATGAAAGAGAGTCCGCAGAGCTGAGGGTAAAGACTGTCGGACTAAGCATTATCTCTGCTGTCGAGACTCTGACACCCAGAACTACTGATGACAGCGCGAATCCGGACATGTCCAGCGCTACGTTGACACATGCCGCCTGTGCCTGGCGCCCGAATGAATCATGTGTATTTTAATGTCTGCGGTCACTGCCTGATCTCCATTTCCGTGCAAGGTGTGTTTCAATCTCAGATATGATGGCTCCTGGATAGGAATGGAAAGCGGGGTCATGACCGCGGATTTCACAGCAGTCACCCACGGTAGATCTGCACTTGCAGATGACCAGTGGCAGCTGACTCGATATAATCCTACTGATACCTTGCCAAAAGCCAAGCTTCAGGTCACTCAGAATCTTCAGGCTGCCACACAGCACATTGAAGAGAGCGGCAGCTTTAAGAACAGGCCCGCAGCCTTTTCGTCTAGTACAGCTGATCAGCGGAGAACGCTGGACGGGGTTTTTTCCTAATCCACATGAATGACAAGCTGATGATCATCGGACCCAGCTATTAACATCTGAATGTAGTTGACACTAGGGCTGGATGTTAGGAACACAGAGTGATTTCAAGCTAGCGAGCTCCCATTCAAGCATTTGTATGATGGCCTGGCCGCCCAACACAAAACACTTCAGCAAAAGTATGAACCCAGAATGAGAGAAGAGGAGAGCAGATGTTCAGTTGTCGAGATCGCCAGCAGCTCGCTTGGCCGAGATGATCTGGCCCATGGAAAGTCCGCAGCAAGCTCATTTGAAAGCCCCCGTTGTGCCAGCGAGCTGATCATTGAGGAGTAAGAGACGGTTGCTCTCTTCCTTGGTGGTGCACTTGACCTGGCGGAATGTGCTCACCCGACTGATAGCTCACACTTCTTCCCGCGTACGAGTACTCGGAGATCTATCTTGCATGCCTCACGGCGCCAGCTTGAAGTCACATGCTCTGGGCCACGTGGGTGCGAGAAGTCGGCATTATTCGGACCGGTCCGCCAAAGTCCGCGGCTGCCGCGGCTTATGTCCGAGTGGCCTCCCAGTTTCGGCTTGATTCTCGTGCGGCTCCGGGCTCGGCTGAAGATGCGGGCAGATCGCAGCAGTCAACCATCTGACGAGTTTCCCGAGACTGCTGCTGCGCTCTGAGGCAAGCATCAAAGGGAAGCAGGCAGTCGATCCTGGCGACCTCCTTGTCCTTCCAGGGTCTGAGTAAGCCCAGCAGGAGATCTTTCATCGTCAGGGCCTCTTGACTCTGAGCGAGGACGACGACCACCTTTGCGCATCTCTCTCCCTCTCAACACCACACTCGTCAGTTTGCTTTGTGCGGGGGACCCACGAAGAACAGATGGCGGGCACAACAAACCCGACTGCTGCCAAGCACGCGGGGCAGGGAGAACCCCGCCTTTCCACAGCGTCAATGCTCGCATCACCCGTCCGGTCTGGCGACCATGGCTCATCGCCAAGTTCGGTGGACAACGACGCTGACAAGATGATCGGGTCCGGCGCTCACGCCTCGCAGAACAGCGACCGCAGCGACAGCTCCGAGTCAGGAGAAATAGACTCCACAGACCTGGAAAACGGGAAGGAGCACTCCAGCAAGGTCGCATCGAACATCAACGACAAGAAAGGCAAAGATGGAGACCGCCGCTTCATCCAATCCGAACTCAGACAGCACTTCTGGGAGTTCTGGAAGTACAAAGACCCCCCACCGCCACCGCCGGCCTCGATGGAGGACGCCAAAGAAATCCCATTGGCAAGGGCGAATATCATCAGCATTTTCACATACAGCTGGATGACACCCATCATGATGCTTGGTTATCGCCGCGCGCTCGAAAAGGAGGATCTTTGGGCGCTCGATCCGTCTCGAAGCGCAGAGGTGGTCAGTCTCAAGTTTGCAGAAAAGTGGGAAGCACGCGTTGCCAAGGCCAAAGAGTACAACGACAAGCTCGCCACGGGTGCGATCAAGCCCGGCGCGCTCCGTCGGTCTAAATGGGCGTTCACCGTGGCCGCGAATCGATGTCTGCCCTCCAAGTACAAGCCCCAGCCCATCCTGCATCCAAGTCAGCCGCTGACGGTCAGCGCATTAGAAAAGGAGTGGCGCTCACCTCCGCCTGCTCCGCCAAAGCACAAGGCAACCAAGTCTCCTTCATCTGCTCCGGCAGGTGGTGGCAAACCCGGCCCGCCGCCACCGGCACCCAAATTGCCACCGTCCCGCTCAGGATTCAGACAGCCATCTCTTGCCTCCACAACTTGGGACCAATTTGGGAATGACTTCATGCTATCCCTGTTCTTCAAGATTATTGCCGACGCGACTCAAATTTGTTCGCCCTTGGTCGTCCGACAGATCATCATTTTCGGACAGAAGCGATATGCGTACGCCAAATGGGACTACGTCGCCAAAGGCGGGCCACCCAGCTTTGAAAACCCAGACATCGGCAGGGGCGTCGGACTCTCGTTCGCGTTGTTCTTCATGCAGATCGGCTTCTCCCTTTTTGCTCACCAAGCCTTCTACCGCTCCATGCAGATGGGCGTCATGCTCCGTTCGGCCCTCATCTCGGCCATGTTCCGCCGCTCCCTCACCCTGGCCAGCAAGGATCGGTCAGCGGGCAAGCTTCTGGGTCATACCAGCACTGACATCAGTCGCATTCAATTCGCCGCCGACTGGCTCAGCAACGGCTTCTCCGCTCCCTTCGGTCTCGCCCTGTGTCTGGGACTGCTCATCTGGCAGATCGGACCTAGTGCGCTCGTCGGCTTCGCCTTGCTCGTAGTCTCGATGCCGCTCCAAGCCTTTGTGATGAGCAAACTCTTTACCATCCGCAAACAGAGTATGCGATGGACGGACAAGCGACAAAAGCTCATTCAGGAGTGTCTCGTCTCCATCCGGACGGTCAAGTACTTCAACTTTGAGAGCCGATTCCTCGCTCGTCTTCAGGAATACCGTCGTTTGGAACTCAAGGGCATCCGAAGCATCTTGATCGTCCGCGCCGGTAACCAGAGTGTAGCCTTTGCCATGCCCGTTCTCGCCAGTGTGTTGTCGTTCATCGTCTACACCTTGCTCGGCCATCCGCTCAACGCCGCCAACATCTTTACCGCGTTGACTCTATTCAACCTCTTGCGTCTGCCGCTCATGTTCCTGCCTCTCTGCTTGTCCGCCACTGTGGACGCAGCTTCGGCGTTCCAGCGCTTGAACGGCGTCTTCACCGCCGAGCAGATGCCAGAAA
The DNA here is from genome assembly GCA_023634365.1 of Tilletia setariae. NCBI lineage: Eukaryota > Fungi > Basidiomycota > Exobasidiomycetes > Tilletiales > Tilletiaceae > Tilletia > Tilletia setariae. The sequence goes on from JAMJXE010000008.1 coordinate 1,042,045, forward strand.
CGACGATCCGCGACCCAGCCGCGCCCGACGCTCTCAAGCTCGACGACGCCAGCTTCATCTGGGAAGAAGTCAAGGTGGAAGAAGACGAGCTGAGCTCGTCCGAACTCAAGAAGCAAAAGGCGAATGCCAAGAAGGCGGCCAAGGCGGAACATGCGGCAGGCAAGCGCAAATCGACTGCTTTCAGCGATGCACTTAGTTCTCGTCGTGATTCAGCCGCTCTCAGCCCTACGTCAGGCGGGCCTGCGTCTCCTACAAGTCGGGCCCAGATGGAGACAGACGCGAACGCTGCCGAGGCACAAGGCTCTCAGGCCGCTGGAGCAGCTCAAGTGGATCCGTCGACTGTGCAGTCTGCGTTGGCTGCCTTGCAGGGTGAGAAGGGTACCGAGGACGACCAAGAGGACGAACAGGAGCACAAGCCTTTCAAGCTCTCGCACCTCAACATTACTATCCCTCGAGGCAAGCTGGTCGGCATCGTGGGTCCCGTCGGATGTGGCAAGTCGTCACTGCTGCAAGGCTGTCTGGGCGAGATGAGAAAGACAAATGGAAGCGTTACGTGGGGCACGAAGGAGGTTGCGTACTGCTCACAGACTGCATGGATCATGAGCGCGACGGTACGGGAAAACATCATCTTTGGACAACCTTGGGATCCCAAGCGGTACGAAGAGGCCATCAAGCTGAGCGAGTTGACTGCGGATCTGGACATGCTCCCAGCTGGTGATGAGACGGAAATTGGTGAGTAGTCTTTTGGACTTGTTGTCTAGACATGAGGACACGCGCTGACAGCGTGCATGCACTTGTCGCTTTCAAGGCGAGCGCGGTGTGAATCTTGTGAGTCCACTTTTCGGTTTCATGCCATAGCAGATTATGCAAAAGCTGATTGTTTCTCCAACCATCGTTTTCCACAGAGCGGTGGCCAAAAGCAACGAATCAACATCGCGAGAGCGCTCTACTTTGACGCCGACATTTTCTGCTTTGACGACCCCTTATCCGCCTTGGACGCCCACGTAGGCAAAGCCGTTTTCGAGAACGCAATCATGGGTCTGCGACGAAGAGGCAAGACTGTGCTCCTGGTCACACATGCGCTCCACTTCCTTCCCGACATGGACACGATCATGACGATGACTGCGGACGCTGACGAAGGAGGCAGGATCGTGGAGATGGGCACCTACGAGGAGCTGAGCAGTGCCAAGGGAGCGTTCAGCCGTCTCATTGAGGAATTTGGCGGCGAACGAGAGCGGGAGGCCGAGGAGGCGGCCGAGAAGGATGCCGATGAGGCCGACAAAGAAGAGAAGGCCATCGAACAAGGCAAGCTCGGTGACGACGACTCGGACGCAGGAAAGGAGGCCAAGGCGGCGGAACAACAGAAGGAACGCGAGGAGCGAGCTAAAGCTGGTGCCCTGATGCAGGCCGAAGAGCGCAACACCGGATCGGTCAGCTGGGAGGTTATCGCGGCCTACCTCAGAGCGGGCAAGGCACACATCCTGATCCCGATGGTGATTGTCTCGCTCATTGCCATGCAGGCTACGCAGGTGTTGTCCTCGTACTGGATCGTGTGGTGGGAAGAGCGTTCGCTGGGTCTTGCCACTGGGGGCTACATCGGCATCTACGCCATGTTGGGTGTGATGGTCGCTATCACCACATTTGCCATGGGCACTATCATCGGATATCTCAGCTTTTACGCCTGCCAAGGACTGCACCATGACGCGATCAGGCGAGTGATGTACAGCCCGATGAGCTGGTTCGATGCGACTCCCGTTGGACGAATCACGAACCGGTGAGTGGCACGAGCATGTTGAACACCTTGGGCAAACGCAACTGACATCAAGGTTTTCCAGTTTCGGCAAAGATGTGGATGTGGTGGACAATCAATGTGAGTCTGCTTGGCCGCGTTGCATCGATGCAGAAGACTGATCCTGTTGCATTATTGAAGTGAGCGATGCTCTGCGCATGTTCATCAGCACACTTTCCAACGTCTTCGGTGCGGCCGTTTTGATCACGATTTTGACCAAGGTGATTACCGAGTCAGGTCGCTGTATTGCGAAACTTCCTACTGACTGGTCGCGTTCGCCTTTTTTCCTCTTCTAGTATTTGTAAGCGTCGCCGTAGGATTTGGAGTACCAACTCTTTCGTTCACTAACACTGATCTTGACTCTTTAGCATCATTCCCATGGTGTTCATTCTCTTCCTCTACTGTGAGCCAATATCCGCATTGAGATTCTGCAAAACAAGTGCTGACATGACCTCGCTCCTCAGACCTGGGCAACATCTTCTACCGTGCATCTGCTCGCGAGTGCAAGCGTATCGACTCTATGCTGCGTTCCGCGCTCTACTCTCACTTTGCCGAGACGCTGTCTGGTCTTGCCACCATTCGCGCGTATTACCGAATTCCCAGCTTCCTTGCGGAAAACTACAAGCGTATGGACTACGAGAATCGGGCTCTGCTACTCACCACGACGAATCAGCGCTGGCTTGGTGTCAGATGTGAGTCCAGGTCAAGCAAGATCCAGAGATGCAGTGGCTGACTGGACATACTTCCTCCTTCAGTGGATCTGTTGGGCGGTCTTCTCACCTTTATCGTCGCGATCCTCTCCACGGCTGCGGCCTCAAGTCTGTCCCCGGGCCAAGTAGGAGTTGCGCTCAGCTACATCCTGTCGGTCTCGCAATCGTTCTCGTGGATGGTGCGACAGTTTGCGGAAGCTGAAAACGACTTCAGCTCGGCAGAACGTCTTCAACATTACGCTGAGAGACTAGACCAAGTACGTGCTCAAGTCTCAATGCTGGCTGAAACAAGATTCTGACTGATCCACCGTTTCGTTCGAATGATCTCCCGTTCACAGGAAGCGCCGCATGAGGTGGCTGACCATCCTGTTCCAGCATCATGGCCGGCCCGCGGTGAGATCAAGATCAAGAACCTGCACTTGCGATACCGACCTGAGCTGCCCGATGTCCTCAAAGGTGTCAACCTGGACATCCAGGCGGGGTCCAAGATCGCAGTCGTCGGACGCACTGGTGCTGGAAAGTCTACCCTGTTGGCGGCGCTGCTGCGCATGGTGGAGACGCCACGAGGCAAGGTTGTCATCGACGGAGTGGACATCTCGCAGATCGGTCTGAGTGATCTCCGACGGAGAATAGCTCTGCTACCACAAGACCCACTACTCTTCTCGGTGAGTGTCGAAAGGTGGCATCTTTGGACGGCCTGGAAAACTGACGAAGGCTTTCATCCTCGCAGGGAACGATCCGTTCCAACCTGGATCCCTTCTCACAATACGATGACCAACGACTTTGGGATGCCCTCCGACGCGCTCAACTGGTGGATGGCGAGTACCAATCGGGTGCAGCAACACCTGCACACGACCTTGTGTCCGAGAAGGAGAAGGGCATCGAGCAAGGAGAGCATGGCGACGACGAGAAAAAGATCTCTAGATTCACGCTGGACACCCCCATCGAGGATGAAGGGTTAAATCTGTCCTTGGGACAGAGATCATTGGTGTCTCTAGCCCGAGCCCTGGTGAAAGATGTGAGTAGCTCATACCACTCGGTTCCGAAATATGATCGTCGGATGACTGACACGAGAACAAATTGATTGCCAGGCTCAAATCTGCCTGCTTGATGAGGCCACGGCGAGCATTGACCAGGTCACCGACAAGCGGATTCAGAAGACGATTCGCGTCGAATTTGCCAGCAAAACCCTGATCTGCATTGTAAGTGCCTCTCGCAGATGAGCAATCATGTCTAACGTGGATCTATATGCTGATCATCTCGGTGACATGCTACAGGCTCACCGACTGCGCACAATCATCGGATACGACGCTGTTGCGGTGTTCTCAGAGGGACTTGTGGCTGAGTACGCCTCGCCTCTTGACCTCTTCGACCGACCAGATGGCATTTTCCGAGGGATGTGTGAGCGCAGCGGCATCAGCCGCGACGATATCATCCAGGCTCAGCGCGGGGACGATCTTTGAGCCGACAGCAAAGAGCGCCTTTGAGCCCTGCAACACGAATTCTGCTGGCGTCCACAACCAGAAAAAAACTAATGGACAAGGCAGGCTTGGTCCAAGAAATTCTTTACTCTCTCAAGATCAAGCAAGGTCCGAACTTGCACGATAGAACACGATGATCACGACGCGCTGTTGTGGAGTCTAGATCTTCACTCATGGCAGATCGAAGCACTTATGCGCATGTACCTACTTACCTGAACTCTACCTGCTGATGAATGAATGGAATACAGATGGCGCCATCATACCGACATGCATTCTCTGCGTCGTGAGGGTACGTGTGGGATTGGGTCTGGTACCGGCGGCCGTGCCATGAAGTAGGAGTATCTAGTGAAGCGACTACGCCAGAAAATCTGGGCAACCCCGCTGAAACTGGCTTCTCGCAGAAACGGAAAGCATCCCACCGGCTCCACCTGGAGCCAGACCTGGCTGGAGACAAACACGAGTTTCCCAGCACGAAAGGCACGAAGAGAGGGTGCAAGACAATCTACAGTTGTGTATTACGGGAGGGGGCGCAATCTGCCAAGTACTGTATATAGACGGTGGAATGTTCAGAAAAGGGGGGAAAGAAGGCGCAAGAGGGGCAGGATGGGAAGGGGAGGGGGAGGGAGAGGTGACTGGGACATGGCCATGTAACCCACCAGCGCAGACCAGGCGCTGGCTTCTGATTAAACGAGAACAACCAAGAAAAGCCCAAAGCAAGAAGGGGGGGGGGGGCAAAAACCCCCCACAAGTCCGAGCCCAAAGAAAGCAAAAACCCTGGGGAAGATTCCGATCTAGAGGATGCCGAGGTCAAAGTCGGAGCATCCGAGGATGTTGAGGTTGATGAGGCCGCCCTTCTGGAGGACCTTGCAGGTCTGGGATCCGCATGAGCCAGTTCCGGTGGGCTTGGGGGTGGAAGTGGCAGATGAAGTAGTCTTGGTAGTGGTCGCCTTCTTGGTGGTAGACGACTTCTTCGTGGTGGTTGACTTCTTGGTAGTGGATTTCTTGGTGGTAGTAGGGGTGGAGGAAGAGCAAGGGGCGGTGGTGGTGGTAGAGGTAGAGGTAGAGGTGTGGTGGTGGACTTTGCGCTTGTCGAACAGGTGGAAGTCAAAGTTGAAGCACCCGAGCAGATCGATGTTGATCAAACCCTCCTGCAGGACCGAGCACGTGTCTTGGGCATTGCACTTGGGCTGAGGGGTCGTCTTCTTGCCAAAGATGTCGAGGATGCCGAGGTCCCAGTCGGAGCAGCCGAGCAGGTTCAGGTTGAGCAGACCACCTTGCTGAAGAGACTTGCATGCGGAGGGCTTGGTGATGGGGGAGAAGATGGAGTCGAGGATGTTGACAGCAATGTTGGAGCATCCAAGCAGGTCGAGGTCTGAATGGGGGGGGTTTGGTGGCGAAAGTGTTATACAAAGATCAGTCGCCAAGGCGAGAGTTGTAAGGATGCAGATGTGGACTCACTGATCAGACCAGCCTTCTGGTAGGTCGTGCAAGCGTCCTTGGGGATGGGAGTGCGGGCAGCAGAGGCGGCACCGGCGAGGGCGACAATCGCGACAGGGGCAGCGAACTTCATTGTGAAGGCAGAGAGGGTAGGTGGGAAGGAGAGAGAGAGAGAGAGAGAGAGCGTGGGAGAAGGAAGGTTTAGAGAGTGCTCGGAGAGATGTCTAGAAGAGAGGGAAGAGAGGGCTGACTGTGGATGGAGAGGAAAGAAGGGGTGGGAGACGTGGTCAATGGCAAGGGCTGCCCTCTTTTATGCTTTTCGACAAAGAAGGAACTGTGGATTCCCTGCCTTCGAGAGGGAAATCGGATGGCTATGGCAGTGTCTGCCTGGAAGGAGGTACGGCTCCGTGTTCTAGAAGATGGGCATGTTGGGACTTGGGAGCCCGACTGCTGATGACCTGAGCCTGCGGAGAGAAACTGCATTATCGTGGCACCCGATGCAAAGCCTAGGCAGACGAGGTCGCAGTCTGCGGAGTACGAAGGTCAAGTATGTAAAGGAGAGGAATTCTGTGGCAGCACAGTCAGTCATCCATGCAGTGCAGGAACAAGTCCCAGTCTTCTCTTCGCACTCGTGCAGCGGAATCAGGCATGACTGGATGAAACAGAGGAAGGGAACCGAGGTCGAGAACAGGGCGAGGGGGTGGGTGTCGGCCAGGGCGTCGTGTAATGTGTGCCGGAGTTCCTTACACGTATATACTGCATGCTCGGGTATCTTGGCTGGGTGCAGTAGCACAGCGAGGTGGATTCATGAGGATGATGATGATGATGATGGGGCTGAACACGGGGTGAGAGCGGGAAGAGGATGCCGAAGGATCGTCTTGGCTACACAAATGCAAATCAGTGAGAGCTGCTCTTTCCTTTCTGGATCGAAGTGGTCTCAATTTCCTGCACGTCGGTACATGTTGTAGATGGGCAGAAGGACGGGGGAGAGATTCCGGATCTGCAGGCACCGGGGCGGTGAAAATCTCAAGAAGAACGCCATGTACTTTGTGCCTGCAGGGATGCACACCTCAGAGACTGATCTCTGTTCTTCTATATGCAAGCAGAGTGGATAGAAAGACAGCCGAGTCCCGTCAAAGACTGATCGAGTGCAAGGACAGAAGAAAGCGCTCTTTTGTTATCGCAGATCGATGCTGATCATACAACCCGACTCCAAGCGATCATCCCGAACATGTGCCAGTCCACAGAAATGTAAACAGAAAAGAAAAGAAAAGATTGCAGAAGGCCAGAATGCTGTGGTGAATTTGTTTCTGGAGGGAATCTGAGACAAACAATCTCGCTGCGGTCCGAGAAACAAAAACAGAAGGAAGCCGGGTGGGCCTGTAGGATTAACATGCATCCAAAACATGACAGGAAGTGCGAGTCCCGAGGTCTTGGGTCACTTTGAGATTTCCTCCACACTGCACCTTCGTCAGTGATCGCTCAAGCAAAAAAACAAAGTCGGAAATGGGCCCACTCCACGGTGGGAGAGCCCCGGGATCATCTCGCACCACCGCCCCCCACTCGCCAACAGCACCACGAAATCAGTCAGACTTGGGAGATCCTGCGTGAAGTATGCATTGCGAAGCCCATAAGCATCTAAAAACATCCTGGACCTCGCGGGTTCCAGGTTACATGACATGCTGTGTGCGTTATAAGAAAAAAATCGGGGGAAGACGGGGAGGCTTCAGGGGCCACCACCCGTTCGTGAAGGGACATCATGCCGTCATCTTCCAGGCCCTGCTTCTGTCCTCGTCTATAAAAGGAAGGAGAGAGAGGCCGGAGAACGAATGGGGAAGGTGATTCCATTTAGAGGATGCCAATGTCAACCTTGGAGCAGCCGAGCAGGTTCAGGTTGATGAGGCCGCTCTTCTGGAGGACCTTGCAAGTGTCCTTGGCGCACGAGCCAGTAGCAGTGGGCTTGGGGGTAGCGGTGGTAGTCTTCTTGGTGGTGGTAGTAGTCTTGGTGGGCTTGGGGGTAGAGGTAGTCTTCTTGGTGGTAGTGGTGGTCTTGGAGGTGTGGTGGGCAGCTCCGCGCTTGCCGACGTGGAAGCCAAAGTCGAAGCAGCCGAGGCCGTTGATGTTGATGAGCGACGACTCCTGGAAGACCTCGCACGTCTTTTGGGCAGAGCAGGCGGCAGGGGGGGTCGTCTTCTTGCCAAAGATGTCGAGGATGCCGAGGTCCCAGTCGGAGCAGCCGAGCAGGTTCAGGTTGACCAGACCACCTTGCTGAAGAGACTTGCACGCGGCGGGCTTGGTGATGGGAGAGAAGAACTTGTCGAGGATGCTGATGTCAATCTCGGCGCAGCCGAGCAGGTTCAGGTCTGCATGCGAAAAGGAAAGGGTTGATGAGTGTTCATAAGGGAAAGATGGTTGATGAGGTGATTCGCTACTCACTGACAAGGCCAGCCTTCTGGTAGACGGTGCAAGCATCCTTGGGAACCTTGGGGGCGGCAGCAGCGGCGGCACCGGCGAGGGCAATGGCAGCAACGGGAGCGGCGAACTTCATGATGAATGAATGGGGAGGATGGAAAGAGGAAAGCGAAAAGAGAAGGGATCGGGGAGCGTTGTTGGGAGAGAGGAGTGAGGTGAGTGAGAGGAGATGTTCCTATGAAGAGAGAGTAAGAGGAATGTCAACGCGCACGGTAGGAGGGACGCGGCTTATATGCTTTCGGGTGCAGGACAGGGCCCTTTTTTGGGGGGTGCCCACACGCGGATGCCACGGTCGGCCCCCGTGCAAATGCAATGTAGAAGATTGACTGAATGAAGAGGCGTAAGCGGCAGATTTCTCAGCTGGTGCAGTCAGGGCTTGTGAAGCTGTGCGCACGGGGAACGAAGAGATGAAGGAGAGCGTGCCGATGGAAGAGAGTAAGGAGAATGAGAACGAGGCACAGATGCTATTTCCCCCTCTCGTGCAGGAGCGGGAAAAACACGGTGGCTTGGGAAGGTCGAGAGCAGGCTGGCTTCCGAGGTGCATCAACAATTGCAAAGTCCATGCCTAGCGCTGGATCATGATGCTCGAAAGGAGGCCCATGCGGAAGTGGACCTCGGAGCTTGGCAGCCGCAGCTGGAATCAACGCCGAGAACAATATATGGGAGTGCGTGTGCTGGACGTTCCCCTTTCGAATTTGGGGCCACAGACAGGCAAAGGCAGGGGACGAGGCGGGGGGCCCAGAGCAGAGGCAGCGTCGGCAGTAGGTCGGGAAGGCCTCTCTCAGAAAGAAAAAGAAAAAGAAAAAGAAAAAGGACTCCCGGCCTACGCAGAATGAGGCGTTGTCAGCGCCATGCTTCCTTCCCGGTTTTTTTCTTTTTCTTTTTGTCAGCTGCAGTTGTGGGACGATGGGAAGATGTTCACAGCGTTCTGAACTTTCATCCAAACTTGGAAAAGCTCTGCAATTGCAAAAGAGTGTGCAGAAGGAAGGGGTCAGTCAGGGCTGTTGAGCTGCCGGCAGCATGTGCCATTCCAAAGCGCAGCACACAAAACGAGCATGCATTGGACAGAAGCGGCGCCGCACTTGGGAGGAGCAAGAAACACATGGGTGGAACATATTCGATCCGAGGGAGACGGATGATCCAAACAGGAGATGCTGTCCAGCAGAGGGGAATGGGGGGCATCGGAGTTGCGAGGGTGGACCAGAATGACCATGCCAGATGCCGCTGACATGATCTGCGCAAGGCTCGCCTGATCGTCTTTCTGGGCAAAGGGCGAGGAGCGGGAGGAGAGCCCGATTCTGATTCGATCTCACGCGTCCATCTGCCAGATTTGGTGGACATGCAGAGGCCGGGGTCGAGGTTGCAATCTATGGGCTCATGTAGCTTGGTCTTGAGGCGAGACCGCTGTCGTTTCTCTGTCAAGAAACCTCAAGACCAGTCGCACCAGACAGACGGCGTGCGCCTTTCCTCATCGTCCTCATTTACCGCCCATCCCGAGGAACACAGTGGAAAGAGAGAGGGGAAAACAGTAGCTCAATGATTTGAAATCTGACATCTTGCATCTGTTTTGCTTATATATCACGAAGAGAAAAACAAAGTGAGTCTCTCTTCGCTTCCGCCTCAAGGTCCAGGGGGCATTGAAGAATGAGATTGCACGTTGCGTGGTCATCTCGCAGTCGCAGGCGCGTCTTTTCTTTCTGTGTTCCCCATGCACGCGAGGCAGAAATTCTGTTCTCCATCGTCCATATGGATTTCTTCCCCAAAGGATTTGTAACAATGGCGGCAATAACATAACATAGTTTCCGTTTTTGAAATCTCTACATGCATGCGTACGGTTCATCGGCAAGCAAAAGCTTTTCTAAGTTGGGATAGGAGAGAGAAATGAGAAAGTGGCGCCCCCGGGGGGAGGGGGCCACCCCTTCCTTCGAGGCAAACGGTCCGTTTAGAGGATGCCGATCTGGATATCGGCGCAGCCGAGAATGTCGAGGTTGATCAAGGCCGCCTTCTGCAAGACCTTGCAGGTCTGCTTGTTGCACGAACCGGTGCCGGTGGGCTTGGGAGTGGCCGTGGTGGTAGTCTTGGTGCTGGTAGCAGTAGTCTTGGTGGTCGTCTTCGAGGTGGAGGTGGACTTCTTGGTGGTAGTAGACTTCTTGGTGGTGGTGGAGGAGGTCTTGGAGGTAGTGGTGGAGGTAGTAGTCTTGGAGGTGTGGTGGGCAGCTCCGCGCTTCTCGGGCCCGTCGAGCAGGTGGAAGCCAAAGTCGAAGCAGCCGAGCAGGTCAATGTTGATCAGGCCCGTCTGGTAGACCTCGCACGTCTTCTCGGCCGTGCACTGCGGCTGGGGCTCCTTCTTCTGCCCGAACCAGTCCAAGATGCCGAGGTCCCAGTCGGAGCAGCCGAGGATGTTCAGGTTGATCGCGCCGCCCTGCTGCAGAGACTTGCACGCGATCGGCTTGGTGATGGGCGAGAAAATCTTCTCCAGGATGTTGACCTCGAGCAGAGCGCATCCGAGCAGGTCAAGGTTGAGAAGGCCAGCCTTCTGGTAGATCGTGCACGGGTGCTTCGCCAGGTTCGTGGTCGCAGCAGAGGCGACACCGGCGAGGGCGAGGGCAGCGGCGGGAAGAGCAAACTTCATGATTGGGTCAGAGGGGAAAAGCAACCAGAAGGAGAAGGATGAGGGATGGCTAGGGAGGAACTGCGGGAGGGACGGACAAGGTGATGGCGGGCGAAAAGGGGGAGAGAAGGCAGGATGTGGAAATGGCTGTGGACGACTGCTTATCGTCTTATGAACCTGCTGCTTCGAGGGTCCGATTACCGACCGCAGGGAAGAGAAAAGTGGCAGATGCGTGACAAATGGAAGTGGAGCAGAGTGTGCGCCATGCTGCGAATTGGGAAAGCCACTTGCGCGCAAGAGGAAAGTGAGTCAAGCCCTCATGGCGGCAGCGATGGTGGAGTCTTACGAGAAGGGGAGAATGGGCCGAGATTGCTGATGCGCTCGGCCTGGTGACCACCCAAATAAAGAATCTGCACTTGTGTGACGAGCATACATAAGCGTTTATTAGACCCGTCCTGCAGCCTCTTTTTGGAGATCGTCCAGGCTCGATTTCGGGCACAAGGTGGATCAGGAGTCATCAGCCGGCCAGAAAAACGTCTAAAACGCCTCCCGTCGTACTTTCTCGAGCTTTTTCTGTATCCAAACTCTCCCTGGCAGACGAGTGGGCTTCCGTCATGCGCAAACCTCGGGGCGCGCTCGCACGCGCTGCCAAGGGAAGAAGCAAACAGGAGCCGATCTGCAGGACAGCAGCTTTGTGTCGGAGACGTGTGGACTTGTGGATGCCGGATGGCTTTGTTTGATCGACAGAAAGCGCCCATGATGAGTCATGTGAGGAAGAGGTGACCTAGAGAGAAGCGGTGCACAACGAGGCGAGCCTTCCTCGACAGAGCACACCCGCGCGCATGCGCCTCAAAAGGAGCCAGACTTGATTGCCCCCGATATGGTTCCCGTTCGAAGTCCGATTTCCGCAAGTGTGAGGCCCCCACGTCCAGTGACAACTCGACGAAGTGGCTGGTTAGCAGCCATGCAACACGTGCGGGCAGCATCCGCGGAAGGAGGGGGGACTACTGTTCACACTTTGATAGGCAAGCGATTCACCAAAGCTTACCCCTGCCGTCCTGTCTGGGCTTCTCTGGATCTTACACCAGGGATATGCACGTAAAGCCAAGCATAAACATCGGATCAACGACGGAAGCGCCCGTCAAATGGAATGTTCCATATATGTTTCACATGTGACATTTGTCAGGTTATTTCTGTCTGCATGGCCAGGTCCATTCAAGAGCCTGAGGATCTTTTCCGGAGGACCGAGGGCCATGCTGCATGGCTTATCTGAAGGATGAAATCTGCGTGATGTTCAAGCTCGCTATCCCCATCACAGGACGGATGCCGCCTCTCCGTAAGAAAAAACAGCCACCATCATCATGTTCCACGTAAGACCATACTGACTGCCTAGCTGCACTTGCGTAAGCCGGCCTACGCTTCATCGATGTGGTCAGCAGCGACCATTGCTGACAAGGAGGAAACACCATCGCTTATCAGTGATGATGAGCTACTGGAAGGGAGCGTCAGCTGGGAGCGGGACACTGGACAGATGGGAAGTTAGCGACCACGGTTTGGGAGCTGAGAACGATCGGGACAGAAATTTCCTCCCGGCCATTTTACCAACAGAAATGTAAGTCGGCCACTCACAGATCTGCTGGGGCTCGCGGAAAAAAAGGGCGTGAGCATGAGAGAGAGAAAGACGGTTCCTGCATGTGCATCGCAACCTTCTGCTCTCTCACCGCGCTTCCTTTCTCTCCTTGGGCCGGCCCTGGCCCAGACCTGCATCATGTGCCTGTATGATTCAGTCCGTGACTTTTTTCCTTCGTCGTTTCATGCAGCTATTCCAAGCACGACTGGCCTGATGCTAGACAGAGAAGAGCGTGCCCGCGGTAGAGCCTGGTCCATGCCATTTGGTGTATCTCTCTCCCTCACAATCGAATTCTGTACTAGGCTCGCTGCTCGGCTCCGACCGTACCGACACCAGCGCAGCAGGGGCCATCGACCTCCACTCGAGCTTCTTCTTTTGCCATCGAAACTGCCAGATGGACAAACGCACTAAACGCGACAGCATGCTTCTGCAGATCATGCATCTGAAAACCATCGAAAGTCATCGAGCAGGGGACCAAGCTTTAATATAGAGCGTGTGGATTCTCACGGCTAGGTCGAGCAGCACAAACGGGGCCCTGCATCCAACTTTCGCTCTCTCCTCGGCCGATAGTCCATCGTCTTCCGATCTCCTCCCGCTCGTCGCTCGTCTTTCGATTCTGCCTCGGCGCAGATCTGACTCTGTCCCACACGATATCTCAGATCGTCGTGTCCGATCGGGTCACCGCAATCGTGACGGCACGAGGTCCAGATCGACATCCGGCATCTCATCTTGGCACTTGTTCCAACGTGTGCATTTCCCGTCTGCATGCACAGATCATGCATGTGGACCGGTGTCTGGACCCGTGCGTCAGTTCTCCCCCAAAGAAAGTTCCCGGCCTTGGGCCCGTGCAGACACACCACCACTTCGAGATCTGTCCTCTCCCCCGATTGATCACAAATGTGAACGAGGGGCAGCCGGATATCTGAACACTCCGACACACGTGTTCTCTTTCATCTCACACTGACTGCTGAGGAGATCCAGAATCGGCATTCCGAGTAGTACATAAAACGATTCACCTCCAATTCTCATCGGTCCGATCGGACAAACAGCCCATCTCGGGATACTAAAGTCGCCGACCGCCGGACCGATGTTGTGGGAAGTTGAAGGGCAAGCAGGAAACGTACTGTCCCTCCAAACAATTGTCCCTCCCCTCAATGTTTACTGTATGCTTGCTCAGGGCTGCTTGAGCGGAGGGGAAAAAAAAGCAAGGGACAGACAGCAGAATCGATTTGTACCTGCTCGGCCCAGCCGTCTCCTCAACAACAAAACAAAACGCTTGAGGACGGAGGACACGCTTCTACGTCCAGTGGGCACGTTTCAAAAGCTTAATCTCTTTCCGCCCTCACGTTTGAAGTCAGGCTCGCTCTTGATAGCCGCAGATTCCACCCGCCGAGCCGACCCTCTGACCCAAGCTTGACGTTTCCTTCTTCAACACCCCCTCTCCTTCTCCTTGCCCCCCTTCTGATCGTTCTGCTGCTTCTTCTTTTCGGCAGATTTGATGTCGCCCTTGTTGGGCCTGTCCACGCCGGAGTTGAGCACACGGTCGTCACTGTCATCTCCTCAAAAGGATCACCTCGCTGTCGTCGTTGTCTTCATCGTTGCCGCTGCTGCTGTCGTCGTTCTTGTTGATTCGCCTGCGCAAGTTGTCACTTGATCGGCCGCAACGGCAGAAGCATTCTGCGCTCACCGATGTGTCCTGGATCGAGCTGGTCCACGTCTTGCGCTATGAGGCGCACCACGAGCTCACGCTCGTCCTCAGGATATATCAGCTCATCGACAGCGCTATCGCTGTGGTCTGCTGTGACTCGGCCGCCTGCGACTGTGAAAAGAAGACTGCATCAAATAACCAAGGAAAATCAGCTGGAGGGCCGGAGAAATCTGTGCAGAGGTGGAGGATCACTTTTGGTGCAACATCGGTGCGGAGTGCAAGCAGAGGACGGAAGTCATGGCGACTGTACATACGGCGAGCCCCGGGTGGTGTCATTCAGACCCGAAGACGGGTGGATCCCTTGGATGAACGGACAGCTACTGTATATAGGGATCCGAGTGGCCGGACCCGCTTCTGTCGGAGTCGATTGCGGGGAAAACGGCCCGTACTTTCTCGACCACCCCCACCATGACACCTCCATCTCTGCAATCCTGAGGATGAAAGCTGCTCCTCGTCTTTGCTGTTCCCCGACATAAAGTCCGGCTCGTTCTGTTCTTCTCTTCCCGTCCTTTCGCTGCTGTTTTCTGCTCGATTTCATCTTGTGCGCCGGTTTTTTTTTTTTTTTTTTACTCTGAACCACACAGGCAGCACGCCAATCCTGGTGCCAAATGAAAGCGCTCATCAAGGCGGCCGTCGTCCTGGCTCTTCTCCCGCTCGCTGTACCTGCTCAGATCGTGGATTCCCACGGCTACGGCTTTGCCAATAGCGGCCCTCGTCGTCGTCATCACCATCACCACCAACAGCTCGCCAGGTCCCACACCGCCTCACTCGTCCCGGCTGCCGCACCCTCTTCGACCCCAAGCCTGGGACCAAAAGCGAATGGCGGCACCTGGTCAGCCAACTTTGCCAAGGCACAGGCTCTTGTCGCCAACATGACCATGGAAGAAAAAGCCAACGTCACCACCGGCACAGATGGCAATCGCTGTACAGGCAATACCGGAGCTGTCCCCCGTCTCGGTCTCCGCTCCCTCTGTCTCGCCGACGGACCGACGGGGATACGAGCAGTTCACAACGTCACCCAGTTTTGCTGCCGAGATCACTGTTGCTGCCACCTGGGACGTCGACTTGGCCGCTTCTCATGCTTCTGCATGGGGCCAAGAGTTTCACGACAAAGGTGTGAACTATGCATTTGGGCCCGTGACAGGAGGCCCACTCGGCCGCAGCCCTTACGGCGGTCGCAACTTTGAGGGGTTCGGCAGCGACGAGTACTTGCATGGTCGCTTCTCCTACTAAGCCGTCAAGGCTAGCCAAGCCTCAGGCATCGTCGCCACCGCCAAGCATTATCGCATACGAACAAGAGACGGGTCGGGGTGTCCTCACCATCTTGCCCCAGCTACAGGCTCCCATCTCCTCCGATCTCGATGACACCACACTCCACCAGATCTATCTCTGGCCCTTTGCCGAGGCTGTCCGTGCAGGTGCTGGCTCCGTCATGTGCTCGTACAACCGCCTCAATTCAGTCTATGCGCGAGAATGGTGCGAGTCTCAATACCCGGGACAGGAATCAGGAAACGGCCTGGTCCCGGTCCTTTTTGGCGATCTGGCGCCTTCAGGCAGGGTGAGTTAGAATCCTGGCCTCACATTGTGAACAATCCGTTGTCTCAATGCTGTCAACTCTGCACAGCTCCCCTTCGTCATCGGCAAAGCTGCTGCTGACTGGCCACCGAACACCATCACCGATGTCACCCTCAACCTCAACCCACACGCCAATTTCACCGAGCGCACCCTCGTGGACTGGAAGTGGTTTGACACCAAGTCGATCGCGCCCCGCTTTCCCTTCGGCTTTGGGCTGTCTTATACCACCTTCAAGTACGGATCCGTCTCTATCGCTTCGGCATATTCGCCGGACACGACTTCGATCCAACCCACCAAGGAGCGGCATGCAAAGTCTCAGTCCAAGGCAATCAGGGAGGGCAAATCATTGTATGACGTGCTCTACTCTTTGCGAGTGCCAGTCAAGAACACCGGTACTGTGCGCGGCAAAGAGGTTGCTCAGCTGTATCTCTCGGTAAGTCGATACTGAGTTGCACCCGGCCACTGCTCTTGTTATGCTTTCCAAAACTCACACATGCATCCTTCCTGTTGGCCTTGCCTGCAGTATCCGCCTTCGGTCGCTGGGCAGCCAGCACACGTCCTCCGCGGCTTCCAAAAGCTCGACCTGAAACCGGGCCAACAAAAGACGGCCTCCTTTGCGCTCACGCGCAAGGATTTCAGTCTATGGGACGAAGGTGCGCAGCAATGGTACATTCCGAGCGGCAAATTTACCTTCTACGTAGCGGGATCGAGCATGCAGTGGGACCGAGCAAGCACAGTCACGTTGACTGTCTGAATTTGCAAGTGTCCTGGTGTTGAGGCCCTGCTCACTGTACTGTGCTGTATTTATGTCAAGCGGTAACATCATCCCAGCCTGGACAGTCTTTGTATGTACCTTCGACATTCACTCATCCACTGTCCAGAAAGTCATGCTAGCCTTTTCATGTCCATCAGGGCTAGAAGCGAGCGCTGGAGGAAAGGAACTGAGGCTGCGGAATTGAGAGCGCATTGGCATAAACAAAGACATCTGTTGTGACTGTGCCCAGGCATGTGATCTGTCCGCCTTGGACATCCTCTTGCCAGAGGGATGAGAGGGGGCATCGCATGATGGAGGCGGCTGCTGGTCCTCAACTCGACTCGGTCATGACTTCACTCATCCGCGTCTCAGGCGGATGCAGATCCTTTGTGGAAGATCTTGTGGCCCGGCGGAGATCCGTTGCGGGCGCATCGGTTCCACCCGGCTACTTTTGCACCTTGCAATCTGCATCCGCTGCAAGACCTGCATGCCCAGCAGGCCCCAGAAGCGAACGAGTGCCGAGAACAGCATGGTAAAAGCGCCCCCAAGCGCCTCCAGACTCGCAGGCTGCAGGCGTGTCAGGGCAGGTACAAAAGCAGCATGTCATTCGCCGGAAGCCAGTCTGCTGCCCTTCGTCTTTTCGTCCTCCTGCCTAAAACCTGGCGGATAGCAAGTCATCGTCTGCACCAGGATCGCGCTGAAGCTTTACAGAGCTGACTCTCCCGTCAACATCCTCTTCAGACCATCCATCATGTTGCTGCCGTTCCATCTCGGCACAAGAAGCGCCTTTTCTGTCGCACTTCTGGCCTTCCTCGCCGGCACTCTTGCTCTGGCCAACCCCATTGCTCAGGTCGACCCCGCCCCCGCTCTCCTGGCTCGTGGCAGCGTCTACGCGGGCGGCAACTGCACCACCAACTCGGACTGCTATTCGAAAAACTGTGTAAGCAAAAAGTGCCAGCTCCAGCCATCGGGAGGTCCCTGCTTCGAGAACGGCAACTGCGTCTCCAAATCCTGCTCCATCCCCAAGGGCAAGACCAACGGAACTTGCGCTACGACTGGCTCTCTCTACCCAAAGGCAGCATGTTCGGCAAACGCACAATGCTTGAGTGGGAGTTGCGCCTCTCTCGTTGACGTACACGATCAGTATGGCGATGAGACCGGCACCTACTTCGTCAGTCTCAGCAATAGCAGAGGGCAAAGAGAGGACACTGAGAAAGTGCTGACCGTTTTGAATTTTGGTTGGGCTTCCAGAAAGACGACCCCAACCACCACGGCAAGAACTGCCAGTACTTTGGCCTCGGACAGTCCGGCTGCCGGAGCAATCTCGACTGTAGCCGAGGCGTCTGCACGAACAACAAGTGCACCGCTTTGGCCGATGGGCGCAAGTGCTTGTTCTCGTACCAATGCGCAAATGTGTGCAGCCCCAGCGGTACATGCTACACTCCCGCTGCTGGATCTGTCAAGACTGGCCAGCCCTGCAACCAAGATAGCCAGTGTTACGGCCAAAGCTGCGCAACATACAATCTGCACTACACTCGACCTAACTCCTTGGGAACCGGAAACGTGACGCTTCTCGAAAAGACGTGTGACCTGGCATACTACAACCGTCCCTGCTACACGGACAAGGACTGCTATGACGGCGCCTGCCTCCCTACGAACAGCACCTCGTCCACCTTGACGTGCCAGCTCAGGGCTTTGGGACAGCCCTGTCCTCGCAATAATGCATGCGCGTCTGGCATCTGCTCGACCAAGACGAAGAAGTGCGATCGCCCCACGACCGGTCATCTGTGCACATCTGACTCTCAATGCTTCTCCAACGACTGCAGTACAGGATATTGGTGAGTGGGCCCTGTTCCCCCTTTTTCGTGTGCCTGTTCCTTCGTTCTCTACAGTTCATCGACGTCTGACAGTTCACTGATCCTGCCTGTCACAGCTATGGAAGCGGTCCCGACTATCAAGATTGCCCCTACAGCGCGTGCAACGCCGTCCCTTACCTCGGTACCTGCCGTTTCGATCAGGACTGCGGCACCGCCGATGGCAACTTCTGCAACAAGGGCCAATGCGACAACGAATCCTACCACAGGCGCTGATGCCAATCTCTGGCTCGTGAAATATTCGCTTTTTCTCTTTGTTTCTTCGCCCCCCCCCCCTTCTTTCGCCTTCCCCTTCTTCGGATGCACTGATTCCGTCCCAGACCTGCTCATCAAGCGCTATGATTCCCGCTGCTCGGTCTACAATCCCTTTAGCTGCTTCCGCAGTCGCTCAACCTGTATTTATCTAGTATTCCTTCGCCCTTCGTCTGTTAGTTTCAAGGCCTCGGTGGAAATGAATAAGATCCCTTCCCACGTCTTTGGGCTGGAGTTAAGCTTCCCGCGCTTCCCGCGCTTCGCGTGCCCTGATCCACCTTCTTCACAGCCGTGCATGCAAAAAGTAAGCATGGGAAGCACGTGGGATGTGAAGAGAGGTCCGCTCAAGATGGAGAACATGATGGGATCCTCGAAGCGGTTGTCATCTGATCTTCCCACTGGACAGACGGTGGACAGCGCAGTTGGGAGAAGCAGGTGCCGTACGGGTCATGGACTTTCCTGCTGCCAAGACCAAAGACCAGTCCTATCACAAGCTCAGCTGCGCCCCCCGCCACAGCCCTTGGAGACCCTGGTCCCATGTGGTCCCTGTGAAGCGCCAATGCAGGCAGATCCTCGTGGTTTTATCGCGGGCGGACGAAACATGGGGAACAGCAGATCTCGACCCAGCACTGTGTCGGAGTCTCTCGAGGTACAGTACATGCCCTACACAGACCTCAGACCGGGATCCGCCCGCGCTGAACCATTCAAACCCTGCAGACGTCTGAGACTGATTGGTGGGGATGATCAGCCGTTTCCGTGGGGGCCATCCACGCGGTTTGCCTGATCCACATGGAAGACTCCGACCTCTTTCTTCCAAGCATCAGTTGCTGCACATGCAGAGGAGAGTGCATGAAGACAGTTCAAGCAGCTCTTCTGCACGCGTGAGAAAGCAGGTATAAGAGCAAGGGTACGACTCGCTACAAGGTGCTTCTCGTTGACATGCATGTCAACTTCCTGCTCAGAACGCTCCCTTCATTCAGAGTCGAGCTGAAGCGTTGCCCGCCTGTACTCTTCCTCCCAAGCCGCCCGACCTGACATGATTCTGCCGCTCCGTCTAGGGGCAAAGGGCACATTTGCCTGTTTGTTCTTCTGCTTCTCCGCCCTCGCCATCGTCCTCGCCGAACCTCTGGCGCAGAAACCCCATGTCCACGCTCTCCTCGCTCGCGGGAGCGTTCACGCTGGCGGCAAGTGCTCCCGCAATCCCGACTGCTTGTCCAAGAATTGCGTCAACAAGATCTGCGAATTGCAACCCGCAGGTGGGCCCTGCTCCAGGGACGGCAACTGTGTATCCAAATCTTGCTCCATCCCAAGCGGCAAGACGAGCGGAAAGTGCGCATCAGCCGGAACCCTTCGTCCCCGAGCGCCTTGTACCAGAAACTCCCAGTGCCTGAGCAATTTGTGTTCAAGTAAGGTTGACCGACACGATCAGTACGGCGACAACACGGGGGTCAATGTGGTAAGTCCCCACAGCAGGATGATGGGACGAACCCTTGGGGGACAGAAAGCTGAATGCTGGCATCTTTTCACCTACTCTTCCCCCACCTCCTTGTGCCCTCCTCCAGCGTGACACCGTCGGTGACGAGCTCAAGAACTGTCAGTACCTCAGCCTTGGACAGTCTGGCTGCCGGAGCAACGACGATTGTGGCAGCGGCGTGTGCAGCAAGCAGGGCGTGTGCACCGCCCTGGCCGACGGCAGCAGGTGTCTGTTCAACTCGCAATGCGCCAATGTGTGCTCCATCAAAGGCACATGTTACACGCCGCGCGCTGGATCTCTGAAAACGGGCCAAGTCTGTGTCAAGGATAGCCAGTGTTACGGCGGCCTGTGCTCCAACTTCAACACCACTCTCGTCCGACCCGCACTCCAAGGGAGCGGGACCGTGACGCTCGCTGATCACACCTGCGACCAGGCATATCTCCGCCAGCGCTGTTATCAAGACAGTGACTGCCGGGTAGGTGCCTGCCTTCCGATCGATGGCTCCCCATCCGTCTCTGTGTGCTCGCTCAGTATGGTAGGCGAGTCCTGTCCTCGCGACCTTGCCTGTGACTCCGGCGTTTGCTCGACCAAGACGAACAAGTGCGATCTCCCCTCCACTGGTCATCTCTGCACCTCTGACTCGCAATGCTACTCCAAATCTTGCACAGAAGGGGACTGGTGAGTAAGGGCTTTCTTGTTGCGTGCTTTCCCTCGTCTGTATGCTTCATCGACGCCTGACGATCTTGATTCTGCATGCCACAGCAATGGAAGCGGTTCCTGCCACAGCTCTTGCGACCCTGTCCCTTACCAGGGCAAATGCCGCTTCGATCAGGACTGTGACGCGGCCGACGGCAGCGTTTGCGTCAATGGCCAGTGCGACAAAGCATCCCACCCCTAGCAGCTTTCGAAGCAGTCCTTCGGAGATGGGCTTAGGGGCGCTTCTGACAATTTTTGGACCTTCCAGTCGTCAGCTTGCTACGAGCTCGCAGGTATGCGGCTTTCGACTTTACTATCTGCCCTGCTCGGTCTGTTCTCTGACTCGCTATGTCCAATTCCATGCATCATGTCTTGGCTATCCTGTCCCATTTCTAGACAATGCATGTCGAAGGTTGGAGTCTACCAGTTTCCGTCCACGTTGACTACCAATGATGTTTCCGCTCGTGTTCTAGAGTCCAGCGTGATGTCACATTGTGACCATAAGTGAGATAATTTGGATCGCTGTGGAGAATTGGATGAGGACAATGGACCTTCATGAGTCAGCGAAGCCCATCGTTTTCCGGCAAGTGCTACGAGTCGGGACCTACTCGTCAAAGCGCGTCGCTGCAGCGATATCAGGTGCATCGAACACGAGCGCCAGCGACATTCCCATCACCTTTTCAGGGCGAAGGTGAGGGACCGCAATAAGTTTGGGAGAGAGGTGTGAAATCGTATCAGTGTGTTAAATGGGTTTCACAATGTCCGATAGAGGATAGTGGGTTAGTTTCCTGCCTCACCTGGTGGAACAAGAAGTGACAGTGCAAGAGCCATGCACCGGCATCAGAGCCATCAGCAGCGACACGA
This sequence comes from Tilletia setariae, assembly GCA_023634365.1. Taxonomy (NCBI): domain Eukaryota; kingdom Fungi; phylum Basidiomycota; class Exobasidiomycetes; order Tilletiales; family Tilletiaceae; genus Tilletia; species Tilletia setariae. The sequence goes on from JAMJXE010000008.1 coordinate 1,063,372, forward strand.
TAGCGAATGACTGTCCAGCCTCCGGACGAATTTGTAGGAATGGTCTGGTTCAAGCTCGACGCGCCCGGTCCAGGCCTGATCCGCAGAAAAACAGAAGATCCACAGAGGGTAAGCCCAAATCAGCATATCTGGCCATCTCCGTTCGCCTCCCTCCCTCCTCCCGGGGTGGTGCCAAAAAAGACTGAGAGAAACAACCTACCAGACAGTGTGAGTGTCTCTCGCGATGGGATTCTTGAAGCCAGAGGAGCGTGCCTCCGCCAAGGCTTCCTCGCTGAAGTTTCCCATGCCAGAGGCGATGGTCCACTGCTTGAAGTTGTGACCGTGCCAGGGATGGGTCTGCAGTCCCCCAAACAAGAACAAATTGGCAGAACAGATGAGTGAGAGGGGAGCCGCCTTTTGCGAGGAGAATGAGTGCGATCAGACAGACTCACTTCTACATTGTGTCCCGTCGCAGAGCCGTTGTTGATGATGACAATGTCAAAGACTTCTCCCGATTTTGCGATATACTGCAAAGGTGAAGACGCAGGCAGCGGAAAACAGGCCGGTAAGCTCTGTTCCGCACACGATGTCTAAAGATCTTTCTCGCCTGTTTGTGTGCACTCACAGTATTGGTGACATTATCGTAGCCTTTTGGCGTGCCTTGCATTGCGCGATCATAGCTGGGCTCCGTGGTCGAGTTCGTGCTGAGGAAGCAAAGATGTAGGAATGGATAGACAATTAGCAAGGCTTACGCACAGAATCTCTGTGAAAGGATGGATCTTGGGCAGTGCCAGAGACGCACTAGAGCGAAACGAGCAACGGAGTTTTGATTCCGTTCGTGTCGTTCTGTAAACAGTAAGTTTTGGGCATACGAAGAAGATTCGTCATCAAGAAGGCTTCGTAAAGTCAGCACGAAGGCTGCGTTGTGGCTGTCACGCTCAAAAAGGAGCCTCCCTCTTTGGGAGCACTCACAAAGACATTTCCGTTGTTTTCCCACCTCGATCCATTACCAACTGTCGTATTGGGTCCGAACCACTGGACCTGCTGAGCCTGAATCAAGATCCGTCGCTTCACTTCTGAGTCCTTGGGCACCCCATACGTCAGTCGGGCGCCCGACCATTTCAAAGGCGCGAATTGACTGGCAATCCAGCCAAATTGAGCAGGAGGCAACAAGGTCGCGTTCGCATTCGAGGTACCAGCTGGAAGTGGTGGGCCGGCAGCGATGAAGGAGCTGAGAGCGGTGGCGTTGCATGCGGGGTAGGCGAGCAAGGCCCATCCACCAGCAGCTGGTGATCTCCATCGGGATTCCATTCGGAGCCAGTAGCATCCATCCCCATCTTGCGCGACAGCTTGGGCCGACTTGGATTTGAAAATCAGATCGTACCTTTGACCGGGCAGGAGCTCGATGTGGGACTGGTTCGCAATAGGCTCGAGATAGGTGCCGTCGGCTGCGATGATGGTAAAGTCTCCGGTCGCATTGGGCCGGCTGTGATTGAGCAATCCGAAGGAGGTGTAGGACAATGTCTGACTGCCGATCATGCGGAAGCGGAGATCAGTAGAATAAGAGACTGAAATGACAGATGGTGTGGACGATGTGTTCGCACAATCGAGGCCGCTTGCTTGTGCAATCGTCTGATTGCATGCGTTCAGCCCTTGTCCGTTCAGAATGATGGCCTTGGAAGATCCTGGCCACTTGAAGGGGTTGCCCAGGAGACCAGTATAGATGGAGGAAGAGTCTGAAGTGGGCAGTAGATGAGCCAGTGAGTGTGGTGGTTTTGGAGTCTCAGACCACTGCAATAAGGGAGCAGCTCTGAGTGCTTGACAGGATCTACTCACTCTGCCAGTACCAGTCACCTAGTTGCAAGATCCTTTCTTCTTTCAGATGTCGGTATTGTGCGGGCTCCGATTTGGGCTCTACGATGAACGGACCATAGGCGGTCATGGTCTGGAGGTCAACGTGGGTGTGGTAGCTGTATGCGCAATCAAGGACATTTCTGTCAGTCTCGGGGTCGACTACGCTGAGAAAGTGTGAGACAGGACTGACTAGTAGGTACCCTGATCTTCAACGCCGATGACGAGCTCGTACTCGAACCAGTTGCCAGGTGCGATTGGCCATTGTGAGATGAGCGGGGTGCCATCAGAGTAAGGAGTCATACGCTGGGACATGCCATGGATATGGAGAGTGGTGTTCATATCGGGGAGCGCATTGGTCACATTGATCAATACCCGGTCCCCGACCCGGACGCGTATCTCAGGACCGGGGAGGGAGTTGTTGAGGAGAACAGAGTTGATAGGGTTGCCGTCGGCTGCGATGATGCGCTCGGTGACGTTGAGTGAAAAGCGCTTGACAGGGTGGAAAGCGCGACTGTGAGCATTGAGACCCGGGGCGGCGTGTGCTTGAGGCAGGAGCGAGGGAAGTAGCACGGTCAGGATCAGGCAGAAGAGGGCAGTGGCCGGGCTGGGCAGCAAAGAGTGAGCGTGCATCGTGGTGCTGGTAGCTGTGCGGTGCTAGATTGAAGCAACTGGGGGAAGGCACAGAAGGTCGAATTGGGTGAGTCGGGAAGGACAAGGGCAAGGGAGAGTAAAGTTAAGGGGGGAAAAGTCAAGGGAGAAACAGAATGAACGTCCGTCAGTATGGGCAAAGCACACTGGAGACGAGAGTTCAGTTGGTGACTGAGGGTAAAGAGAGGAAGGAGGGATGAATGAGAAGAAGCAGGCAGACAGCGGGAGAGGTCGGAAGATATAGACCGCGTCTATACGATGCTGAGGAACTCGAATTAGCCGACCTGGGATGCGCTTCAGGCAGAGGTGGGACCGCGACTCATGGTGCGCAGATGAGCCAGCGAGAGCGAGGCGGGAGGCGGGGACGGGCTAGGGAGTGTGTGTAGGTGCGATGATCGCCTGGATGAGCGCCGACGACGGCGCAGTGGTGGGGCGCAACAAGAAGCAAGGGCGCAGAAAGGGTTGCGCAACGATTAGGTAATCGTCCATTCGCTGGAGGAGCTGCCCTTCAACAAGAGCGGGCCTGGCCGGTAGCAGCAACGAGAGTGGCAACTAGATCCGGGTCTGGTCAGCCGAGGGACGCGAGACGGTCAAAGAATACAGGCTCTCAACGTGGGAGGCGGCTCGAGAGCTTGTTGCGCCGCTCGTGCGCTCGAGCCTCTGTGCATCTAGACAACGGTGGGAGGGTGGCTCGTTGCACCATCGGGATCGACAGTCCATCAGCTCGCGCTCTGACTGGCAGGGTCGAGCCGTCTGTGAGCTCCTGGCTCTGGATCCAAGCTGTGCACCTCGGGGTTGGCTAGACATCCCATGTGCATGAGTCTCTGCTCTCTGGCGCAGCGGAGGAATCCCCAAGGACGGGAAAACAGGGAAAAAGCCGCGGAAACAAAAGATAACAGAGTCGATCACTGGGCGAATGCTGCAGATCCGTGTCATCGATCTGGTTCCTGACGGCTCCAAACAGCAAAGAAAGAGCCGGCCGCCACAGGGCAGGCAGATCATCCGTCGCGCCTCGCTCTTCAGTCCAGGCAGGCTTTGGGGTCAGGCCGATGGCCCACAACCCGCATGCCGTCCTGCAGCACACAGTCTGCCACACATGGACACGCACAAATCGTACAAGAAGAGCATGTCTGCAGAACGACTGAACTCTCCTCGTCCCCACGGATTCCCTCATCGTTCCCGCCATGCTCGGCTCGAAGATCCGCACCCTCTCCTGCGCCTGGCTCATCGCCAGCGTCGTCGGCCTGGCTGCAGCCTCACCCTCTTCCGTGGATGACGTCGATGTTGAAGGAGAGTTCGGTCTCTTCGGTCGCGCTGTCCACACTGGAAAGTACGTTGGCTCCAGATGCAAGACCAGCGACGAGTGCTACAGCAAGAACTGCGCCCTCGTCAGTAACTCGACCACTGTCAAGAAGTGCCAACGCCAGCCGACTGACGGACCCTGCTTCAAGAACGCAAACTGCCTCAGCCGATACTGTGACCTGTCCACAGGTACCTGCAGCGGCCTCTCCTCCTTGAACGGCATCTGCTCTGTCACCAATGACTGCAACCCACCCCTCACCTGCGACGGTAGTCAGGCCAAGTGCAAATCCGCGAATGGGGGGCAAGTGCAAGAAGACTGCCGACTGCGTCAGTGGCTCGGCTTGCAACAATGGCACCTGCAGCACTGCCGGCACCCTCGCCCCGAACCAGCCATGCAACGCGGCCTCTGATTGCGTCAGCAACGTCTGCTCCCTCGACCAGGACTGTGTCGACAACGATGGCTCGGACGACCCGTGCTACTCGATCATCTACTTTACTGACGACAAAGGCGTGTGTGGCCGATTCGATGCCGGTCATACCTGTGTCAATCCCGGCGACTGCAAATCAGGCATCTGCACCAAGGGAACCTGCGTCACGCATAGCACCCTCGGAGTGAGTGTCCTGCGTGCTTGAACTCGGCCATCTCGCCTCCTGACCGTCACAACTGACAAAAACATCCTTTTTCCTGGTCCTCACCTACTTTCTTTTCATTCTGTAAGGGGCCTTGTGTTAGGAAAGAACAGTGCACCGACGGACAGACGTGCAACGACGACAAGAAGTGTGCTGTCCTCACTCCGCACTCCAAGAATCCCTACGAGAACTGCTCGAAGGACAGCGATTGCAAGAGCGAGAAATGCAACGACAATCCTGTCATCTCCATCTGCTCGCAGCTCTCAAACGGTCAGAGCGGATGCAGATCGTTCGAGGATTGCGCGGCGGGCCTGTGCCTGAGTGGCACTTGCCAGATCGGCGCCGACGGCGATCGCTGCATAGCAAATTATCAGTGCTCGAGTGGCGTGTGCAGCCAGAACGGCGTATGCTACACCCCGACCAAGAAGCTCGGTGGTCTTGAACCGTGTGCACAAAACGGTCAATGTCTGTCGAACAAATGCGACTATTTCTACAACCTGCGTCAAAGTTACTACTATTACGTCCAGCGGCCCAACCTGGACGGTACGGGTACATACCCGTACTATGACCACGTCTGCGTCCCCGCTCCAGCTGGAGGCATATGCAAAGTCGACAAGGATTGCGCTCAAGGCACCTGCTCCAACGGGACTTGCTCGACCCTTCCCTTCGGGGCTCAGTGCAAGCAATCTTCAGAGTGCTCGACCCAGGCCTGCACCAATGGAAAATGCGCCAAATCCGTCGCCTACCTTGCCTGCTCTTCAGACTCCCAGTGTTTCTCGGGACACTGTGGCAGCAATGGTGATTGCGACCCGCAACAGACTGGCCCGTGCCCGAGCAAGTATTGCTACGCAATTCCCCTCGGAGGCACCTGTCGTAACGATCAGGACTGCAGCTCAGACGACACCTTCTGCCCGACCGACGGCGGGATCGCAAACATCTGCACGCAGCAGGGCTGAGTTCTCGGTTGTCGCCAACCTTGACTCGCCTCTCCTCTCGCACCCTCATCAATGCTCCCGCCTCGCCTCGCCTTGTATTGTTTATTCATAGGATCTGCAAAGTACTCTTGTTCGCTATGGGGGGCGGCGCGCTTTAGAATTGATCTGTGCTGCCCGCGACATCCAATGTGCCTCCCAGCTGTGCAACTTCGTCACTGGGTGGATGAGGGTCGGGGAAACATGCTGGGTCCGGTTGCGCGCCCATTACAGTAGACTCCCTCTTAATGCATCGCCTCTTACTGCATAAACCCTCCGATGCATACAAAATTTGGCGCTACCAACCTGGTGCGTATGGGATATGCACCCAAAATGCATAAATTTGGCCCTCCCTCACCTGCATAATTCGAGAGGGCGGATCCCCATAGGATCCAGCATGCATTTAGAGGGAGAAAGTCACGTGTTTGATCACGTGACAGGCAATCTTCACTGATTTTGGTGGCTGACCGGGGCTCCGAAGGTGAACTTTGGGTCAGCAAGGGGGTCTCATTATTTTGTCATTGGGCTCAAGACCCAAGTCCCGTCTCACTGCGTCCAGCAACCGCCCATAGGTAACTGAGACGTCTGCTAAGCGTCTGGAGTCTCATCTATCCACTGACAAGTCTGAGGATACCACCGGGAATACTTACGTAAACATCCCTCCAACTGTATAACCTCTCCAATGCATATTATTTTTATGTCCACCAACCTGTATGCAGTAAGAGGGAGTCTACTGTACGAGAGGACGAGTGGCCGTTTGGCCCTGACGTCGGAGTTGCTCGTCTTTTGCCGGCGGGTCTGTCGATCAGCGGCTCCGTCGGGACGCCGCGGCTCAGGAACGAGCAAATATGCATCGTCCCTCAGGCAGTCTCTCTCTCATTATTGATCCATCAGGCTGAAGAAACTCGCCGCTCGCTGCATCCGTGCGGGTCGCGCACGGTGCCGTGCCGCGGTGGCTCAGTGCTGGATGGATCTCTCGTTGACGGCGTGGTGGCCCTTGAGCTCTCAGGCCGGAGCTGACGCAACCGGCACGGAGCATGCAAAGTATGGATGGATGCATGCAGCGATGGTCTGCCGCAGCTGACCCGGGTAAATGCGCCGAGTAGAGCTACAGCTGGTTGCAGAATGGATTGCAATCGTGAAGTTTTAAATAAGCCTTGCCAGACCAACTTTGAGACCCTTGATTGTACAGCGCTCAGAGAAACTCACCCACTCACCAGCCCATAGATGCTGGGAACATCGTCAGGCAGCAGCTTGAGCACGCAGCAGCATCCGCTGCAATGCCAGCAGCAACACCAACAGCACGTGTCTTGCGTCCGCGCATTTCAGATGAGGTCAAGCATTATGCTGTTCAGCAGGTTCGACTTGGCCATCTTACACCCAAGCAAGCAGCAGCAGCAAACGTATCCGGAGGCATTGGCCTGCGGCAGTTATACACTGAACTGAAAGCCGTTGACGAGACGGGCACAATCACCAAACGTGGAAAGTCCAGCGGAACGAAACTAAAGGCTCCTCCTCTTGCTCAAGAATACGTCCTCGCTCTGTTTCGTCACAAGCCGTCTCTCTACCTGGACGAGGCTGCCTCTCTTTTGCTCCATCACTTTGCCATCGAAGTCAACAAGTCTACCATCAGCCGCTGGCTGAAAAAAGCAGGCATCTCGCACAAGAAGCTTTCCAAACACGAACGACGTCAGGACGAAGAGGCCCGCCTACATTACTCTCTTACCATGGGTCAATTTCAGCTCGACCAGATGGTCTTTGCGGACGAGACACACTTCGACGACCGGAACTTCAATCGCGGGAATGGCTGGGCCCAAATTGGCGAACGTGCAGCGGAAGCTCAGACTTTCTCACGCGCAGGCGGAATCAGCGTGCTGCCGGCAATGGACTGCAATGGCCTCTTTGCCGTGTGGAGTGTGGATGGTGCAGTGGACGGCGAAAGATTCCGGTACTGGGTACGCAACTTTCTGTTGCCTCACATGAATCCCTTCCCCGGTCCTCGCTCAATCCTCATCATCGACAACTGCCGCACGCATATTGGTCAAGACGTGCGCGAGATGATCGAAGAAGAAGGTCAGTTGATCGGCCTCCCTCGCCGATCACTTCTGCAGGCAGACACTAACCACTTTATCTTCCAAAATCACTTCAGGATGCATGCTTCAGTACCTTCCCAAGTACTCGCCAGACTACAATCCCATTGAGACGGCCTTCTCTGCTATCAAGGCAACGGTGAGACGCAAGGACGGCCTCAAACGCAGCGACATCCATCAGGCTTGCTTCAATACGGTCAGCCGAGATCATGCTCGGCATTTCTTTCGCAACTGCGGATACATATAGCTTGACCCTTTCCATCCTACTTGACAATCTGAAGCATGTTCATGATAATGATATTGCTGGGTGACAGCCTCTACATGCAATCGGACGAGACAGATCCCTCTGCTCTTTATTCTGCCACCGTGGGAGAATGAGAAGGGCCAGCCTCCTGATGTATGCTTTCTGGTGCGTGGTTGTTAGATACGGTCAGCTTGCGCCAGCGCAACATGGCTGCTTGGAACTGGTGAGCCACCACGCTCTCAATGCCCAGCAACTTCCGCACCTCAACGTCTTGCTCGAGCTGCACGAGCTCATCCGTCCTCGCGTAGTCGGCCCCCCTCAAAATGTTGGCAAGCTTCTCTCGTACGGCACAGACGTCGATGAAGTTTTCGAGCGACAGGTCAGGACCATCCGGCATAGGTGGATAAGAGACTGTCTTTGATGTGCTCGCAGTCGGTGCCATCTTCTGCAATTTCTCCTTTCTCTTGCTCTTGGTCCTGGCAGCTGACGAGTCGTCCCCTTTCTTCTCGGTCTTGACGACGAGAAGTTCCTCGACGTCACTGGAGTAAAGGTCGACGTCGATCGATTCTCGTGCCGATGTTCCCGCACTAGCATCCAACCTGACTCTTTTTGCTGCCGGCTGAAGTGCGCGTCTCCGGACCTTCGACTCTTTTCCTTTGAGCATTTGACCATCCTCCCCGTCCGTTGACTTCTTGAGCCTTACCTTTGGACTTCCACCGTCTTCAACCACGATCGCAGTGCCCAATGTGTCAGACTGTCCGGTGAAGTCGGGAGTGGCAGGCGGAATCTCTAGGTCCACCCCTTGGGCACTGTCCGCGAGAGCCGAAGCCCACTGGAAGCGATGCGTGGACTTGAGGTTGACGTGTGTGGAGGGACGGCGAGGGTTGACGTAGCATGAAGGAGCGATCTTAGACCGTTGCATGCAGGCCTTATCATTGCAAAGCCACCGCTTGAGAATCTGTTTGTCGAACTGCTGGACTGCCGGATATGCATACTTGAGCGCGTCCACGGCTTGGAGCTGCGGCGGATCTTGCGTAGGTAGGGGCTGAGCATCGTCAAGGCGCATCTTCTCCTCAACCGTCACCACGGCGGAGCGTTTTGTCGAGGCCTGGAGCTCTTCAACAAATGAGCTATACACCTCTTCGTTCTTGAGGGCTGTGCGCTGAGAGTAAATGCTGCCTGTGCTGTTGAGCTGGACCGAAACATTCCAGTTCTCGATGTTTCCACTGATGCTCTCCTCGCTGGGATCGTTCTGTACGAGCTCTTTCAGCATTGTCTGAAAGTCAAAGAGACAGAGATCAACTTTCAGCAGAGATTCACATCCAAAGAGGCCTTTGACCGTGCGTCTGGACCCACTTTGAACAGCATATAAGAGGTTGGCGTTGTAAGTTTGAAGACGCGCTGAGCTCCCAGCTGCCGCGGCCGTTTGTCCTTCTGGGTCTTGGCCTTTGGATCACCGGCGGCAAACACTCTGATGCCAAAGTCAACTGGTACCCATGCTGAAGATACAGAGAAAATGACAACAAGGTCTAGTCAGAGAGAGATATGTGCCCGCATACATAGGTCTCCAAAACTACTCACCATCATCCTGGGCTTTTGACTTGGTCTCTTGCTTCCTCTGGCTCGCTGCTGTGGTGTCTGTTCCGGGCTCGCTCTTGACCTCGATCTTAGCTTTCAGCCTTGGTTTGGTGTCGGCGGTACCTTCTCGAGAGAAGACCTCATCATCGTCATCATCTTCGTGCTCAGTTTCCACCTCTTTCCCTTCTCCATCTGCATTCTCTTCCAAGCCGTCTTCGTCTTCGTCATACACGCCGTCCAGGTTCTGAATGCAATTCTGATCGATTGGAGCAAGCGGTGCTGCCGCTGAACGAGCGGTCACTTGGGGTCTGTTGTTGCTGCTTCTGGTTGTCCGCATGCTGGGAAGCTTCTCGGAGAAGGGCTGAGTACGATACAGCCGGAAGGAAGCTTCCAGTTCCCCGTTACCACAAGAGACGTGATGGTCTGGCCTCTCAATTATATGGGGTCTCAAAGTCTCTCTGAGTGTGCCAACAAAACCACACGATTGCAATCCATTCTGCAACCAGCTGTATATAAGATGGCCCAGATCCTTCAGGCTCGCTGCTGTCTCCTTACCCACTTCTGCTCGTCCTCACAGCTTCTTCTTCGATCTTCTCTGCAACCTCACAGTCACCATCTTCATCGATTCCTGCTCAACCGACTTCCAATATGCGCGCAACTCTCTCCGTCGCAGCTCTCGCAGCCTTTGTCGCCACCTCCAGCGCAGTCGTCCTGCCTGAACGTGCCAGCTGCCCTTCATACGAACAAATCTCATGCAGCGGCGAGTACATCGTCGGCAAGCTCTACGTTCGCAACCCTGACAACAGCCTTCACATCGCCGCCTTCGCTGGCCCCGGCAAGAAGCTTGCCACCAAGTACAACGGCACTCCCTCTCCCGACTATGCCCAGTTTGCCCTCAAGCGATGCAGCAACCAGAACATCGACCGTCGCGACCTGGGAGAGCGTCAGCAATCCGTCATCAGCGGCTTCATCGTCCCCAACGGCCACCGCTACGAGGCTCTGACCCTCAGCAGCAACAGTAATCAAGACGACGAAAAGGCCTCCCTGTACGCAGACAAGCTCGACATCAGCTGCTCCAACGACTTGAACACCCGCCAATACTTCGACGCATATGTCAACCACACCTCATCTGGCACCTTCTATGTACGTCTTGCGCGTCTTTGTCTGCTTCAAAGCCTGTGAAATTATCATGATAAACTGATAGCATTCCTTCTTTGCCTCTTCTTATTTCTGACCAAATTCCTCCTCCACCTCTCCTTTCACTCTCTTCGCCATCTCTAGAGCCTCGCATACAGCGGCATTCCTACTGGTGCGACTCCCGGCGGTGGCTACGGTCCTGTGCACTCCGATTCCAGCAATGGCGACAGCATCTTCATCAGCGAGAAGTACACCGAGGACGGATTCAACCTGTCAGGATTCGTGAACCCTTTCGGCTACTCTCTTGAGCTGCACCCCTGAGCGCGCATCTGCACACAGTCGAGCTCATGACTAGCTCACAGTACACTCTCACGCTCAGAACCACTGTTGTACTTAACTGTCATCAAGGAGAGACAATGCATGGACATTTTGTATCATGGCTGCTGTGCATGCCTCCCTCACCCGCTTCTCTCTCTCTCCCTCCACTTCAATACCATCGATATGGGCCGATGTGTCGGAACCCGAGCTCATCGAGAGCGGAATCCTTGAGGATGGTTTCCCCCATCACTTTCCCCGCTTAACCGATTCCACTCCCCTCTGCTTGCTTGGAACACACACACACACACACACACACACACACACACAGTCTCAATCAGAAGTATCTGCAGATTGTGCATAAAGGAGGATGCAGAAGCAGAGAGGATCGCCAGAAGCCATCCCTTCATCACCGGTCGGGACCTGAGTGACACTGAGACTGGAACTAATCTCCAGATCACGGCGCCTGTTCAATTCATACCTTCGCGCTTCTTACATCACAGGCACCATGGCTTAGCGCATTTGGGACGCTGCCCAACCATCTCCTTCTGTCGGTATTGCGAGATTGTGGTCTCTTGTTAGCTTGGGGCGCAGGCAGGTGACAACTTGTCTTCCCTCGTACAATTTCAAGTGGTTGGACCTGACCTAGTCGTACGAGGGTGCATGTCGCTTGTATGTCGTTTATGTGTGGTTTGAGTGCTCGTTGCATGTTGCTTGCATGTCGCACAACACATCAGCGATGACGACAATTTTCATCATAGGCAACCGTTCGGAATCTCCCAGTCCTCGACGACCATTCAATCCAGCTGGCAAGCTGTTTCGAGTCTGGTGCTGACCTACCAGGATCCAGATAGCAACTCTCCCAAGCCGAAACGGAAGAGGAGGAAAGAAATGTCCAAGAGGACCGCTCCGCCTTCAACGAGGGGCCGCCGACGCGAAAAGGCGAAAGTAGGTGGCACAGTTGAGTATGACACCGCAGAGGAAGCACTGGACGCTGCCGTAGGCATCGAAGAGCGCGCCGAACGATTCGCAAGCTCACAGGGAGATAAGGCTAGAAGGTATGCCACGCCTGCCTGTATGCACCCGCGGTCAGGACCAGATATGCTCAACACTGGCTCTCTCTCCCTGGCGTGATGCTGATCTCAGGCTGTTCGAAGAGGCTTTGACAGTTTATGGCCGAGCCATCCAACTGGGAGGGGAGACATTTGCGGATGCTTGCTACAACTTGTGAGTCATACCCGAAATCTTCTCATCTTTCTCCGTCTTCTCTTCTCTCTGAGTGTCATGCCAACTTTCTTTAGCGGTCGGACCTGCCTAGTTCTAGCCACAGACTTCTACACTCCCAGTCAAGCCCGCCCTGCTTTGGAGAGCGCGTTCACATGCTTCCTCTCCGCACTGTCCACACGCTTGTCCGATCCAGGTATTGCCAAACCGGGCAGCGTCACAGCCCAGATGCTTACACAGATCAGTGAGGAAGTCCGGATCACATCGGCAATATGCGGGCAGCCGGTCGCGAATATCAACCTGGAGGAAGTCCTGAGCAGGCCATTATCAATAAGCGCGTATGCGGGTGGAAATTCAGCAGACGGGTCAGAGGTCAACATCGATCCCTTCGTCGTCGACATCCTGTCCAGCACAGCCGCTGCTCTGCAAGCTCTTGCCGAGCTGGACGACCACTACGGACGTCTTCCAGCTCCCGTATCCCATCGTCCTGCCATCTGGCAGCACGGGCTGAAGCCTGAAAGTCTCCCTCTCAGTCCTTTCACCGTCATGATCGGATCCGTGCGGTTTTACATGCTGGCTTGCGCATGCTTTTCGCACGCGATCGCCTCTTCAAGTCTTCGCATGGATGTGTCGCAAGCAAGCCCTATCAGCGGGACCTCTGATCTGCAAATGGCGGCCACCAGCAATGATTCTGTAGCAGGCCAGATAGAGATGGATGACAATGGGATGATCGAGGACGAGAATGCACCTGCCTGGTCAGGAGCAACGGAAGAGCCGACTTTGACCGGCTCATACGATTTGTCGACCAATCCGCTCACAGTGTCGGGCTACGCAGAAGCTCTAACCGACTGCTTCTCGGCAGTGACCAGTTTGCTCGCTATCGATGACGATGCAACGAGGATACCAATACAGCTCAGTCAAGCGCTGCTGAACTGGATGGCCAGCACTGGCCGCGCTGTCTTGACCGAGGCAGATCAACTCCAAGCTGACGTTGGGCGAGCGCGCACGTCATTGGGCGAAGACGAGGCGGCCGACACCACTGTGATATTGAGCAAGCTCCGCCTCGGCCCCCAAATCCTGGATCTCAGCGCCCTTGTCGCAGCAGAGTCTAGTGGCGCCACAGGTCAAGATGGCGCAGTGTTCCTGTCTGAGATCTCGAGACTTGAGGCAGTGTTCGCCGAGTCAGCAGCACACATGCTCGCGAATTCTGGCGGCCCATCCGACGTTGAGGTCCTTTGCGACTTGGCTGATTCTGCTGTTCAACTGGCACAGCTTCGCATCCGGACGAATGCTCGCTTTCAATCGGCCGATGTCGAGAACAACCTGGCGGACATTCGAGCCGCATGGACAACTGCCAGCTTGGCAGCCAAGATGCTGCTGCGCGCGTATGCCCTGACCGATGCAGCCGATGGGAGCAGTACCTCTGGTGGCGCCGCCGCAAGCTCATCATCATCATCATCATCATCATCGACGACTACCTCTGGCGTAGTTCTCGGCGGACACGAAGGCCGAGCAGGTCTGCTCACCGAGCGCCAACGTGCCCAACTCAGCATCTCCGTCTCCCTCGCTCAGCTCTCGATCCTCCGCCTGCATCCCCAGTTTGATATCCTCCGATCTCATCAAGAGAGCGCAGAAGACGCACGTCGGACAACGGACACGCTGCGCGCAAACGCAGTCGCGTACTCGAGGCGGGCCCTTCAGCAAGCTGGGCTGAAATGGGTGTATCAATGGGCCGATGATGCCAAGGTGGGCTTTGAGAGTGGTGGGAGTGCCCGACGGAAGCAGCTTGGGCCTGATTGGGTGCTCTCGCATGCTCATGGAGTCGAGCATGAGGAACGGGTCTTACATGGAGGGTGGGAGATCCTGTCGTTGCGAGCAGAAGCTCTGATGACTGCGATTCGGGCGGGTTGGTATCAGACACTTTCGTCCTCGGCAGCAGCAGCAGCAGCAGGAGCTGGTCTTCAGAGTGTTTCTTCGTTCGACGATCTGATGAGGTTGTCTGGCGCAGGTGCAGAGCTGAACGCCATGCTGGACTGTGTCTCGGCCCTGACGAAGCGCCCTGCCCAGGGACAACAGCATACGAGCTCACCGAAGGGCCTTGAAAGCGAGGACATTGCTCGAGCTTTCGAAGTGGAGATATTCTCGACGGCTCCCGCAGACGATCCATCTGGTCAGCAACGATTAGCAGTGCAAGTGCGGATGGCGGCGGACATTGACTCGAACGATGGGTCCGGTCGAAGCTTGGCTGGTGGAGCTCTGCTGGGCGCCGTCAATGAGCTTTCGTTCTGGGAATGGGTCACCACGCGACGAGATCTGACCTCATCAAGCTGAGTGCAGTACACTCCCTGTCAATGAAGTTCAACTCGGGTTGACCATGTTCAGGCAAATGACCGTGATCAGGCCCGAGCTTCGCAGTAGGTGCAAGTCCATTACATATCAAAGAAGAACCCTTGAGGTGACAAAGCAATTCCTTGGCCCATGACCAAGAGACCAGAATCGAAGAGAGTGAGGGGAAAGGGGCAGAGATGAGAAAGTATGAAGTGAGAAGTGATGCAGTCTGGAGCTTCGTGCGCGTTGGCGGAGACATCGCTTCGGCGTTGACGACAGATCGAGACCAGAGAATCAGAACAGCCGTGGGGGTCGTGGAGACCCATAGTGGTTATTTGTGTAGGGTCAGACTGCGAACTCGAGGTTGAGGAACTGAAAATGTGCAAGGCAGAAGGAGAGAGGAGTGACGCAGACCAAGCCAGGAGGGAAGGGAAACAAGGTCAGCACAAATGGACTGATTTGAATGTCACTGGACTTGTGGATAGCATCTGTGTGCCCAAAGCTTACCAAGGGGCCGTCGTTGTTGAAAGGGTATTGACTGAGGTCGCCGGTAAAGATTATGTAGCCATTAGTGGCCGACATCGTCGGGGTGATCGAGCCTGCGAAATCAAGCAAGGACGGATAGCCGGTGAGTACGACGGGCACGAAAGCACAGACACGTGGCTCGCCAGATACCAGGACTCACTTCCGTCGGAATTGCTCCAGCTCAGGGACAGGCCATTTGCGACCGGATCGTAGTTCCAAACAGAGCTCTCGTAGACAGAGATGTCGCTATAAGCTTGGGCGTGCGACGAATTCGCATCGTAAGCTTGTGATCCACCCGCAACTGATTGCGGGACAATCGAGACATCATCGACAGAAGCAGGCAGGAGGAAAGCAAAAGGAAAGAAGAAGAGGGTCAGCTTTTCTCCTAGGTTACGTCTTTTGAAAACGAGCTATTCAAGTAGTGAGATACTTACCTTGAGCTGTCTGACCAAGGAAGATGTAGCTGACAGAAATAGGGAACAGGAGTACAGTTGCGTCGTCAATTAAAAAGCCTTTCAACTCTTGCCACACAGCATTTCATAGTTGGGCGCCACGGGGCGGTGGCCCCGGGTTCGAGACCTTGCACTCACTGTCCGCTGGAGGTCGAAAGGTCGGCGTCGGTGCCGGAGTTGGGCTGGTTGATGGCACCAAGGTAAGGATATTGACCACCGGGGACAGCAATGTTCTGAGGTCCACCGTTCTGCGGAATAGCGATGACAAGCGCCTGGGTAGGATCAGCAGTGATCACGTACGAGTTGCCCTCGTCGAGCGTGGCTCTGAGGTAGCCCTTGACGTCGCCGTTGGAGTTGGCGATGCGGACCCGGGCCGAGACGTAGGGGCTGGCAATGACCTGGGTTGCCGTCACGGTGGGGTTGACAGTGACGTCGAGGGTAGAGGTGGCAGGGACGATGGAGGAGGAGGTGACGACGGCGACCGAAGTGACTGCAGCTGCCGTCGAGGTCGAAGTCACTGTGGTGACCACGGTGGTCGTGGGGGTTACAAACGAGGTTCCGGTGAGTGCGACAGTGGTGGTGGCAGCCTTCTTGGTGGTGACCGCAGTGGCCGTCTTGGTGACGGTCTTGGTCTTGCTGGTGACGACGTGAGAGCACGCCTTGGAGACAAGAGAGCAAGGGTACTGGTTGAGCCAGTACGGCAGTCGGGTGCGGTGAGGATCATGCGTGAGATGTCCGGCTTTACGTGGGGCAACAGTAAAAGTTGTACTCGTGCTAGGGACAGATAAGAGGAGAGGGAGAGAAGCACATTCTACGAGATCAGTCCAGGCTGCTGTTGTGACGGAGTGATCATGTTTGAATGTGAGGGACAACACACTCACACAGTGACGGTGACGGGTGGACCGGTGACGGTAGATGTGATGGCATCGGAGACAAAGGAGGTAGAGGGGACAACAGAGACGGATGTGACTTCAGTAGTCGGCGTCACGGCCACGATGGCGGTCTGGGTGTTGACGACGGTCTGGGCAGAGGCAGTCTTGGTGATCGCGGTCGATGCGGTCACGGTCGAGGCCGGGGCGGTCTTGCCGATGACAGTGGTGGCAGTGACTGTCTTTGTGGCGGCGTAGGGAGGGAGATGCAAGAAGGTGGTGCAGAAGTCTTGTCCGATCTTCTTCTTGCACTTGATGATGTCCTCGATGTCGTGAATGGGACCGCGCTCGCTGAGCCGAGAATGTGGCTTCTCGCGTGTCGGGTTCACCGCTGTGGAAGGCCGAGTGACAGGTGATGGAAGGAAGGAGGGTGAGGACTGACGACAGTAAGAGGTTTGTGACATGTCCAGGTTTGACTTACCAGAGTCGTCAGCAGCAGCAGCCAGTCCGGAGAGGAGGGCGAGGGAGAGAGAGAGGGCGGCAAGGGTGTTCTTGAGGACCAACATGGTTGATGGAACGGGGAGGAGAAGTGATGAGTGACAACAGTATACTGACCGGGTCTCCCCGCAAGACTTGGACGCAGCTGATCCGAGAAGGCGAAAGGAGTGTGAGTGAGTGGAGAGGTGAAGAAGGGGAAGAAACAAAGAGAAGCAGA
Organism: Tilletia setariae; assembly: GCA_023634365.1. Taxonomy (NCBI): domain Eukaryota; kingdom Fungi; phylum Basidiomycota; class Exobasidiomycetes; order Tilletiales; family Tilletiaceae; genus Tilletia; species Tilletia setariae. The sequence continues at coordinate 1,080,233 of JAMJXE010000008.1, forward strand.
GAGAGGAGAGACAGAGAGATAGAGAGAGGGAGCGAGAGAGTGAGTGTGGGTGACTGTATAAGGAGAGGGGCAGCAAGAAGGTGACCACCCTCAACGCCTCCGAGGAAAAACACACGGGATCGTGTTGATCCTGTGCTGGCTCTCGTCCCTGATTCAGAGTGCGCTGGTGCAGCGCCCTGGACCAACACACTGACTGCCCCAGAGCCTGCCAGACACGGGACCGCGGGATGGTCCAGGGCGCTCGACGTTGCGCTCAGGCACCAGCTGAAACAAATTGACCATCGATCAGCAGAAGAGCAGCGTTCCAGCCCGCCGGCACTCCCTCCGCATAATCTTCCACCCACCCACACCCCAGTCAGTCCTCCTCCACACCACCCACATCCCGACATCCAACCACAACGGCATCCCCACAGTCGACGCTGAGGAGAGGCAGGATGATGACGACCACAATCTGGCGCAGACTCACGCTGGCCTCTGTCGGCCTTGCCTGGCTCAGTCTGCTCGCCTTGGTCGCCGCGGCCACACCATCTCCGACAGCCACAGGCAAGGCGGGGGTATACTCACCCTGTTCGCGCAACTCACAATGCGCGTCCAACAACTGCACCTTTATCAACCCTTACACCTGTGCCGACTCCAACGGTGCCCTCGTCGACTGCCCTTACGACGAGAACGCCTACTACTGCGCACCCTATCCCCTCGGCAAGTCCTGTGCCAACAACGGAGAGTGTGCTCAGGGCACCTGCCAGAACAAGATCTGCTCATCCACCAAAGTGGGCGACACCTGCTATGCCCAGCGCCAATGCACCAAGTCCCTGGTCTGCGACACCACCAGGAACAAGTGCTTCCAACCAGGCAAGGCCACCATCGAGCCCGAGTTGCCATGTAAAACCAATTCATCCTGTGTGTCCGACCGATGTGTGAACACCATCCTCTCCAAGGACGCCAACGGGATCAATGGCTTCTACACCTATCCTTTTGAAAGCGTCTGTGACTACCTCAACAACCAACAAGCAGGTTGTCGGTCCTACCTTGATTGCGCAACTGGACTCTGCAACTCCAAGCACGTCTGCGCAGCCGGAAAGACATCCGCCAAATGTCTCGCAAACTATCAATGTGCTAGCGGAGTCTGCAGCCTCTCCGGCCTCTGCGTCGATCCAGCACCGCACAGTCTGAGCGCCAACTTGCCGTGCTCGAACAACACCCAATGCGCCACGGAGTCGTGTGTGCGCTCGTTTGGATTCACCAACCGACCCTCCTTCAATCGCTCCTCTACCGTCCAAGTCTACGGAGAAACCGAGTGTACGCCGGCCAGCACCGGGGGCGGCTGTCTTGTCCAGTCTGACTGCTACAACGGAGACTGTGTCAAGGGCGTCTGCACACTCCAGCCGATCGGGGCACACTGTCAATCAAACGGGGACTGTCTCAGCGACCAATGTGATGGACCCTCGAACACTTGTGTTCTCGCCACCGGGTTCGCCATTTGTACGAAGGACAGCGACTGCTACTCGCGCAGCTGCCAGACGACGTACAGCACCCAACGATGCGAACAGCTGCCTGCCGGGGCCACCTGTCGCTATGACACGGATTGCTACATCGGAGACGGAGCTACTTGCACAAAGAACAAGTGCGTCGGAGGACCTGCGCCGACTACGACTACCACAACCAGGAGCGCAACCCGTTCGTCTACTACAAAGAAATCTACTGCCACGACCATCACCCGCACCCTCTGAGCCCTCGCCCTCACATGCTGCCACCCCCTTCCGCCCCCCAAAAAAAAATTATCCTTATTTTGCAATGAGCTGTATGTACGCATCCCATCGTAACTTATCGGCATTCCCAACTTTACCATAGCTCGATCCTGAAATGACTCGGGGAAACATCTGCCGTATCTGACTCGTGCAGTCGAGGAAGTCGTCCATCGTTCTGCAGGCAGGATATATGGGCACTGGACCTTGCTCGTGCTCTCTGAAGGAGACGAGTTGCACGGCAAGAATGAGGGACAAGCAAAGGTCTCGACAACGTCAAGCTCGTACATACAGTACATACTGGTAAGAGTGAACCGCCCGGGTGGACTATGAAGCGGGACCGACGGGAGCTTTTCAACGGAACGGGACGGGGGTGCAGATCGGATAAAGTGGGCAGGGGCTCTGGTTTCACGCGACTTGCAGCGCCAGACCAGTCCACCAGTCATCCCCGGCCGCGGGTTCACTTGTGGGTGGGTGAGTGGACTCGCAGGACACTCGGCCAGTGCAGGACAGCGGGACGGCAGCAGTCGAGAAGATCCTCGCTTTAATGCAAGGGCTATCACCGAAGCCCATGATCGGCAGTCCTTGAAAGCCCAGACTGTTCGTAAGTCTGATCACCATCGCTTCTCAAATGAGTCTTAAACCCCTTTGATCAGGCTGAATGCATGCATTCATT